>JAHBCN010000204.1:242384-356019 GCA_019359885.1 Listronotus oregonensis
CATTTCCCAATAAAAAAGGCCGGACACGAAACACCGTTTCTTTTGCCCAAATTTTTTAAATTTTGAGCGGGAACCCCAAATAAGAGGGGAAATTCGGGTCTGTATTCAAATTTTTTTTTAAACAATATAACCAAAAATTTTTTTTAAATTTTATTTTTTTTTCAAAAAAATACTTTCCAATTTCCATTTTCAATTATAAGGCGCAAGTAATAAAGCAATTGGAAAATGCATTTTCCGGCCAGAAAGGCATTTTTCGAAAAATGCATGAACCAGACTTCCTAGAGTCGTTTTCTGGGACCTTCCTGAACACAATCAGAAAACCGCATCTCGATATCTGCTGGCTCAAAATATTTCCGCTATTCGGGCGATTTTGATTAAAATGCCCTGGACTAAAGTACCGTTTAATAATTTCTCTGCTTGCTGAATATAGCGATGTGTAAAAATGTTTAATTTATTTTTGTAAGACACCCTGAATAGAAATAAAAAAATATCCCATTTAAAAGTCCCTTAGGCTTATCTCAAGGATAACATATTAAAAATTAATAAGATCGAGCAATCAAAACTTTTAAGATGTAAAATTTATTTCTGTTTTTGGATACCACACTCTTTGGTTACCAAAAAAAAAAATGTTTTATTAAAATGTTGCTTCTCTGTACCTGAAAAACAATATATTTTGGTTAAAAATCTCATGTTAGGTGTGTTTCCTTATTTAAAGATTTTAATAGGCAAATGTTCTAAAATAATCTTTATTTCCGAAAATCAATGTGATGCTGATTAAGAATCGTAGGTAAAAATTTGAAAATCTAAATTGGTGATTTCTAAAAAATGGCGGATTTTGGCATTTATAAACCTATTTGCCTTAGATTCAGCATTTATGGGTTTTTAAGAGTGCTAGGTCAAAACCTGGAAATTAATAATTTTAGGTCAAATCGATTCCTTTTGGAATCAAAACCTTTCATAAAGGAATCGATTCCAGATCATTTTAAAATTATATAACGAATCCGGGTCACGAATCAAATTTTTATAACGTAATCGATTTTAGCCTTGGAATCTTTAAAAAGGAATCGATTTCTGTATTCGATTTCAAAAGGATTTAATTTCTACTCTGCTTTGCTTTTGCCCATATTATAATAGCTGAGCTGTGGAATCGGTAGAATCGATAGATGACCTGTGTGAATATCGGGTCTGTATTCTAGGACGTCTTTGATATACACTATATTACCAATTTACATACTTTTTTTTAAAGTTTACTTAACTTTACAAATAAATACTATACCTAACTTAACTATTTTAAAATATAAATAAGGTACTACACATGAATATTTGTTTTTCTAAAGATAAAAATAAACTCTTAATGAGGTGAATATTTCCGTTTATTTTTTAATTAGTATGGCTGACCAACAAAAGAATTTCATTTCGTTTTATTGTCTGTAAACAAATTACCAACTATTGGTTTTTTTTGCTGGCATACCCATAAACAAATAATCTAAATACATAAAAAATTGGGGATTACCATACTGTCTGATACACACCTCTGTTCGCGGAAAGCTAATATATTTCTTTGTTTTTTTTTCGGTTATATAACGCGGGTAAAAAACGCTATGCGGTAAAAAAATGAGGTATGTTGGTATGTAAAGAATGTATATTTTGATGATAAAATCATTTGAAAGTAATAATTTAAAAAACATATTTTTTTAAATCTTGTAGCAGTCCCCAAAAATGGAGATACTGCTCCTAAAAATACGTGCGATAGCTTATTCGATCCGGAATAATGTCTAGACAAATATTTCGGAAGCGTTTATTTTAAAAAAAGATCCTTAAAAAGAAGAAAATTTCCTCAAAAAAAAACTCCCGACTTCCGGAACTTTATCTCCATTATTCCGGCGACGTTTTTAGTATCGCGCGCGGTGTTAAAAACCGAGTACGTCTTAGTAAATATTTTTTTAGGGTATTGAATATTAATTGAAAAATTTTAAAAAATTATGGTGTTTTCAGAACATTTTAAAGAATTTATTTCCGTTGAAAATTTAACCTAAAGTTAATTTTTCGACAAGATAGACAATTGTTAATTAACAAAATTGTCTTGAACTTTCTTCTTCATTGTAGATTAAAAAAATGTTTAAATAAACGTCTTAAAAAATTTTCTTCGTGAAGGCCCTTTTTATATACGTACTTAACAAAATCACGCTATAAAAGTTTAAAAAATTTAATATTTTGTTTATAATAATTTTATAACTTGACCAAAAAAAAAGAGAATATTGCAAAATATTGCACTTTTGGTTCAAGTATTAAAATATTATAAACAAAGTATTAAAATTTCTTAAACTTTCATGGCGTGATCTTGTATTTAAAAAGGGCTCCACGAAGCAAAAAAATTTATATGACTATTATTTTAACATTTTTTTTTTCTGCAATGAAGACGAAAGTTTGAGACAATTTTGTGATTTGCTCAGGTCCACAAACAAAAATAAGTGGTGTGTGCTGGGTGTCGGACTGGAGGTTTTTTTTCCGCTAAACACGAATCTGAAGTCAAAATTGTTGGTCAAATAACAAAAAAATCAAGAAAAGATGTAATTTCAGATATAAACGATTTTTTTTTAATTTAAAACGTTTATCTTAAAAACTATTACAGATACACGAAACTTTATAAAACATAAACTATGTATTTTTTCAAAATCTATAATTTAAGTTATACAACCTTTTTGTTTTAATGCAATATTTTTCAAGTTATAATCAAAAAACCGAAATTTCAGGATTTTTAAGGTATACCCCTGGAAAAAAATTTAAAATTATTAATATTTTTTTAATTTTAGCATTTTTTCTGCAAATTTTGAGTAATTTGGGCTTTAAATAAATAAAATAAATTATGATATTAAAAAAAGTCCAAAAATTACATTAATATTTTTTTTATTTTTTACTATTGAGGACTGAAATTTCTTGTCAAACTTACATTTTCATGTATAACTCCTTTATTATTTATCTTATCAAAAATGTTTAGATAACTTTTTATATAGACAATTTAAAGGGCTCCATTTTGAATGTACCGTTTCGGTTTTTTTGGGTTTTTCTTGATTTTTTGCTGCTCGACCCCTAATTTTGACTTCAGATTTATGTTCAACGGAAAAAATACGCCAAAAAATCTCAATCCGACACCCAGCACACAAATGTTAATTTTTTTGTGGACCTGTGTTATTAACAATTGTTTATCATCTTGAAAAATTAATTTTAAGTTACATTTTCAACGGGAATAATTTTTTAAAGTTTTCGATTAATATCCAATACCTTAAAAAAATATATTTATCAATATTAGAGATAGAGTTTCGGGAGTCTTTTTTTTAAATTTTCCTCTTTAAGGCCCTTTTTTTAAAATTTCTAAAATATTAATAGTTTATGAAATATCTTTTGCAATTTTTTATTTGCTAAAAACGCTTCATACACATTTGTCTGGACATTATTTTAGATCGAATAAGCTATCGCACATATTTTTAGAAGCAGTTCTTTATTTTTCACCATTTTCAATTTATTGCTTAGACCAGCGGTTCCCAATCTTTTTCTTTCTACGAACCCCTTATAAAAATTGGAATATATTGGCGAACCCCCTTGCAGTCGTTAGTAAGAGTAAACAAAACAGTACTTTTTGTGTGTAAAAACTTATTAATCGTATGAATAATAGTTATAATGACCAAAGTAAACTAAAACTTAACTGTAACGTAAAACCTTTAAAGAGAGGTTATTAAAATGTGAATACAAGTAATGCTATCCTTAAAAAAATCCTCAATGGTATAGTTGTGCCTGTTTGGTGGAACAAAGAAATTCAAAATTTGGTTCAATGTTTGAAAGTTTAAGTCTTAGATCGGGTTCTGCATTTAATTTATTTCAGTACACTAGATTCTTGCTTATCTGAAAATCCGCCTTATCCAACCTGGGCCAGGACAAAAAAAAGTTTATAAAATTACTCGGGACTCTAGTGTACTTATCTTTAAGTTAAGTGTATGTTGAAAATCCTCTTTCACAAAGATACGTAGTGCAGAATGGTAATAAAATTTAAATGGCCTTTTCTGCTAAGATAGGGTATTAATTTTTTACACCGAGCCAGAAGTCTATTAAAGAATGATCTGCAAAAACAGGTTTTAGGGAATTGTCAGAGGATAAGTCAATGAGCTTTTTCCTTTTCCTATAAACGTAAAGAAGTGTTAGAAATTATATCTCCTTGAAAAGGATTGCGTATCCAGTTGTTCGATCTAGGTTTTATTAGGAAAATACTCTTTGAATGTTAATTGAAGTTGTATGAGATGTTCAGTAATATATTTTTTTAATGTTTTTGTTAAGTTGACTTTTATTTTTTGAATGAACAATTAGACATTGATTACAAAGTTTAAGCATCTTTAGCGTAGCTTCTATTTTATCGTACACATTGAAAATGGTTACTCCTGGACCTTTTAATGACATGTTTAGTTCATTAAATTTATAAAAAATATCCAGATAAGTCTCGGTTTGCTCAACTTGCTTTAGTAGAACTTGCCAGATTGTTGTACCGGCGGTGTTGCAATATTTAGGACAAATTCCGCCATTACCATATTTTTTTGCAAACCCCCTTCATATAGCTCGCGAACCCCTAGGGTTTCGGGTCCCCCCTGAGAAACGCTGGCTTAGACTATTAAAGCCTAAGCACTATCGTACTATACGTGTCTTAACTACAATAAGAGGTAGTTTACTGATACGGAAGACTTGGAGGTTAAGAGGAAAAGGTAAGACCTTTGCAGGCAACAAATTTTAAAGTCTAGAGTGTCTAGACATTCGAAGGTTGCAGAAATAAATAAAGGGTTCTCCATTACATTCCATCTTTAGATGGAATGTAAAGGAGAGCATGAAATTGGCACTTCGTGTTAGTTCTACTAAGAGCTCTTAAAATTATATTGGCTAATTCTTTAAAGCAGTTTACATGTCCCCTACGCTGACCGGTGGCCAGGAGTCATTAGAAATAAAGCATTTTTATGGTATTTTTCTCCATTAAAGCTCCTCCCCCTCCAAAACGCAATCCTAGCTGAGCCACTGGAGTAAAGAAAACCTTTATCAGCACTTGGTCCTAAGGTAGCCGATCCTAAAACTTGAGGGTCAACAACACATTTTAGGTGAAAAACTGTAGAAAGGAAGTTTGCTGAGGAAAGCATCATGACAGACCTGGTCAAAGCTTTGTTTTTAAGAGCAACCGTTTGGAATTCGCCAGGGAACAAGGGACTTGTGCTAATTAGGCAAAACAAATATAAAACGATCTGCTATGATTTTTTGTGACGGAATCCGTTCTGTAATTTGCTTTTTAATGCATTTTTCCATGACCTTTCAAACAACGAAGAAATGTAATTAGAAAAAAAATTTTAAACCTTTTTTTAGAAATCGGTCAGTCTTTTAGCTCTCCAAAAAGTGTCTTTGTATAAGAAATCTCAAAATGAATAAATACTTATAAAAGGACTGAATAAAAGGACAAGTAAATGTTAGGTTTTGACAACAAACTAGAAACGATCTGTATACACAATATCCATTAAATAATTTCTTATTTTTAAGGCGGTTACCTTTTATATCGTTAGTAAAATAAATAGTTAATTTTGAAGTAGGTACAAGTCCAAATTTAATGCATTTTTTTTCTTTTTCTGTAAAGCTAGAACGGCAGAGAGACAAACCGACGAAATTGGTAAACCATGTTTTTTTATTAAGTTATCCTGAAAACGTAAAGATTTGCAAAACTCTTGAGATTACAATAATTTCTCTAGCGAGAAATGTAAAAATATATTTTCTCTGTAAAGTATATAGATTTAGGATTTTTTAATCAAGTTTCTCTATTCAACAAAATAATTAAATACGTGATTTTCTTGGCCTCTAACAGAAAATTTACATTTAAATTTAAAAGTAATATTTTAAGATATTTATTACAACAGTGATATGTTGAAAGCCAAAAAAATATTTTGTTTAATTAGGTACATCAAGCTTACCTTTTTAGGGTTATAAGTATTTGCCACCAATGGCTAATACATATATAATATATATATATATATATATATATATATATATATATATATATATATATATATATATATATATATATATATAATATATATATATATATATATATATATATAAATCACGTATTTAATTATTTTGTTGAATAGAGAAACTTGATTAAAAAATCCTAAATCTATATACCTTACAAAGAAAATATATTTGTACATTTCTCTCTAGATAAAGTATTGTAATCTCAAGAGTTTTGCAAATCTTTACGTTTCCAGGATAACTTAATAAAAAAACATGGTTTACCAATTTCGTCGGTTGGTCTCTATGCCGTTCTGGCTTTACAGAAAAAGAAAATAATTGCATTAAATTTATATAGGGGTCTAAAAAACGTGACGTTCGCAGTTCATAAAACCATTCTTCCTTTTTGTTTTTTTAGTTGTATTAAGTGTGTACATATATAAGTATTTTAATGTATACATTGACGCCTTTCCCTATAAATCCCTCTTTTGATTTAATCCAAAGGGGCTATGTATAGGGGGATGGTTAAGCTTTTGTGACGTAAAATCATAAAGGGGGTCGCAAAGAGTGTGATGCGGTGTGACGAAGGGGGAAAGGGAATCAAAAATGGTGAAATTCAGCGTGACGTTGTTTTTAAACGGCCTCATATATATATATATATATATATATATATATATATATATATATATATATATATATATATATATATATATATATATATATATATATATATATATATATATATATATATATATATATATATATATATATATATATATATATATATATATATATATATATATATATATATATATATATATATATATATATATATATATATATATATATATATATATATATATATATATATATATATATATATATATATATATATATATATATATATATATATATATATAATATATATATATATATATATATATATGTTATAAATCATAAAATATATATATATATATATATATATATATTATTATATTTTGTTTAGGTATAGTTTTTATGTAATGGATATAAGGTCATAAGTCTATTACTATCATTTATATATATATATATATATATATATATATATATATATATATATATATATATATATATATATATATATATATATATATATATATATATATATATATATATATATAAATATATATATATACATATATATATATATATATTATATATATATATATATATAATTTTATATATATATATATATATATATTTATATATATATATATATATATATATATATATATATATATATATATATTTTTTTTTAGATATAAATAATTTATATATATTTAATTTATATATATATTTTTTAACTGTTTAATAAAAACGTCAAAAGAGCTTTAAAAAATACCATATTTTTCTTTAATAGTTTCGGAGATATTGGCATCCCAATCTGATAATCAATTTTTAATTAGCATTATATCTACAGCAGTAAGCTACAGCTGTAAGCAGTAGATACAATAAAAATTAAAAATTCGTTTTCAAAGTTGGATGCCAATATTACTGAAAATATTAAAGATAGACCTGTCAAATGTGGTAATTTTTTAAGGCTATAAAGATCTTTTTAATGGTTTTAAATGCACGATTTAAAAAAATTATACAGGGTGTCCCATTAAAAAAGTACTATTTTACTATCAAATTTTTGTCTATGCCCATATTTCCGAAACTGTTAAAGATAGACATATTAATGCATACTACTATTTTAAAGATCTTTACAAGATCTTTTAAATACTGATACAATAAAGAGGGTGTTCTATTAAAAAACAAAAAGGATATTTTACTATAAAGCTTGAAAATATGATTGTCAATTGTATTTTGCATTCTTCAATTTTAAAGGGCCTAAAAAATGCAATTAGTTTGCCGATTAAAACAACTATTTTGACTAATAACAAAGATACTACACGATACGATACAATAAGAAAATAAACGCTTTAAAAGGTCCTTATTGAGCATGTGCGCGTGACGTCACCAGAGGTGAGGTTATAGTTCGTGGATCAACCACAAACTTTTTTTTCGTGTTTTGTGTCAAACACCATTAAATCCTTGTTGTAAAAAAGGCTTTAAAATTATATCAAAATTAAGTTTTGCTTAATTTTGTAAAATGTGGAAGCAACAAAATGAAGTATCGTACATTAAATATCGTTGTTTTAAATCAATTACGCATAATTAGACAATAAAAACCCTAACTTAAAAAGATAACCTACTTTTAAAGAAAAATCCAAGTAAAATATAAATCGGGAAATAAGAAACATCCAAAAAAAAGCTCGGGAATATATCAAAATAACAACCAAGTCCGCTAACTAAATGCTAAAATGGTCATTGTTGTTGATCCAGGAACGATGAAATGACATTTGGTTGTCACATGCCGCACATAATCAATTGTGGAATGGTATAGCTAGATATAGGTAACAGCATTTTACATACAGATAAACGTTGATTTTACCTTATTTAGTAATACAGCTAAGACCATAATTAAATAAATATACAACATTCCATAAGTTAATTGTAAAAACTAAAATGTCAATATTAGTAGATTCAACCAGTTTTTACTTATTTACCTACGTGATTTAACGCTAAACGTACCAATTTATAATACTGTTATTAAAAATAATTACAGTTAATAAAGAAAATGTAAAGGTATTTCTTAGTTGAGTTTTTATTTTATATTCGTGAGGTGTAAAAAATGTTAAAATCCGTATCTTCTGAAATAATACGACCGTTGGTGGAAATAAAGTTCTTGTGTGATAATTAAAGCGGAATAATAGTGAATCTTAAGCTTTTGTACACACAGCTTTGATTTTTACTGTGATTAATTCAGTCCTTTCAAGACAATAAAATAGATAACATCAATTTCGGCTTTAAACCAAAAAAAGGACCACTAAATTTCTTTTAGTAAAAATTCTACTAAATTTTTAAACTATCTAAAATCGTTTTTGGCATGTGCATGTAAATTATTTAAACTATTTTTAAATAAATTATTGAAAAAGCGTGTGTTTTTATAATAAATTTATTATGTTATCCGGATGGAGGCTGACAATATCAAAATGTAAGTTTTGTTTAGATAATTTATTAATCTACTTTTTCTTTAAGTTGTTGGCAATCTGATGAAATAATGTATCACTTTTTAAATTTTAAGTATTTTGAAAAACGAAAATATACGAGACAGACTCGGCCAAAAAAGATGCACAGACGATTTTTTTATTTGTTTTAAAAAACTGGAACAAGGTATTTTAGTTTCTTCGGGAATCCTGATGGATGCTCTTAAGGGGGCATCCAATAATTACGTGAGGCATTTAAGAAGGGGGGGATCGAGCTGAATCTCACTTATTCTCACGTGAGATAAATCTCACGACATCCTAAGGAAGAGGAAGGAGGCTTAAAAAATTGCCTAAATCGCCTCATGTAATTAATGGACGCCCCCTAACATATATAAAGCTTTTAAAGAGGTCTGGTATGATGCACTCTTTAACAAACTTTCTTCCTACGGTCTTCCACCATCCAAAATTTCTTCTCGGCTCTCCAGTGTTCTTTCTAATTGACCCATATCAGTTATTGCAAGATGGTTACTCTTTTAGCTCTTACGAAATAAATGCTGCCGTTCTCCAAGGCTTAGTATTAGTATCAAGTTCATTTCTTCTATTCATCAATGATTTTTCTTCTTCCACGAATAATATTATTTGTAGTTTTGCTGACGAAAATTAACTTTAATGCCTAATTTCAAATGTTAGACACCATAAATCCTGCCCAGTTTAATGCCTCCAAAGCGTAGTTAGGTTTGCTGTCACAAAATAAGTCTGACAATGGTCATTTTTTACTTTTAGGCTTAAAATAAGCTAGCTAGCTATGATAGCTTTAAGTTTTGCAGAACAAGTCATTTAACCCTGCGGGCGAATGACTTAAATTAGCACCAACATATTCGCTCTTTTAGGTGTTTTCCACAACTGCTAGCCTTATTTATGTCATCCGAAGAAGTACCGTATTTTCTGCATTAATAACCCCACTCCTGCAACAAAGAATATCTCTCTCCACCGACAACAGGAAACCTGTCCTCCTTTTATAGGTGGTATTTTCACACTTCTGCTCTAACGAATTCCCGTAGTTACCTTCCCAATAGAGGAACACAAAATATTGCTTTTATGCATCCCCTTATAGTACATCTTCCAAGATACAAAAAAAACATTACTTGTGTTTGCTTAAAGGTCATAGACAATGATATAGGTTAAATAAAAGATGTTTCTTAAACTTCCCTTGTCTACATTTATTTAAAAATACAACGTTTTTACAGGTATGTATTTCGAGCCGTCTTCAAGTATATTCTAAATAAATAAAAGCATTATTATGTATAGATTTTATTGTTTCTTTTTTCCTGGCAGTCGTCTAGATGCAGAGCAGCCTCCTGGGCTTTTTGTGTCTAATCTCCCATTTTCTTTTATACCAATCCTCCCACTAGTCTTGTTGTTGATATCTTCCTGTGTGCTCATTGTCGGTTACACAAATAATGCCTGTCTTTTGAGGTTCAACGCTTCACATTCGCACAGGGTGTGGTAGGCTGTTTCTTCCCCCTCATCGCACATTTTGCAACTTTTTTTTTTTCGGAGGGGTAAAAAATCTTCATAAGAGGATACCGATCTAGAGGTGTCATTGTGATCAGCCTGTGTCGGATTCACCCTCTCTTGAGGGCGCCTACCGACTAAAAACTTCCTCCTCCTTCGCTCTCTGTATCCTAGCGCCGGAAACCACTTTCGCATTACTTCAGTGCCAGGATGTTGTCTCTCTACCATTGTTGCGGTTGGTAGTTGCAGAAAACAATAAGTAAATATCACAGGTAGGTTATCACAGGTATGTACAATGTTAAGTATCACAGTATTGTTGTTTGGACGGTCACAGATCAAACTCTGCTCTCTCTTTCTTTGGTTTCGACTATTTCTCTTATTGTTCTGGATACATGATTCCAGGATTCTTGGCTTCGCGTCAAATTTTCTGCTATAGAATGGACATCAAAGACATTTCCTGTAGTGCGTTTATATGTACTTCTCTTTTCTTCCCATCTCATGCATACAAACAAGGTATGTTGCACGTCATCCTCTTGCTGACAGTAAGGGCATTTAGGTGACTCTGACCTTCTTCGATTATAGAGATATTTCCTGAAACATCCGTGACCCGTGAGCGCTTGCGTTATATAGTAATCGACCTCACCACAAGGCCTGTCAATCCATCTCTGGATATTTGGTATTAATTGGTGTGTCCAACATCCATATCGGCCACTGTCCCATTTGGCTTGCCACCTTTCCATAACGGTTTGGTGGGCCCTCTCTTTGTCTACCCCAATATATCTGTCCCGTCGCTCAAGGATTTGTAAGTCGATGGGGGGTATCCCAGCGATCACCGCTGCACTTTCTGCGGACACTGTTCTGTAAGCGCTGCATATCCTAATATTTGTCAGTCTCTGCAGTCCAATTAGCCTCTGTGTGAGTTTTTTATTTCTGGTGACACTGTACCAAACAGGAGACGCATACAATATCTGCGAATGAATCACATTGGACAAGACACGTCTCTTTGAAGATCTAGGTCCTCCGATATTAGGTAGAATGGCATTTAGTGCCGTTTGAGTTCTTCCCGCCTTCTCAATAGTCTTTTTTACATGTTCAGAAAACGTGAGTTTCTGGTCCAGCCACACTTCCAGATATTTTATGGCATTTTGAAGGTCAATTCTTGTTCCCTGCAGATCAAAATGTATTGGCAGTATTTTCTTTTTTTTGTTAGCAATACTGCCTCTGTTTTCTCAGGAGCCAGCTTTAACTTTTTTCTCCTTATCCAGTTGGCTACACGATAAAGAGCTGCATTCGCCGAATACATAAGTGCGTTTTACCCCTTCGCTGTAACAACCATAGCCACATCAACTGCGTAGCCCACAAGTGTAACATTCTGCGGCATTTCAATATCGAACAATGAGTCATAAAGAATGTTCCACAGGGTTGGGCCCAAGACTGATCCTTGGGGGACACCGCTTGTCAGTAAAACACTCTTGATACATTCTTTTGTTTCCAGGATAATTTCTCTCTCGGACAAGAATGAGTGCGCAGAGTCTGCGGTGTGCTGGTGTGTAAGATGCTGCTTCTCTGGCGATGTTCAGAACTTCATTAATCGCGTCAACGGTCTGTTTGCCTTTTCGAAATCCAAATTGCCTGTTTGAAAGATCTCCTGTTCTCTACAGTTCTAAATTGAGGCGACCAAGCAGTAGCTGCTCATATAGTTTACCCTCCACGTCCAAGAGACATAAGGGTCGAAATGATGAGGGATTTTCCAGTGGCTTGTTGCCTTTCTGCAGGAGTACTAATCTGACCCTTTTCCACTCTATTGGGAATATGGCATGCTCTGCGAGTTCATTGTAGACTGAAAGGACGTAGTCTGGTTGGCTTAGTGCAACTGCTTTGATTTTTTCTAGCGGGATGCAACTAGGGCCTGGCGCCTTTTTGTTTTTAATTTTTCCACATGCTTCTGCAAGTTCGTGCGCTGTGAAGTTTAAAAATCTAGAACTATTATCACATACAAAATTCACATTTTCTCTTGTACAGGAAACCAATGTCTAACAACTTCTTTCATGGTATCCATGGTCAGTTGTACTCTGGGGGGAAATCCCAACATTCCTTTCATTACGATTTTGTACCCATCTCCATATATATTACGATCTACATCATTACAGAGTACTTTCCAGCAGTCTTTTTTTGCTTTTTTTATTCTGCCTCTTAGTCTGTTTTACTCTCCTTATACGATTCCCAAAGAATGTGGATCTCCCTTAGTGGGTTTCTGGCAGCATTTCTGGTATATTCTCATCTTTTTCTCAAGCAATCTCGACGGAGCTCAGCAATCTCATCGCTCCACCAGTAGACAGGTTGTTTTCTGGTATTTCTTCTTCTCTTTGGCATTACACTATCACAGATCTTGCTCACTGTCACTGTAAAGTCACTTGCGCTCTGTACTGTCGAGGGCACTTCTAGATCTTGTAGAGTCTGTCGGAGTTTTTGTCGGTCCAACTTCTTTAGTGCCCATCCACGATTTTGGAGTAGAGTCCCTAGGTCCCGTCTTCGATTCTCCTTAAGGATTTCGAGTGCAATATAATTGTGGTCGCTTAGGGTCTCTTCCTCAAGCACTTCCCATTTCGTTACTCTTGGCTTAATATCTTCGGTGGCAAAAGGTCCAGTATCGAGCCATAGTTTTGGCTCTGGAAAGTAGGTTTAGTCCCCTGGTTAAGAATACCAAGACTGTTTGCCGCTACCCACTCTGCTATTAACTGTCCTCTTCTATCTGTGTATGGCATGCCCCACTGAGGTGACTTTGCATTAAAGTCCCCACCTATGATGGCTCTTTGGTTCTGTCTTCGTATTAGCATCTCTATGTGGTATAGGGTTTCCTCTAGGTCCTTAATGTTATCATTTCCAGAAGAGTAGCAGCTAAATACCGTCATTCCTTCTATAGTTACATAAGTGAAGCCAGGTCCACTACCCTGTCCTCTGATAGAGATGTTACTGTCTAGGACTTTTATGACTGTTTTAAGATCATTTCCCTGAATATAGTCTTTTCTGCCGCGTATAGCTGCAATATTCGGCTCTGATATCAATAAAATACTGGCCCCAATACTTCCGGCTGTAGACCAAGCCATATCTTGAGCTTGACGACTCCTGTTTGTGTTTATTTGGAGTGTTTGCATTACTGTTTAGTCGTTGCAGTCGATACCCCCATTGATCTCCTTTTCTTGTTTTCTGGACAGTTCGAGCTGCTCGTTTGATGTCCCTCAATTTTACACATTAAGCAGTACGGATTATTTTTGCACTCAGTAGCTTTATGTCCGGGTTTCCCGCATTTCAAGCATGGAGATTCTCTGTCTGGTCCCTTGCATTCGGTCTTAATATGTCCAAGACCCCAGCAGCGAAAGCATTTAAGGTAATATTTTCTTTCGATAATCCTGCACGTAGACCAGTCAATTTTAATGTGTCCCAATTTCAGCAGCTTGTCAGCATCGGCTTTTGTCGTGACTATGGTTACATTTTGTCGTTCTCCAAAAGCAGGTCTAAGGGCTCTCACTTCAAAACGGTTTGTTTCGAGACCAGCTACTTTTGAAACAGCATGTTTAATTTCATCTTCTGTTGTTATTTGGTCCATTCCTTTAAAATGAATGACTTTCTTGTTTACTTTTACTGACACTGCGGCCTCCGGGCACTTCTCCAATATCTCTCGTTTGAGAACTTCAGCTTTATCCAATCCGTTTTGTACTGTAATTAGAAGTTGATCAGTCTTTGTTTTAATTACTCTTTTTACGTCTACGCCAATTTCGCTTGGATTGACAGTTTGCCTCACAATTTTTAGTAGGTCAGCATATGTCTTGCCCTTCATTTTGACAAGGTTGGACTTGGTTTGGCGTTGTTTGATGGATCGTCGTCCTCGGGTTGGTTTTATCGCCGTTAGTTCCATTCCCTGGTTTCGATATTTTTGTAGTCTCTTGCCTCTTCTGTCTATCAGCCGCTCTGTATATTTTGACCTGTATCTTACTATCGGTAAAAAGGTATTCCATCATTCGGGTGAGCATTGGTCCAGACACCCCTTCCATTTCTGGTACGGACAGCTTGTATTTTTCATGCCCAAGCATGTAGGCTTTAATGAATTTCAGTGTCTTGAACATATCCGAGTCTTCTGGTTCTTCCTTTGGATCGTCATTGGTCAGTACAGGATAATATATATTTCTCGTTACATAGGTTGTCCCTCCCTCTTCGTTTGGGAAACCTAGTGTATGAGTCATCAGAGCTACTTCCCCTTTGTTTCTGTTTTGCTTTTTAAGGACCCCTTTAAGGACATTTTGCAACTTAGGTACCCATTGTATGAGCCTATCATGTGTAGGTGTCCTTTTAGGTTATCGTATCCTGCTAGCAGCCCTACTCTTTTGAGAAGTCTTTTCCTACTTTGTCTGAATAGTTCTTCCTTCGTTATTTTGGATGGGCCCTTTATGAAGCTTTTTCCATGTTTTATTCTACTGATGCTGGACCAGTATTCCTTGTATTTATTTCGGATCATTTCTCAGTGGATGATCCCTGTCTCCGCTTTTTCATTGACTTCTATTCTCAAATGGCCCGGTGCTCACAGGAGAGTTACCCTGTTGCGTCCTCCTAAAACTTTCGGTTTTTTTGGCATTCCCATGTCAGTTTGGACGAGTGATTTAATTAACACAACATTATAAAAACTACCAGTTCTTTCTTTCAGAGAAAATAACAATGGTTTTTTTAATAAAAAAACCACAGTAATATTAATGATATTTTTAATAGTTTTCCGTTAATTGGGATATTAACAGGCAAAAGGCAAAAAAATGTCATATTGAAAGATAGTAGGGTGAAATAAGGTAACAATACCTTGAAGCCATTAGGAACTTATACTTCATGCTTAAAGTTATTGGCTGCCCCAATATTTTCTTGTTTCAATTTAGATGTTGATGAAGGTGTTAATCAAACTGTTATAAACTATTATAAAACTGTTATTCTTAGTAAGCATTCTAATTTCTAAAGCACAAGAAGACATTTTTGTTTGTACAAAATTTTTCCTTTTAATTTGGCATGCTTTTAAAGGTATTATTTAAAGAAATACAAAAAAGTGGTTTATACAAAAGTTTTAGGATTTTTTAATGAAGATTTTAGATATTACATTTAGAAAAACATTTGACGATCCGAAAAAAGAAAAATAGGGAATAATATTATTTTTTTAAATGGAACACCTGTATTTTTTTGAAATTATAAAGTCTTTGCATTTTTCCTTTTTTAAAAATATATGTAATAAGTCTATGTTCGGATAAGCGGTTTTGTAACAATTTTTATTTTATATGCAACGAAGCACCCGTTTTTAGGTCTAGTTAGCCGTACCAGCCAAACAGAACTTCTATGTTGGATCCAGCTTGGTCAAGGATGACAACAAATAAGAAAACGAATGAATTGACGTATTTTGAACTCAAAGAAAAAATATTGCCTACTACTCTAATAAGGTATATGCACTTGTGTTGTTTATATTATATCAATTCATTTGTTTTGTAACTTGTCGTCATCCTTGGCCAAGCGGGATCCAACATAGAAGTTCTGTTTGGCTTTCACGACTTACTATACCTAAAAAGGGGTGCTTCTTGCATATAAAATAAAAAATTAAAGTTAAATTATTACAAAATTGCTTATCCAAACATAGATACAGATAATTTTTTTTATGAAACACCCTGTATTTTAATAAAAGTATAAAATCTTTGTGTCTTTTTCTTTTTAAAAATATATACCATTATTTTTAAAAAGAAAAAGACACAAAGATTTTACACTTTTATTAAAATACAGGGGGTTTCATTAAAAAAATTATCCCCGATTTTTCTATTTTTCGATCGTCTGTTGTTTTTCTAAATTTCGTATCTAAAATTTTAATAAAAAGCCCTAAAACTTTTATGTAAACCACTTTTTTGTATTTCTTCAAATAATACCTTTAAAAGCGTGGCAAATTATAAGGAAAAACCCTGTATATACCTAAATCACTCAATATCTATCCACGTGACAATGAACAAATTGACAAGTTTTTAGTTGACCATGTTTACTAACTACTATTTGTATAATTATTTTGCTGCCAAATCAAATATTTAAAAGCGTTAAAACGTTAATTAGGGATAATTAAAGATTTTTATATTTCTTATGGTAAATAGTCATAATAAATTAAAAACAACTAAATGTCAGGTTATTAGAGAAATTTATTCTTAGAACCAAAAAAATTGTTCAGGCTGCAATTTCGTCCTAATATTCTTGCAATAAGGTATTTTGAAAGTACGAGTATACTAGGCTGTGTCAAAAATTTTTTTGTTTTTTTTCGATTACATGTATCTCTAAATTTCTTCGATATAAAAAAATCTTCCAAAAATTGACTTCAATATCTCAAAAACTGAGCTGGCGCATAGGGTGGTTCCCTATTCCTTTCAAAATACACTTATTTTTAAAATAACTATATACATTTTTTTTCAAATTTCGGTTCTAACTATCTTACAGGAAATAATTCAATTTTCTACAAAATCGATCTTTTATGTTTTTTCCCTAAACTAAACAGAAATAAAGTTACAGAGCATAGATTGCATAGAATAAGGAAAGAAATTTTTAATTATAGAATAATACGATTAATTTACTTTTCAACAAGGATACAATTTTTATTCTATGTTATTTCGACTTTAAATACAAGAATATCACTGTTTACATATTAGACATAATTAAACCTCGTCAAAACAGTGTTTCATTGTGATTTTGGTCGAAATAAAATAGAATAAAAATTGTATCCTTGTTGAAAAGTAAATTATTCCTATTATTCCATCATTAAAAATGTCTTCTTTTATTCAATGCTCTGTAACTTCATTTCTATTAAATTTAGGAAAAAAACATAAGTGATCGATTTTGTAGAGAATTAAATTTTCTATAAGATAGTTATAACCAAAATTTTACATAGTTATTTTAAAAATTAAAAAAAAACATATATTTTAAATGGAAAAGGGGATCCCTCTATGCGCCAGATCAATTTTTGAGATACTGAGCTAAATATTTTGGATTTTTTTTATCGAAGAAACTTTAGAGACACATTTAATTGAAAAAAAAACAAAAAAATATTGACACAGTCTAGAGTATACATAGTTTTACAATGGGTCCTTTGCATAAAATATATTTTGATCTAAAAATATGTCAAATCTCTTTCTTCGCCGATTAAAGAACCATCTCCCAATGGTCCAGGAGCCAGTAACAGATTTACATGACCAATTTCCTCCCACGCGAAAATTGGTAGAATGCATCAGAGGGTTGTATTATAAAGCTTCGTGAACGTCAGCTGCGGTTCCGTTGGGACAATGAGCCGCGGTAGCCTTTTTAATAATGACAAAGCAGTAATTTTAAAATGACAACGTTAATTCACATTTAACTGGTATTTTTATTGTTGTTCATAAATATGAGGCGATAATAAAGTAACAATTTTTAAAAATATATTACGAATCTGAAAAAAATATTTTTTCAGTACCTTTTCGTCTTTGAGATCTTCATTATCAAAGTTGAAAATCAAACTAACCTTATTTACACTATTTCTCCTTCTTTTTGCAAAGAATTCTTGATTTTTACACTAAACTGGGACACAGTATTTTACAAACATCTTTTAAAAACTTGTGTTTATACTTATTTTACACCTTTTTTTCCATTTAATATCAAACCTCCAGTTTCACACGCCGCAACTATGTATACACCAGGAAATTATTTGGCAAACATGGCCGCCCCGCCTGAAAGTGAAGCTTTGCAATTTAATGGAAAAAAGGGTGTAAAATAAATAAAAATACAAGGTTTCAAAAAGTGTACCTTTATAAAATATTGTGTGCCACTTTAGTGTAAAAATCAAGAATTTTGTACAAAAAAGGGGGAATAGTGTAAATAAGGTTAGTTTGATTTTCAACTTTAATGATGAATATATCGAAAACGAAACGTTGCCGATTCGTAATCAGCGCCCCAAAAAACCCCCGTATATCAAATTTGGTCAAAATCGGAGAGGAGGCAACTTTCGAGACAATTACCGTCAAAAATAAATAGGGAAGCCAATAATTGACACCTTTAAAAATTCCACAGGATTTCCTAGATTCCGCCCGACGATGCACCACCCGGTATATTCACTCATTTTCTTCCAACTAAAAACTTGTTAAATTGTAGCTAACCCAATATCTTCAAGAAAGAAAAACAATCAGCTGACTATAACATAGTGCTTTGTACGTCAGCTGTTCGCGAACATGAAAAAAATGCTTTTAATGATTTTTCTCTCAACTAGAAAATTTACTTGGTGATAGCTTATATGCAACTATGGATAAATATATAAGTCAGCTGGCTATCTCGGTGCAAGAACCGTCAGCTGATACTTGAAAAGTTATAGCGCAGGAGTTAGGCGGGAGCATCTATCGCCTATTTGAATGCATTAGTTTACTAATTACAGCAGTTAAGGTAAAATGCACCATGGTATAGTCAGCTGATTGTTTTTTTAAGCCATTGGGATAGCTACAATTTAACAAGTTTTTAGTTGGAAGGAAATGAAGAAATATGCCGGGTGGTGAATCGTCGGGCGGAATATAGGAAATCCGATGTAATTTTTAATGGGGTGAATTATTGGCTTCCCTAATTATTTTGAACAAAAATTATTTTGAAGTATATTAAAGAGCATGCGTACCTACGTCCATAGTAAAAACTTTAAATTTTTTGGTTACACCATAATATATTTTAAAAAATTGTTACTTTATTATCACCTCATATTTATAAACAACAATAAAAAATACCAGTTAGTTCTGAATTAACGTTGTCATTTTTAACCGCAGCTGACATTCACGAAGCTTTATAATACAACCCTCTGATGCATTCTACCAATTTTCGCTTGGGAGGAAATAATTGACTAAATTCGAAGCTGGCTCAGTGACTACAAATATCTTTTCACGGAAAAAAATAGTTTCGACGTAATAATGATTTAAAGTTCTTTTCTGGCCTTTTAAATTTGTCGTCAGACCAAAACGCCGTGTGATTGATGACAAAACTATTGTCGAGTTCTAATATGTTTTTTGCTTTGTTAATTTATTTCATTTTAGAGCAAAAATAGAAAATCTGCGCTATTGCATTTGTCATGATTTTTCGAACATGTTTTAGCAAAAGTCTGTTTGGTATATTTTATTCATAAAAAAATGTGGACGCTTTCGGCTTCCTGGGCTTAAATCTCTTATACGACTTAATTAAAATAAAACTAAACTATTTTTTTTAAACACACAGTTATTCGTGCTTAATTAATTTATACCCTTAAAATGTTGCGACCCAATATGGCGGATTTGGATCAGAAACGTGATTGGCTGCTCAAGAAGGCTGCGTAGTCACACGCCTTGTTTCCTTACATAATGATAAAAGTCGCATTATAAAACTTCCACAACCTTGGCAACAGTGCGTAGACTCGGAGAGTGGCTATGTAAAAAAATAATATACAAATCATATACTTTTTGCAGTTTATTAAAAAGTTACAGCTATTCTGTGGTATATCTTTTTTCTTTTTAATTAAATCTTCAAAGTATAATAGCCTATACATACAGACATGTTTAGAATTTTAAAAATCATTTAAAAAATCAATAATATATTTATTTTATGCCAAAACATTATCTTTACCGCTTTTTACGTTCAATACTTTTTATATTTTAATTTAATGTTATTACCGTCATAATTCCTCATTTTAATTTACAATAAAGAATCTTCCTTGTTATATGCTGATATAAGTGTTTATTTTTAATTTATTCTAACAATATGTCAATAAAATCTTTTAAATTCAATTATCTAAATCTGTGATTAAATATTATTTATTACTTTTATGGTATACCCACAGATTTAAAAACAAAGATGTGCAATAAAAATATTTTACCGGGTTTAAGTAAAATGATAGTATTATAAATTAAGGTAATAAATTACTGTTTATCCTGATAAAATTAACATCACAAAAAGAAGGTCGAAGGGTTGATCTTTTAAAAAGTCTTAAATTTAACACAAAACAAACACAAAAAATGTATTTTTCCAGAAACAGTTCGGAAAATACTATTTCTCCAGGCTTTGTCGTTTTTTAAGAAGCTCCTTTTTGGCCTAGTTCGGGAAGAAACACAACAAATCCAAAAAGTAAGGTCTTTCCGGCCTAGTTGATGCATGCATGTAACGCAGTTTTAGTTTTATATAAAAAATGCCTATTTTCTTTTAAAACCAAAAATAAAAATGCACTATGTTAGGCACACTTGTTTAATATTGTTTATTTGGTAAAACTTCTCATTAAAAATATTTGAAATTATTTACGTCAAAATGTAGCATTGTAATAAAAAGTAAAATGGCCAAAATTTTGTTAAAAATTAAAAGTTTTTTGGTAAAATTTTACTTTACGGACATGATGCCGATTTTCATGAATTTTTGTATACGGGGATTTTTTTGGGCGCTAATCACGAATCTAAAATCATTTTTTCGGGCAACATCCGGTTTTTGAGTTATGAGGCCTCCAAGTGGATTAACCTCAAAATTCGCCCTTCTTGAAACTAATTACCATTAAATAGGAAACTACACTGATTAGGCACTTATATATTAAACAAATTTACTAGAATTTACAATAATTGATTGTCTATTTTTAGTAAAAATCCCCTCAAATGAATGCACTTTTCTTTACCTTGTAAGTAAATATATGATGGTTGCGTGATTCATAACCATAATTACGTTTTAAAAAAATAGAAAACTTAATTTATTTAAGGTGTTTATTACTAAAAATAAGCAATAAACTTTTGTAAATTTTAGTGTATTCGTTTAATATACAGGGTAATTCATGAGGAAATGTCAATACTTCAGGTTCGTAGTCGGGGTCCAAAAATAAACATAAAAGTCTATATAAATATGGGTTCGCAAGGCCTTCGTTTCCGAGATACAGGGTGTTCACCAGAGAGCTGACATGTGCTTAGAAGTAAATGGTGGAATTTTTAAAAATTATAAAACCTAGCTTAAAACAATAATTTTATTAAAAATTAAAATACATATTGTTTAATTATACATTTTGTTTTATTTTTTTTTTAATTTTGCTTTAATAAAATCAGATGCGTCGGATTTTTTTTTAAATCCAAATATCGCGAAAACGGTTGATCATATCAACTTATAACAGGAATACCTTTTTGACCTAAAAATTACAAAACAATTATTTTATTTACTTAAAAATGTAATACAGGGCCGTACCAAAAAGTTGTGATTGTTCAAAATAGTAAAAAGACGTGTAGGTGGCTCCCCCTACAAATAAGAGCCGTAATAAGATTAGATTCGAATCCGTCATACCAAAAAAAAAACCCGGATACCAATTTTTACTCAAATATTTACATTATCCTAGATTTTATTTAAAAAATAGAAACATTATAAAGGGTTTTCCAATAAGAGGTGTTATTTTAATATTTAAAGAAAAATGCCATATCTTAAGATAAATGATCGGATAATTATAACATTATAGAGAGAAAGGTATGCCGTTAATAATGGAAAATAACATCAGCCAAATGACTACCACGAGCACGCCTACAGGACCATATCCTTTTCATGAAATTTTCCGTAACCAAATCGAGTGGCTGCCTATGTCGATATTCAGAATTCCATCTTGATGTCTTGAATCGACACTGGGCTTAGGCGACTCTCTTCACGTGGCCCAGGATCACAAGATCTTGGTGGTCAATTGATCCTTTCGAGAGATAACAGGTGGGAATCTTCCCGTAAAAATCAATGGCTTTCGTCTTGTCGGCACGTAGCGCCGTCTTGTTAAAAGTAAACGTTGTCCAGAATTGGATGGTATTGATCTGGACAACGTTTACTTTCAACAAGATGGCGCTACGTGCCACACAAGCAACGAAACCATTGATTTTTTACGGGAAAATCTTCCCGACCCTGTTATCTCTCGAAAAGGTGATTACAATTGGCCACCAAGACCTTGTGATTAAACACCTTGCAACTTCTTCCTTTGGGGCCACGTGAAAGAGAAGGTCTATGCCAACAGCCCAGCGTCGATTCAAGACCTCAAAGATGGAATTCGTGAGGCTATCGAGGACACAGGGCAGCCACTTTGCGATTTGGTTACGGAAAATTTCATTAAATGATGGTCATTTGGCTGATGTTATTTTCCATTATTAACGGCATAACTTCCTCTTTATAATGTAATAAATATACGATCATTTATCTTAAAAAAATGCATTTTTCTTTGAATATCAAAATAACACCTCTTATTGGAAAACCCTTTATAAACATTTTAACACTATGTATTGACATTTTCTCAGGAATCACCCTGTATAAGTGCCCAATGAGTGTATGTTTCTTTTTGATGGTAATCAGTTTTAAAAAGGAGAAATTTCGGGAAAATGTCCATTTTGAGGTTAGTTTACTTGGAGGCCTCATAACTCAAAAACCAGAGGTTGCCAGAAAAAAAACTGATTTTAGATTCGTGATTGGCGCCCCAAAAAACCTCCATATACAAAAATTTATGAAACTCGGCGTCAGGTCCGTAAAGTAAAATTTTACCAGTTTTTTATATGCTTTTTAAAATTAGTAAATAAATTTAGTTAGATACTGATGCAAGTTAAAAAAAACAGCGGTAGTGACAAAAAAAACACATTTAATCTTGTGATATATTTTTAAGAAGAAAATTTAAACCCGAGAAAAAATATACAAGAATCCATTTAAAATTTTTAACTTAGCTCCACTTTTGATTAGTTTTGATTGGTTTTATTTTCTAATTAAAATTGAATTCGTCGATAGCACAGTTGGAAGAACAGTTATTACTTATATTATAGCGAATTCTATACAAGACGAATGTTTTATTATACTCCAGGAGATATCTATATTATTTCATTAACTAGTTTTTATCAAAGACAACTTTAGTTTTCACTATAGACAAATCAATGCGAAATTTTTGGTAATAGGTTTGATCGTTCGCTTACTCTAGCAGTCGTCCATCGAGAGAAAATATGTTTACACGTTGCTATATAAACGAACACTGTTGCCAAATCTATAAGAATGGTAATAGTAATTAGGAATTATTTTTGTGAAAAATAGGTCAATTTGTTGTAATAATGATATTTTTCTAAATAAAATTTTAATTATGTGATGATTTCTAATTTGGAAAATTAAAATTAAATTAAAAATTGTATTTATAGTTGATGAAACACACGATGTTTTTTATGACATTCACACATAACAAGAATGCTACAATTTAATATTCATTTGTTATTGAGAAATTTAACAATCCGATGAATTATTTTCTACAAATTAACAACACATTAAGGACTAGTTTTCTAGAGTTAAATAACTTTTATTTTTATTTCATGTCTTGCATATCCTGTTGTTGTTTTTGCGTTGTGTTTTCTCTGTAGTGGTAATGATAAAGCATTAAAATGTATATTCTTGTTGACGTTTTTCAGGTGCTTTTACTAAAATGTCTAGAAATATTTGTCAATGGTATAATTTCTCCTTAATTACATCCACTGAACTGGTCTTTAACAAAGTGTTCATTCTTTTTACTTTTTTTTGTCAAATTTGAAAGCCTCATGTTTCATTTTAAACAGACAAATAAACAAAATCATACATTCATTCAAAGTAAAAATTTACCTAATAAAAATTGTATTATTATACGGCAAAAAAAACTAAATTAATATTATTACAACGAATTTGGCCTATTTCCTACAGAAATAATTTCTAATTACTGTTACCATTGTTAAAGCTTTGACAACAGTGTTTGTTAATATGTGTGAACGTATTTTCTCTCGATGGACGCCCCGCTCGAGCAAGCCAGCGTCCAAACCTATTACCAAAAACTTAGCATTGTTTTGTACGTCTAGAGTAAAAACCATAATTGTTTTTGGTTTGCTTATACCCAAACATATTAAACTAATATATTTTATTTTAGGTTTTTTTATACCTCAAAGATATATTCTTGGGATAATGGGATTTTTTGCAATAGTCAACGCGTACACAATGAGAGTATCCTTGTCGTTAGCCATAACAGAAATGGTGGTCCCCATAAAACCTACAGAACATTATGATCCCGATGCTTGTGTCGCAGATTTCGGTGGTAAAAATAATAGTGCAATTAAGGTAGGAATTATTATATTATTTAATCGCAGGAATTAACACATTATTTATTCAAACTTAATGAAAATAATAACGAAAGATAATAAAGAATTTATAGGAATTAAGTGATACAATTATTAAATATACAAGGTGTTTCGCAAGTAAACGAAAACCTTTTGTCGGTTTTTTTCCTTATTAAAATAATAAAAAAATCTATAAACAGGAGTCCGAAATACCTCGTTTTCGAGTTACTGCCCGTTAAAGGATTAGTTATGAAAATGATGTTTAATTAATTGTAACTACTAGAAAAATTTAATTTAAATAAAAGTTCACAGATTTGTATTGTTTGAAGAATTTACCGACATAAAAATTAAATTAATATAAGGCTAATAAAAGGTAGATTTTTAAAAGTAGAAGTTGTATGTGCTTCTTTTTTTGTAAATTTAAGTTACCAGTAAGAACAAACGGAAAACTCTAAGCAAAAGGGTATTCTTATCAAAAAACGATAGATCGAAACGTTTTTTTTTATCTTGGTACAGTCCACGAAGGCTGATGCCTAAGTACTAACGTACCGTGGCGTGGGTGTCTTAAGTGTGGTGAGAGGGAGTTTGTTCACACGGGACTTAAATATTTGGAGATTGGGAGGAGAAGGAAAAAGTTTCGCGGGCAGCAGGTTTCACATTTTGACACTCTAGGGATGAAGGAACGTAGAAAGCGGGAAGTTCGGGGCTTCTTTAACTGAACTGTAAAAGGATGCATTAAAGTTGCACTACGTGTTGCTCTGTTGGGAGCCGCCAGAGGAGGAATTATACTGGCCAATTCCTCTGAACGGAAGCCGTGAAAATACCTATAGAAGAGCGACAGATCCCCCACAGCTCGACGGTGGGCAAGAAGAGGAAGTCTTTCTATGAGCGTTGGATCATTAATAAGACGAACGGCTCTTCTTTGAATGGAGTCCAGAATGCTAAGTGTTGTAGGGGACGCCATTCCCCAGACATGAGAACAATATTCTAAAGAGGGTCTGATTTGGGATACGTTTAGAGTGTACAGATTGGAAGAAGAGAAATATTTTCTGGCTCGGAAGAGGAATCCAAGCTTTTTTGAAGCTGCCGAGGCTATGGATGTAATGTGTTTGTGCCAGTTGAGGTTATTCTCAAAAGTAACGCCGACAAGATTAACCGACTCTTTGTTCTGCAGAACTTGGCCGCTCATATGTAAGGGATGAGCATTGGCAGACTTTTTTCGCGACAGCGAACATAACTGTGTTTTCGAGGCATTAAACTGAACAAGATTTTTGACGCCCCAATCCAAGATAAGTTTGAGGTCTTGTGAAAGAGATATCTGCATTGACCTGCGCTTTTTTTCTAAGTCAGAATTACATGGAGAATTACATGGAGATATTTGAGTTTAAACATTTTAGTTGGTATTATGAACGGTTTTTAATTAATACAAGATCTATCGTTTTGAGGAAAAAGTACTTTTTAAGCCCGTTAAGTATTAGTGACAAATCACCCTCTACCCTTAAAAAAATAATAATAAAATTTTAATTATGTTTGGATGTATGTATTTCTTTGTATGTCCGTCTGTTTAAAATTAAACATGAGGCTTCCGAATTTGGAAAAAAAATTAAAAGAATAAACACTTAGATAAAAGTCAGTTCAGTGGATATAGGTAAAAAGAAATTATACTATTGAGAAATATTTCTGGACATTTTAGTAAACGCACCTAAAAACCGTCAGCAAGAGTACACATTTTAATGTCTTATTACCACCACTACAGAGAAAATACAACGCAGAAACAACAACACGATATGCAAGACACCAAATAGGAATAAAAGATATTTAATTCTAGAAAGCTAGTCATAAATATGTTGTTAAATTAAAGAAAATGATCTATCAATCGGATCGTTTGATTTCTCAATGATAAATGAATATTATTTTTTGTTGTATAATTTAAGCATTTCTTTTTATGTGAGAATTTTATCATTATTATAACGAATCTGGCCTATTTCTCACATATATAATTCCTATTACTTTTATCACTGTTATAGCTTTGGCAACATTGTTCGTTTATATGGCAGAGTGAGAACGTATTTTCTCTCGATGGACGCCCGCTCGAGTAAGCGAGCGCCCAAAGCTATTATTAAAAATGTATTATTGTTTTGTGCGTCCATAGTGAACCATAATTTTAGTACAGCGGCTGTTGTTAAAGTTAAAGCTACTGTAAGGGTGTTAGGTGTGCGGATTTTAAAAAAATTCTGCCTTACAGCTTAGATTTGGCTTCCAGGTACTACTCACTTGATTACCAAATTAAAATCCGGATAACGGAAAAGAAAATATACCTGTAATGAATAGATTCGGGCACGAACAAAAACTATTTTCTTAACCCAAATGTTTTTTATATGAGACACACTGTATTTTTATTAGTTTTCTTATTGTTATTTGGTAAATCAGTAGTTTCTGACAAATAACATTAAACAACAAAAACATTACTATTTTAAATGGCAAGCCAAAACATGTTGTAGAAAAATACTTTCTTAGAACGGACCAAAATAGATTAATTAAAAAAGATATCTGTATTTTTTTCATCGAATACTTTTCTATTTATTTTAATGTGATTACATTAATTTTTTAATAGTGTTTTTCTATTGTCTGGTGGTTATAAATTATGTACTTCCGAGTATACGTTTATATTTATATTATTTTCTGTTAGGAAAATATATATTTACAAAGTTTTTTTGACTATCTCTTAAATCCTTTTAAAAATTTTCATTATTTTTATTTTTTGGACTTAGTAAGTAAAAAAAAATTAATGGACCCTTAGCCTACCTGCCATTGTAATGCCCAAAAATAAAAACGTAATCTTTATAAGTCAATAACTTTGGTTAAAAAAATGCAAAATTGGTTAGTTTTTCTTATAAATAGTATACCACTGGGATGGGGCAATTTCTTTTTTAGTTAATAAAAAAGAAAAATAGTTTGTATTATGTTTATTTTGGTTGCCTATACTATAAACTATAACCATTTGTTAATAGAAAATCATGCATTAATAAAGGCGATTAATAAATGATTTTGTGTACATAAATAATACTTAAAAATTAATGATCACGGAAAACGACCTTTAACAAATATTTTTTTATATATTTTAGGATCAAAGTACACTTTACGACTGGGATGAAAAAACTCAAGGTCTAATTTTGAGTTCCTTTTACTGGGGATACGTACTAACACATTTGCCTGGAGGAATTTTAGCTGAAAAGTTTGGAGGAAAATATTCCTTAGGTTTAGGCATTTTATCGACAGCAATATTTACATTAATAACACCGTGGGTTATTATTGGTACCGGAGGAAACTGGAAGATTCTGGTAGCGTTAAGGGTCATTGAAGGACTTGGTGAGGTAAAAATATATATTTTAGGTATTTTAGCAAGTTATTTACATAATATAATTTTTAATGTAAATTCGTATTATAGTCCGGGAGCTGGTGAACAATTTTGAATAGGTTCTTGGAGCACCTTTAAAAATAGTGTAATTGTTCTTGAAGGACCCCTAAATAAGGAAATCGAGCACCGGCTGAAGAATAGCCGCCCCATAACAACCCTTGGAGTTTTTAAATTTAAGGGTTGCTTTGTCGCCACTACCCTTCAGTCAGACCTTGACTTTAATGTGTAGGGGTTCTTTAAGGACAATTACACAAATTTTCAAAGTGCCTCAAGAACCTTCTCAAAATTGTTTACCAGCTCTCCTACCCTTAGTAGACGGAAACCTCAACTCTATAATAAGTTTAAAATATTTTTTGTAAACCATTATTTTTACTGTATTTTAACGCCTAGTCTTCCTATCACGGTCCCATTATTAAAAGCAAAGTTTAATAAACTTATAAGACTCTCATAAACTTGCAAGTAAAGGGTTTCGAGACCTATAATGAAATCCAATTCTTCGAAAAAATCCAAACTATTATCAAATCTAATTTTTATTCATTAGGAATAAATTTTCTTAGCAAATTTTTATGGGGGCAATTTAATCGGAAAATATTTTTGATTTTCTCTGGGGTACGGAACTACATTAGGTCTTAAATTATTAATTTCCTTGGTTTTGTACTGTTTAAGTTTTATATTGCACAGATACTGTACTAAAGGTGCGGATCGTATCCATTAGGCGCGGCTGTTTGTGATCGTTGCCGGGGAGCGTAATTACATACTATACTATTACTCAGAGCACCGGCGATAGAGGTTGCTCTAAGTCGCAGTATAGATTGTAGTGACGAATACGCGCGAATTTTCACTTCATAATTTACTACACCCCAGAGCGGCGGTTAAAAATATTATATAAAATGCTGTATAGCATGTTGAATCACTATGAAAATGTGTTGAAATTCTCTGGATGGGTACTTACAAAGGTATTTAAATGGGGATTTTATTGCCTGCATAAAATCCTCAGACAGATTTGTTTTGTTTAATGTCCTGAACTATTATAAATTTTTGTGTTGATACAATACCTGCTTTAACCTTACTCCCTTATAACTTTATAATAACAAAAAGCATAAGCATAATAACGTTTTGACAGATAAGTACTACATCACGAGGGAGTTATTTCAGAGGTACGTAGAGGGAAGTATTGTCAGAGTTCTCAAATGTAGGTTGTATCACAGTTGTATATTTTAAATTCTTAGAATTAAAGTGAAAATCAAAACCAGTCTATTTAGTATTTTAGTATTTTCTAATTATTACAAAAAAATACACTTTTTATAGATACGTGATGTACTTATTATATCGTGCTTAAAATAAAAGAAAATAAACTCATATAAATAAAACAACATTAAGCTTAAAAAAACGGGCATAGTTGGTATAAAAGAAATTTATGAAGATAAAACAGAATAAAATAAAATACCTATACATTAGTGAGATTTAGCACTACGTCTATTAACAAGGACCGCTTCACTTAAGGATCTTGAGGTTTTGCGTTTCCTATTAAGATTTTCATTTATGGCAAGCCTTCCAGCCTGAATTCTTTTGGAACCAGACGTGAGGCCAGGTCTTTATGTGCGCCAACTATTTGATGTCGGTTGAACGTTAATTTTTTTTCCACGCCGTTTTTTTTATATTAGCAAATGCTTGTAATAGTTCTGTAGAAGTTTTAAGTTTTTCAAGACATTTATTTAGTCGAACGATCAGGTTTGTTGAGTCTGGTGATGTTATTTTTAACTATTTCAATAATATTTGAAAAATTTTGGCTAAGTGCTTCTACGGCTTCATTTTTTTTAGTTGTAAGGTTTTTAGCTACTGCAAGAGGAGAAGTAGTTGAATTGCTAACATATGCCATTTCTTGAGAAAAAAACCATTACTAGGTGCTTCACAGTTAGATGGTTCTTTGGTGCCCTCATTAATAGACGTATCCATCATGTCATCAAAAAACATTTCATCAATATTATCCCCCATCGTGGCCAATTTTTTTCTATCATTAGCGGATAATAGAGGATTGCATATTATAGTCTGAAGATTAAAATTCTCCTCTACGGCACACATATGCTTACAGAAGCGCCCTCCTTGTCCAGCAATACAATTACACATTCCGATATCCGTATCTACCGTATAAAGTAATTTATCATCACTTTCTGAGGTAACTAAGTATTGACATTCAGATATTTTATTGACCACAATGTTTTTTGCTTTTGATTTTACGTTAGAATATATTAAATCATTTTTATTTTTACTGTGATTTGCAAATGATAATATACGTCGTTTATGGTAATTTTCAAAAACATTACAAATAAAGTCTATAAGGGCACAAGCATTAAAAGCTTTACAACGTTGCAAGACCAAATCTTTAAAAATCCTTATCGAAGATTCGCAATAATTAGCAATAATTATTTGTGTTGTGGCCTCTTGTAAGTATATTTGGCATAAATGCATGGCTCCATTGGGTTTTACGTTTATAGAAATTACTTATATATTTTATAAGGTTTGTATACTTTTGAAATGAATTATTATTTATAAAATTGGAATATTCATCTTTAAATTCTTCTGTCGTTTTAGAATATAAATTTTTTTAAAATTCTTTCATTACAGATAGGGTACCATAAAAAAGTTTGAAAAAATAATAATTAATAATATTATTAAGAGTTCATAATAATCCAACACATATTCACACTATTAAAACATGCATACATAGCATTTTGCATAACATTTTTAACCGCCGCTCTGGGCCGCAGTATATTATGAAGCAAAAATTTGCACATATTGGTCACTACAATCTATACTGCGATTCAGAGCAACCTCTGTCGCCGTTGCTCTGAGTAATAGTATAGTATGTAATTACGCTGCCGGGGAAAGTGGATACCTTACCGGTGCGTGCGGCAAGGCAAACGCTGCCGTGGTCGAACCAATGAGATCGGCCAACCAGGTTTAGGAACAGCGCCAAATGGATACGAACCTTTAGCGTAAATCTAACAAAAATTAAGCAAAATATCTTTTTTACCCTTAGGGAACTACTTATCCAGCTCTAACAGCACTTCTGGCAAAATGGGTACCATTAAAAGAAAGGGCAACAATTGGAAGCATGGTTTATGCAGGCAGTCAGTTTGGTTAGTATTATTACAAATACTCGTTTTTTATAAAACAACCTGAGCATCATACGGGGGGATCACATATGACCCAGAATATTATTCTCAGAAACAAACAAATAATCCTAGCCGCAATTTCGTCCAAAAATTCTTGCAATAGGGTATCTAGTCAATAGGGTACAAAAGAAAGTCATATTTTGCTAAAATTTCCAGCACAGTCTGGAAAATCCCCACTCCTAAAAAGCCAGGTGTTTAATTGGTGTAAGAAAATTAAAAAGGACTGTACGGGGTGTCGCCTTTTCGATGAATTTTGAAGGGTATTAGGAAAACTACAAGAGAGAGAAAAAGTAATGGTACATTTTCAAGTTCAATTTTCGAAACAACCGCAACGGTAAAAACATAACGGCTAACTTGATTCTCCTCGGAGGTACAGAGTGTTTTTCAAATTTTAAATTGTTTTTTTTTTAATGGGACACCCTTTATATTATTCTACTATTCGTTTTAAAATCAAATTACCTCATTATTGATATTACACACTTTATATTTATTTCCAAAAGAAAAATAGTTATTTGTAAAAAGGCGAAATTTATAAAAAAAGACCTTAAGAACATGGTGATACATCATTTCAGAACTTACCAAACCTGAGCATAGTATTTTAATTATGCTTACCTTGTAGGAATTAATATTATTTATTTTTATTTATTTAATAGTATTTTTAATATTTTATTATTTATTTATCATGTGTTTATTTATTTTTTACTATTTTTTAAACAACCATAGGTATTTAGGTTTTCATCTTATCTTTTAATAGCAAGGGCATCCATTTAGAAGTAGACAATACTCCTATTTAACCATAAGTAAATAACTAATTATCCTGTGTTTTATTTTTTTAATTAAAAAAGTAAGCTAGTAAAAGCAAAAACGAATTTGAACACACAAGACAACCCCTTATTGTCAATCTTAACTATAAGATACTCAATAAAATCAATTTCAAAAGGTATTAAAGAGCTGAGGTGGCAGCATAAATTAACAAATAATAAAAATTTCACCATAATTAATATCCAACGGTATGCAAGAAAAGGCTCAAATGGTTTTTTTTAATATTTTTTAAGGGGTTATTAGTCATTCATTTTAAGTTAAATAAGGATATTTTTTGTTATTTTTAAACGGACGCCATTTTAAAATGGCTTAACAGAATTGCTTTAAAACGTAGAATCACACTGTAAAAAGCAAATGACGTCATAATTTCGACAGCTGTCAATAAATAAACAAACGAATGACGTCAAAATGTGGGCAAGAAAAAAATTATTGACATCTTCAGGCGTTTTTTTTTTTTAAATGTTTAAGATAACCTAATTACTAAAGGTAATCCAGACCTTATGCCCACACTGTGTAAAATTACAGCCAAATTGCAATTTATTTGAACCCTCCTCGTATATTATGGTTAAAAGTTTTCATATAATTTATTATAAATATTTTTTGAGTAAAAAAACAAATTTTTCATTTATTTTTAGGTACCATCCTTAGTAACAGTATAAGTGGAGAATTAATAAGATACACGGAGGATTGGGCCTCCGTGTTTTACTTCTTTGGTGGACTTGGAATTGTATGGTTTATATTGTGGGTACTGCTTTGCTACTCTGATCCAGAAAGTCATCCTTTTATTAGTGATAAAGAAAAGGCATATTTGGATAGAGAATTATGTACGTTCTAACAAAACTTTTTTAAAATTAAAAAAAAAAAACAAACAGGTAGATGGTTTTACAGTTTTGAATATTTTTTAAATACAGGGTGTCCAAAAAGTCTTAGTACGGGCTAATACCTCCAAAGTTAGTAAATATAGGGAAAGCAAATTTTGGCGAATCCATATGTACAAAAAACCTACTTCTTCATGAATTAACAATTTTTTCACCCTTGCAGGGTTTGCACCAGGGGGTTGCACCCAAAAATCTTAAATGGAACCCTATGTCGATATGTAGCTTATTTTAAAGGCCTTTAAAAACAAAACATTGCTGCACAAACTAATGGTCTGTAATGTAGCTAGCATCCCAATAAAACGATTTAAATCTATTGAACAAAAAATGAATTTATCATCACGTTTTGTAAATAATTTTTTTACGTCATGCTTTTATTATCTCTCTTCAGCACTATCCGTTTATGCTGTTTTAGTTTGACAGTAACATTGAAAAGACATTAATAAATTTTGTGATTTTATACATTTCGATATGGTTTGCGCAAATGAAGGCAAAGTTGAAATTATTTTTTTGTATGGACAAGCTAATCGAAATTATCATGAGGCAGCAAGATTGTTTAATGATATTTTTCCAGACAGACCTGTTTTTTCTAGTTCCGTGAAAGGTGTTGTCTAAAAATTCACTTCAACTTTTAGCGTAAAAGACGCTCCAAGATCCGGTCGCCCATCCGTTAAAACCGAGGAGCTTCAAATACAACTTTGGGGTACAATTGCCATTGAACCAAAGCAATCAGTGCGCAAAATACCTGCCCATGTAGGTGCCATTGGCAAATCAATAGTGCATGAAATTTTAAAAATGCATAAATTTTATCCCTTTAAAGTTCATCTTGTACAAAAACTTGGTGAAGATGACCCAGATCAAAAGCTGCAGTTTTGTAAAACTACGGTAATACGGTCCTTTTTTAATTGAAGGAAATCTTACCGGACACTTATACTTACAACTTTTAGAAGAAGCTATTACACCTCCAATTATAACTCCTATTTAGAATAATGCTTTTGACCACGATTCCATTTTTCAGCAGGTTAGGGCACCTCCACACTTTTATTTAACTGTAAGACACAACCTAGACGAGGAATATCCTGGTTGCTGAATTGGGGTAGAGGGCCTATTGAATGGCCACCAAGATCCCCGGTCCTCGCTTCCCTTGACTTTTTCTTTTGGGGTTATGTAAAGGAAAGGGGTTTGCAACAACACCAGAAAACTTACAAGAACTACGACAACGAATTACGGGTGTGTGCGCCACTATAACACCACAAATTTTGACAAACGTTAGAGCAGAATTTCAAAATGTACTCTATTATTGTTAAGAGGTTGGTGGTAGTCATTTTGAACATCTCATAAAATAATAATTGAAACTGTTCTTCTAGACTGGTATTTATTAATAATCCCTTATTAATCGGGAACGGGTGCACAAACTAAAGGTCTCTACCTCTAGTTTGTGCAGCAATGTTTGTTTCTTAAAAGCCTTTAAAATGAGCTACATACCGACATAGGATTCCATTTAAGATAATTTTGTGCAACCCCCTGGTAGCTATCCTGCAAGGGTAAAAAACTTGTAAATGCGTAAAGAAGTAGATTTTTTATACGTATGCATTCGCCAAAATTTGCTTTCTCTATATTTACTAACTTCGGAGATATATGGAGTACTAAGACTTATCGGACACCCTGTATTTTATTTACAATTGTAGTTATTATTTTAGGGCATCGCAATACATGTCTTAAGGTTATTTAATGGGGGTTAAAGGAGGTGAGTAGAATTCGGCCTTTTTTCGACCATCATATTCGTGAAAATTCAAAGTTTTAAGCTGGGCCATTTTATTATATTTATAATGAGTCCAAATATCTTTATTTACATCTACCATAAATTGGTAAAAAAATCAGAATGGCAAGTAAAAAAAACCTTCAAACTTGCTATTTTTATTAAATTTTTGCCATTTTACACGTTTTTTGATCTTTTATTTTAAAAAATTTCATAAGGCGCACAACGCACCAAAATAAATAAATGTTAGTTTATAAGCTTATTAAGTGCAATATTAAAAATAAAAAATTATGTTGGTGCACAAAGCGCATCATATAATTTTTTTAAAATAAAAGATCAAAAAACATGTAAAATGGCAAATATTCAAAAAAATAGCAAGTTTGAAAGTTTTTTTTGTACTTGCCATTTTGATTTTTTTACCAATTCATTGTAGATAACAAATACCTGGACTTATTATAAATATAATAAAATGGCCCAAATTAAAACTTTAAATTTTCACGAATATGATGGGCGAAAAATGGCCGAATTTTACCGACCTCCATTCTTTGATGTTCTTAAATAGGCAACTATATTATCGATTTTGTATTTTATTTATAATCCTAATATATTATTATAATAATATTCTAGCTAATGTTTCCAACGCAAGACCACCCATCCCATTCAAAGCCATTTTGACTTCTGTTCCTGTATGGGCCTTAGTAATTACCCAAATAGGACACGACTGGGGCTTTTTTACCATGGTAACAGATTTACCAAAATATATGAAAGATGTTTTAAAATTCAACGTCTCCCAAAATGGAATGTGGTCGTCACTGCCCTACGTGGTCATGGTATTTACTTCATTTGGATCAGGATGGTTTTGTGACTTCTTGGTTAGAAAAAATATTATGACACTGACCTTTTCGAGGAAGTTCTTTACAAGTATAGGTAAATAGTTATTTGTGTGACTAGTGCAAAAAGTGCATCTTTGTTGCACGATGCTTGAAGTTTCAGCTCGAGACGTAGTCGAGAGCTGCAATCATGCTGATAGCAACAAAAATGCTTTTTGCACATGTTGCACACAACATTTTTTCTACTATCCAGTTAATTTTTTTTTAATTTTAAATTTTATTAAAGATTATTTGGGGAGATTATTTTACAATATAGAAACAAATTATTTGCTTAAGAACAATAACATGGTAAACCTAAACAGTTCAAAACGTTATTTTTACAAAACTAGTTATTTACTTTTTTGAGGTAATTTTAATTTTAATATCGCAATTAAAGCAATTTGGTATAGTAATTGATGGAAAAACTTCATTTCCATTTTTTTTAAATTTTGATTTCATTTCTGCTTGTGTGTTCTTTACTTAAAACCCTTGTTCAAATTGTAATCAAGTTTCCAGCACTACTACTTAGTTTACCTTCCAAAATTTGACCAGTTTTTTTTAGAAATTGGTTCTTTAATGTAGCCTTCGGCCAGAGTTAAAGATTTTCATCCTTCATGGCGTTTTAATGATAGTATGTCTGTCCCCGACTCTACCAGTATTGTTGCAGAAGATCTGCGAAAACAGTGTCCTATGTATTGAATTGGGTTTTCAAGATTTAAAAATTTTTCAAAATCACTTCAAATTTTACTAAAAGTCGTACATTTCAACAAAATTATTTTTTTTTTGCTATTACAAATGATCGAGGTTTTTTGTCTTGCTATCGGGTATTTTTACAGTTATGATAGAATCCACGTCATTTATATGATCAAATGTTAGTTTCTGTAACTCGTCTCTGCAGCACGCTTCCGCAATGCCCAATACTGCAACTATCTGTAAAAAAAACACAAGTGACTATACAGCTAAAAATTAACATTATTAAATTTGCATGTTACCTTTATCATTAGATAATTATTATCTGGAGCTTGAGTCTATCAAATTTCTGTCAGGTAAAAATTTTTAACTGTTTAGGACGGAATCCTATAGACTTTTTCTCTAATATCCACATTCTTATTGATTAAAAGTGTAACCTTTAACATTGAATATTTCGACCACAAGGTCGATGGCTTGAATATTTCTGATTTGTCTTCTTCTTCTTCTTCCCTGGGAGCCGTCTAGATTCACTACCGGAGGCAGCGCAGCCTCTTGGGCTTTTTGTGTCTAATCTTCCATTATCTTTTATATCAATCCACTCATTAGTCTTGTTCCTTCTACTAGTCTGTATAACCCCGAGACTGGTTGGTTGACATATTCCTGTGGGCTCATTTTCGGTTGCCCAAATAATGCCTGTCTTTTGTGATTTAACGCTTTACATTTTCAGAGGATATGGTAGCCTATCTCGTCCCCCTTGTTGCACATTCTGCAACTTGGGTCCCCATTATATGAGCCTTGTGCAGCCCTACTGTTATGCGAAGTCTTTTCCTACTTTTTCTGAGTAGTTCTCCCTTCGTTCTTTTGGATGATTGGATGATTATTCAGCTTTTTCCATGTCATATTGTACTGAGGCTCCCCCAGTATCCTCGTGTTTGTTTTGGATCCATTCCCTGGTTTGCCCTCGTGCTGTGATTTTGGTCACTCCAAGGGCAGGTTCTGGTCCAAAGTATGGTGTGGCTGATCCCTGTCTTGCCAGCTCATCCGCTTTTTCGTTGTCATTTATTCCTGAATGTCCTGGTACCCACAGGAGAGTTACCCTGTTGCGTTCTCCCAGAACTTCCAGTTCTTTTTGGCATTCACATGTCAGCTTGGACGTTACTTTGGGGTTTATAAGTGCTCCTAGTGACGCCTGGCTTGTTTTTATAATCCCTCCTGTTATTTTCTTTTGCACAGTGCAGTAAAGCATATATTTCTTTAAAATACAGAACTGTGTGTTCCTAGTGGAATGGAGAATTGTGAATTCCTCATTTCACTATACATGCCCGCTCCAGTTCCCTGCTTAGTTCTAGAACCATCCGTATATCAGATGATGTCTCCAACCGTGCTGGGGAGATCGGGTGCTGCCACTCACTTCAATCTGGAATTTTTACCTCAAAGTATTTGTAGAATGAGTATTGGTGAATCATCTGGTCGGTTCTCTCGTCCGGGATGTTGCCGATTTGTCTTATAAATATGCTAGGAGAACGTTTTCAGTAATGTTTTTAATAAACTTTGTTTTGCACCAGTTTATAAACCGTACATAATAATACTTTTTTAGATTTATTGGGTAATAAATCTGCTGTACCTCTATTTGCTGCTTCAAGTGGTGTACAAATGATCTCTTTCTCACTATAAAAACCATAAAATAAATAAAATATATTCGAAATATACAAACAAGAATATTTTTTTATTAATTCGACTCTTAAGCCTCCGGTGTCACACACTTTTTTTTTTTTTTTAATTTAAAGTAAAACCCTAATTTTTTATTTCAGCATCAATGGGTCCTGCAGTCTTCATAGTAGTAGCATCATATGTAGGCTGTGACCGAATATTAGCTGTTTGGATGTTTACCATTGCCATGGCTTTTATGGGTTGTTACTACTGTGGAATGAAAGTAAATGCATTGGATTTAAGTCCAAACTTCGCAGGGACTCTTATGGCTATTATTAATGGTATCGGGGCCACTAGTGGTATTGTTACACCGTATTTAGCAGGAGCGTTAACTGAAGATGTAAGTTTTATATAAAGAAAAGTTATTTTTCACATTTAACTATTTACAATTTAGAGCTGGGACGGAAAAAGGAATCGATTTACGGATCCGGATCCTCGTAAAAGAATCGAATTATCAATTCAAATATTCCTTTTTTAATAAAAAAAGGGAATCGAATGCAGGAAATCAATTCCTATTTATCGGATCACAAATCCGGATCATCTTTAGTTTTTATACTTACAAATGGTAACTACGATACAAATAATACTATATAATCCAGATGATAAATCAAGCGTCAAAGACTTTAGCACGGAGCCGGAGCCGCGAAATATTATTTTAGCCTTATTTCGAAGTGCTGTAAACAATTAAGTTTTTGGTATTTATTTTTTAAATTTAAATATCTTATTTCTGAGATCAACATGAAACAACACATGGAACATTTTTCGAACTGTATTTCGAAACTTGCCATGCTAGATCTTCGTAAGTTTTTCAGATGTGATTCTTAAAATAATCTCAAGCAACTTATAAATAGGATATCTTATATTTACTTTACAGGAGGTTTCACAAGTACCGTTTAATAATTTCTCTGCTTGTGGAATATAAAAATGTATTAACATTTTAAATTCGTTTTTGTAAGACACCCTGAATTATTATAATAAAATGTGTTGTGGCGGATTCATGTTTTGATATGTTTTCTTTGGGAGTACTTGCCTTGAAATTTTCTAGAAAATGGGACCACTTCGGTCCAGGTCCCGGGGTATAGCGAGCTGAGCCTGCTCGGCCCTATTGACCCCTATGAGCTTGCAGATCGCCTGCAACACAAAAGAAGAAAAACCCCCCCCAAAAAAGCCAAAAATCAAAAATACTAATCTAAGTTTCGGTGGCAACCGTAGCCAAGATAAAATTAAAAGAAAAAATTAACTAAATATTAAGCAATTTTGCTTCAAAAACACAGGAAATTCATAAAAAAGTCATAAAAAGTAAAAAGCTATTAGAATTTCCTATCTTTTTAAAGCAAACTTAATTTTTTCTTTTAATTTTATCTTGACAACGGTGACCGACTTGCTACAGAAACGTAGATTAGTATTTTTGATTTTTAGGTTTTTTGGGGAGGGGGTTTTCTTTTTTTGTTGCATTCGATCTGCAAGATCATAGGGGTCGATTGGGCTGAGCAGGTCAGCTCGCTATACCCCGGGACCTGGACCGAAGCAGTCCCATTTTCTAGAAAATTTCAAGGCGAGTACTCCCAAAGAATACATATTAAAATACTTCAAGGATAACATATTAAAAAATTATGAAGATCGAGCAATCAAGATCATGTAAATTCAAGTAAAATTTATTTCCCTTTTTGGGATACACACTCCATGGTTGGAAAAAAAATGTTTTATTTAAATGTTCTCTGTCCCTTAATAACAACATATTTTGATCAAAAATCACATGTTAGGTGTGTTTCCTTATTTAAAGATTCTAATATGCAGATGTTTTACAATTTTTTATCTTTATTTCCGAAAATCAAAGTGATGCTGAATAAGCATCTTATGTAAAAATTTGAAATCAAAAATTCAAATTGGTGGATTTTGGGATTTATAATACGATTTGCCTTCGATTTGGAATATAAGGTTTTTTAAGACTGCTAGGTCAAAATTTGAAAATTAAGAATCTTAGATCGGAAATTTAAACTGGGGTATTTAAAATGGCGGATTTTGACATTTATAAATCATTTTGTCTTAAATTTTAGATAATACAGGGTGTCCTGATAAGGTCGTCCTCCGGCGATATCTCGAGAACCCTTCATCGCATAGCTTTCGGAAAAAAATATTTATAGTAAAATCGATCTCGAGAAAGTGCTGCAAATTATTTTCAAGTTTCTACTTCTGCCCCTAGAGGGCGTAAAACTAAGAACAAAATTAAAAACACGGATTATTTAAAAATATGCCATATTAACTTATGTCGTTGATAGTTTTCTCACAAACTATGTAAAATAAGGAAACTTTTTTTATTCACAGTTTTTCCCTAACCTGTCAAATATGGGGAGGGGGAGGAGCGAATGTACATTTAAAAAAAATTGAATAACTTTGTTTCGGCTTAACCGATTTTGATAAACTAGGTTTCGTTTGAAAGAACTTTTACCAGGGCTTAAGATAAAATATTGGTATAATAAATTTATTTTTTTGTTTTATCCCCAGAGACTGATTTGTGTCAAAGTTATAAATTTTGTCATTATTTTCGAAAAATTTAAAAACAATGGTATTATTATTATACACCTATTTAAAAGAGCAAAAAAAAATAAAGAAATTGGTAAAAACCGCAATTCGATATCTTAATTAATTCTCGAGTTATTGCCGAAAAACTGCATTACTCGTATCCTTTCCTATTTTAAGCTGTCAGATAAACAACGCGGCGTTTTTATCGCGAATGCCGTGACAATAAAACCATTTGTTTCTCTGCGAATATTAAATAATATCAATAATATCCTTATAATTTGTTTATTATCAATTTAATAACAGCTTCGTAATTACACGGCTCGTGGATAATAATAGCTGATTACTATCTACGGGCTTTGGCTAATTGTATCTTCATTGTGCTGGAATAGGATGCACATTTCCAGTTCCTCTTAAACGGGTTGTCAAACGTCTAAACACTTTTTTATTGAAATGCCGTATTTCGTAATACCTTATGGCATATTGTCTCGCCGCAATAGAGGCATTTGAAAAATTTTCAAAATAAAAAGCGAGCATATCGTATGCCTCGGTGGTGGAATAAGACATAATTTAAAATTACTTAATAACCACTAACATCACTACTAATAATAATAACGATGAACTGCGATAAACAAGAACTAAATTTAAAATTCTCAGGTTTGACAACAATGCACTTGTCATTTTTTGACGTCCCTGTTTTCTGGGATTTTTGACGTCTCGGCACTCTCGATAAAAACGCCGCGTTGTTTATCTGACAGCTTAAAATAGGAAAGGATATGAGTAATGCAGTTTTCACCAGTTTCTTTTCTTTTCTTTTTTATGCTCTTTTAAATAAGCTTATAATAATAATACCATTGTACTTAAATTTTTCGAAAAAAATAAAAAAATCTATAACTTTGACATAAATAATGAGTCTCTGGGGATAAAACAAGAAAATAAATGTATTATACCAATATTTTTTATGTCTGGTAAAAGCTCTTTCAAACCAAATTTAGTTTATCAAAATCGGTTAAGCCGAAACAAAGTTATTTAATTTTTTTTTTGGGGTTTTAAATTTAAAAAAGGCCCTTTTTTTGCCCCAAAAAAAAATTTTTTTAAAAAATTTTTAAATTTTCCCTTTTTCTTTTTTTTTTTTTTAAAAATCCCTTTTTTTTAAAAAAAAACCTTTTCCCTTTTTTTTTTTTTGGGAAAAAAAAAAATTTTTTTAAAAAAAAAAAAAGGGAAAAAAAAAGGAAAAAAGGAAAAAAAAAAAAAAAAAATTTTTTTTAAAAATTTTTTAATTTTTTTTTTTTTTTTAAAAAAGGGGGAAAAAAAAATTTTTTTTTTTTTTTTTAAAAATTTATAAAAAAAAAAAATTTTTTTTTTAAAAATTTTTTTTTTTTTTTTAAAAATTTAAAAAAAAAAAAAAATTTCCGGGGGGGGTTTTTAAAAATTTTTTTTAAATTTTTTTTAAATTTTTAAAAAAAAAAAAAAACCCCCCTTTTTTAAAAAAAACAATTTTAAAAAATTTTTTTTTTTAAAAATTTTTTTTTTGGGCCAAAAAAATTTTTTTCCTTTGGTTTTTTTTTAAAAAAAATTTTTTAAAAAAGTTTTTTTTTGGGGCCCCTTTAAAAAAATTTTAAAAAAAAAAGGGGGTTTTCCTTTTGGGGGGGCCCCCGGGGGTTTTTTTTTTTCCGGAAAAAAAAACCCCCGGGGGAAAACCCCTTTTTTTTAAAAAAAAAAAAAAAAAAAATTTTTTAAATTTAAATTTTTTTTTTTTAAAAAAAAAAAAAATTTTAAAATTTTTTAAAATTTTTTTTTTTAAAAAAATTTTTTTAAAAAATAAAAAGTTTTTAAAAATTTTTTTTTTTAAATTTTTTTTTTAAAAAAAAAAAATTTTTTTAAAAAAAAATTTTTTTTAAAATTTTTTTTAAATTCTTTTTTAAAAAAAAAAAAATTTTTTTAAACGGGTTTTATTTTTTTTTAAAAAAAAAAAACCCTTTTTTTTTAAAAAAAAATTTTTAAAAAAAATTTTAATTTTAAAAAAAACCCCAAAAAAAAGGAAAAATTTTTAAAGGGGAAAAAAAAAAAAAAATTTTTTAAAAAAAAAAAAGGGAAAAAATTTTTTAAATTAAAAAGGAAAAATTTTAAAAAAATTTTTTAAAAAAAATTTTTTTAAAAAAGGGGGCCCTTTTTTTAAAAATTTTTTTTTTCCCTTTTTTTTTTCCCCTTTTTTTTTTAAAATTTTAAAGGGAAAAAAAATTTCCAAAAAAAAATTTTTTTTTTAAAAACCCCCGGGAAAAAAATTTTTTAAAAAAAAAAAATTTTTTTCCCCCTTTTTAAAAAAACCCCCCCCCCAAAAAAAAATTAAAATTTTAAAATTTTCCCTTAAAAAAGGTTTTTTAAAAAATTAAAAAAGGGGGAAAACCTTTTGGGGTTTTCCCCCCAAAAAATTTCATTTTTTCCCTTTTTTGGTAAAAAAAAAAAATTTTTTTTTCCCTTTCCCCCTTTTTTAAATTTTTTCCCCCTTTTTTTAAAAAAAAAAAAAAATTTTTAAAAAAAGGAAAAAAAAAAAAATTTTTTGGGGGGTTTTTTTTTAAAAAAAAAAAAGGGGGGGTTTTTTTTTCCCAAAAAAATTTTTCCCTTTTTTTTTTGGGGGTTTTTTTTAAAAAAAAGGGGGAAAAAAAAAAATTTTTTAAAATTTTTTTTTAAAAAAAAAAAAAAAAAATTTTTTTTTTTAAAAAAAAAAATTTTTAAAAAAATTTTTTTTTCCCTTTTTTTTTTTGGGGAAATTTAAAAAAGGGTTTTAAAATTTTTTTCCTTTTTTGGAACCCCCCGGGGGAAAAAGGGAAAAAAAAAAAACCCCCCACGGTTTTTCCCCCCGGGGGTTTTTTTCCCCCTTTTAAAGAAAATTTTTTTAAAATTTTTTTTTTTGGGGGAAATTTTTTTTTTTAAAAAAAAAATTTAAAAATTTTTTTTTAAAAAAAAAAATTTTTAAAACCTTTTTTTAATTTTTTTTTAAATTTTAAAAAAAAAAATTTTAAAAAAAAAATTTTTAAAAATTTTTAAAAAAAAAAACTAAAAAATTGGGGGAAAAAAAAAAAAATTTTTTTTAAAAAAAAAAAAAACCAAAAAAAAAATTTTTTTTTGGGGGGCCCCTTTTTTAAATTTTTTTTCTTGCCCCAAAAAAAAAATTTTTTAAAAAAATTTTTTAAAAAAATTTTTTGGGGGTTTTCTTTTAAAATTTTAAAAAAAATTTTTAAAAAAAAAAAAAAAGGGGTTTTTTTTTAAAAATTTTTTAAAAATTTTTTTTTTAAAAAAAAAAGGGGTTTTTTTTTTTTTTTAAAAATTTTTAAAAAAAAAAATTTTTTTAAAAATTTAAAAAATTTTTTTAAAAAAAAATTTTTTTTTTTTTAAAAAAAAACCCAAAAAAAAAAAATTTTTCCCAAAATTTTTTTTTTTTAAAAAAATTCAAAAAGGGGTTTTAATTTTTTCAAATTTTTTAAAAATTGAAAAAAATTCCCTTTTTAAAAAAAAAACCCCCCCCAAATTTTGTTTTGGAAAACCCAAAAAGGGGTTTTCTTTTTTTTTTTTTTTAAAAACCAAAATTTTTCCCCTTTTTTTTAAAAAAAACCCCAAAAAAAAAAAACCCCCCCCCCCAAAAAAAGGGGGGAAAAAGGGGTTTTTTTAATTTTTTGGGGGGGGGGGGGTTTTTTTTTTTAAAAAAAAAAAAAAAAATTTTTTTTTTTTTTTTTTTCCCTTTGGGCCTTTAAAAATTTTTGGGGGGGTTTTTTTTTTTTTAAAAAAAAAAAAAATTTTTTTTCCCCTTATTTTTCCCCCTTTTGGGAATTTTAAAATTTTTTTTTTTTTTTTTTTTTTAAAAAAAAAATTTTTAGGGTTTAAAAAAAAAAAATTTTTTTTTTTCCCTTTCCCCTTTTTTTTCCCCAAAAAATTAAACCAAACTTCAAATTTTTTTTTAAAAAAAAAAATTTTTTAAAAAAAAAATTTTTTTTTTTAAAAAAATTTTAAAACCCTTTTTTTTAAAAAAAATTTTTTTGGCCCCCCCCCAAAAAAATTTTTTTTCCCCGGCCTAAATTAAAAACTTTTTTTCCTTTTGGGGGTTTTTTTAAAAAAAATTTAAAAAAAAATTTTTTCCCTTTTTTAAAAAAATTTTTTTTTAAAAAAGGGGGAAAAAAAAAAAGGTTTTGGTTTTTTTTTCCCCTTTTTTAAAAAAAAGGGAAAATTTTTTTTGGGTTTAATTTTTAAAAAAAAAAAAACCCCCCCCCCAAAAAAAAAAAAAAAAAAATTTTTTTTTTCCCTTTTTTTCCCAAATTTTAAAAATTTTTTTTTTTCCTTTTTAAATTAAAAAAAAAAAAAAAAAACCCTTTTTTTAAAAAAAAAAAAAAAGGGGCCTTTTTTTTTTAAAAAAAGGGTTTTAAAAAAAATTTTTGGCCCCCCCTTTTTTTTTTTAAAAAAAAAAATTTTTTTTAAAACCCCCTTTTAAAAAATTTTTTTTTAAAAATTGCAACCCCTTTTTGGGGGGGGGTTTTAAAAAAAACCCCCAAAAACCCCCCAAAAATTAAAACCAAAAAAAAAAAAATTTTTTTTTTTAAAAAAAATTTTTTCCCAAATTTTTCCCCCCCCCCAAAAAAAAATTTTTCCCTTTTCCCCCCCAAAAAAAATTTTTTTCCCCCAAAATTTGGGGCCCCCGGGAAAATTTTAAATTTTCCCCCCGGGAAAAAAAAAATTTTTTTTTCCCCAAAAAAAATTTTAAAAAAAAAATAAAAAACTTTTTTTGGGGGGTTTTTTTTTTTTAAAAAAATTTAAAAAAAATTTAAAAAAAAAATTTTTAAAAAAAAAAATTTAAAACCTTTTTGGGGCCCCGGGAAAAACCAAAAAAAAATTTTTTTTTTTTTTCCGGGCCCCCCTTTTTTTTAAAAAAAAAATTTTTAAAAACCAAAAAAAATTTTAATTTTTTTAAATTTTTTAAAAAATTTTAATTTTTTTTTTAAAAATTTTTAAAAAAAAATTTTTTTTTTTTTTTTTTTCCCCATTTTTTAAAAAATTTTTTTATTTTTAAAAAATTTCCAAAAAAAAAAAAAATTTTTTAATTTTCCCCCCTTTTTGGTTTTTAAAATTTTTTTTGGGGGAAAAAAAAACCTTTGGGGAAAAATTTTTTGAAAAAAAAAAGGGGAAAAAAAAATTTTTTTTGGGGTTTTTTAAAAAAATTTTAAAAAAGGGAAATTTAAAAATTTTTTAAAAAAAAAGGGGGTTTTTTTTAAAAAAATTTTTAAAAAAACCTTTTTTTTAAAAAAATTTTTTAAAAAAACCCAAAAAAAATTTTTTTTTAAGGGGAGGGGGAAAAAAAAGGGGAAAAAAAAAAAAAATTTTTTTTTTGGGAAAAAATTTAAATTTTTTTTTTGGGAAAAAATACCCAAAACCAAAAAATTTGGTAAAAACTTTTAAAATTTAAAATTTAAAAAAAAATTAAAGGGAAAAAAAAAACCCAAATTTCCAAAAAAATTTAATCCCCCCAAAACCCCCTTTTTTTTTTTTAAAAAACCTTTTAAAAAAAAATTTTTTTTTCCCCCAAAAAAAAAAGGGCCCCCCCCGGGGGGGGGAAAAAAAAAGGGTTTTTAAAAATTTTAAAAAAATTTTTAAAAAAGGGGTTTTAAATTTTTTTAAAAAAAAAAAAAAAAATTTTTTTTTAAAAAAACCCTTTTTCCCTTCGCCCCAAAAACCCCCAAAATTTTTTTTTTTTTGGGTTTTTTTAAAAAAATTTTTTGGAAAAAAAAATTTTTTAAAACCCCTTTCTTAAAAAAACCCCCCTTTTTGGAAACCCCTAAAGGGGGGGGTTTTTAACTTTTTTTTTAAAAAAATTTTTTAAAAAGGGGCAAAAAAATTTTTAAAAAAAAGGGGGGCAAAATTTTCCCCCCTTTCCCCCCGGAAATAAATTTGAAAAAAAAAAAAAAAAAAAAAAAAAAAATTTTTTTTTTTTTTTGGGTTTTTTAAACCAAAAAAAAAATTTTTAAAAAAAATTTAATTTTTAAAAAAAAATTAAAAAAAAAATTTTTAAAATTATGGGGTTTTAAAAATTTAAAATTTTTTAAAATTTTTTTAAAAAAAATTTTTTTTAAAAAAAATTTTTAAAAAAAATTTTTTTTTTAAAAATTTTTTAAAAAACCCCTTTTTTTAAAACCCCCCTTTTTTTTTTTTAAAAACCCGGGGGGGTTTTTTGGGGGAAAAAAAAAAAATTTAAATTAAATTAAAAAAAAAAACCCCCCCCCAAAAAAAATTTTTAAAAATTAAAAATCAAAAATTTTTTTTTTTTTAAAAAATTTTTTTTTTTTCCCCAAAATTTTTTTTTTTTTAAAAAATTTTTTTTGGGCTTTTTTTTTTTTTCAAAAAATTTTAAAATTTTGGGTTTTTTTTTTTAAAAAAATTTTAAAAAAAATTTTAAATTTTTTTTTTTTGGGTTTTTTTTAAAAAAATTTTTTTTTGGGCCCCTTTTTTTTAAAAACCGGGGGAAACCCCTTAAAAAAAAGGAAAATTTAAATTTTTTTTTAAATTTTTTTTTCCCCCCCCCGGAAATTTTTTTTCCCCCCTTTGGTTTTTTTTGGGGGAAAAAAAGGGTTTTTAAAAAGGGGGTTTTTTTTTTAAAAAAAAAATTTAAATTTTAAAAAAGGGGTTTTTAAAGGAAATTTTTTGGGGGGAAAAAAAAAATTTTTTTAAATTTTACCTTTCTTTTTTTTTTTAAAAAAAAGGGGGTTTTGGGGGGGGAAAAAAATTTTTTTGGGGGGGAAAAATTTTTTTTTTTTAAAAAAAGGTTTTTTTTTTTTTTTTTAAAAAAAAATTTTTTTAAAAAACCCCTTTTTTTTTTTAAAAAAAAAACCCCCTTTTTTTTGCCCCCCCAAAAAAAACCCCCTTTTTTAAAGGGAACCAAAAAAAAAATTTTTTTTTAAAAAAAAATTTTGGGATTTTCCCAAAAAGCCTTTTCAAATTTTTTTAAAAAAAAAAAATTTTTGGGGTTTTTTTTTAAAAAAAATTAAAAAAGTTTTTTTTTTTTTTAAATTAAAATTTTTTTAAAAAAAAAAGGAAAAAAAAAAAATTTTAAAAAAAAAAAAAATTTTTTTTTAAATTTCCCCCGGGAAAAGGGGGGGGTTTGGGGGTAAAAAAAAACCCCCCCCCTTTTTTTTTTTTTTTTAAATTTTTTAAAAAAAAAAATTTTAAAAAAAAAAGGGGGCCTTTAAAATTTTTAAATTTTTTTTTTCCCAAAAAAAAAATTTTTTTTTGGGAAAAAAAGGGGGGGTTTTTTTTTTAAAGAAAAAAAAAAAAAAATTAAAAAAAAAAAAAGGGGGTTTTGGGGAAAAAAAAAAGTTTTTTTTTAAAAAAAAACCCCCCCCAAAAAAATTTTTTTTTTTTTTTAAAACCCCCCCAAAAAAAAAAAAAAAAAAAAAATTTAAAAAAATTTAAAAAAATTTTTTTTTCCCCTTAAACCCTTTTAAAAATTTTTTTTTTAAAATTTTTAAAATTTTTCCCCAAAAAAAAAAATTTTCCCCCCCCTTTTTAAAAAAAATTTTTTTAAAATTTTTTTTCCAAGAAAAAAATTTTTTTAAAAACCCAAAAAAAAACCCTTTTTTTTTTTTTTTTTTTTTTTTTTTTTTAAAAAATTTAAAAAAAAAACCATTTTTTTTTTTGGGGGGTTTTAAAAAAAAAAGCCAAACAATATTTTTTTTTTTTTAAAAAAAAAATTTTTTTTTTTTTTCCAATTGAAAAAATTTTTAAAAAAGCTTTTTAATTTTTTAGACCTTTTTTTTTTTCCCAAAAAATTTTTGAAAGGGGGCCATTTTTAAAAAATTTTTTAAAAAAAATTTTTTTTTTTTTAAAAAAAATTGGGGGGAAAATTGGGGAAAAAATTTTTTCCCCCGGTGTGGGGGGAAAAAAATTTAAAAAAAATGTTTTGGGGGTTAAAAAATAAAATTTTTCTTTTTTGGGAAAAATTAAAAAATTTTCCTTTTTTTTTAAAAAATTTTTTTTTTAAAAAAAAAAAAAAAATTTTTTTTAAAAAAAGGGGGGGTTTTTTTTAAAAAAAATTTTTAAAAAAATTTAAAAAAAGGGGCAAAAAAAAAAACCTTTTAAAATTTCCCCTTTTTAAAACCCGGGGGTTAAAAAAACTTTTTTAATTTTTTTAAATTTTTTTTTAAAAATTTAAAAAAAAAAAAACCCCAAAAAAAATTTTGGGTTTTAAAAAAAATTTTTTTTTAAATTGGGTTTTCCTTTAAAAAAAAAAAACCCCCAAAAAATTTTGTTTTTAAAAAAAAAAAAAAAAATTTTAAAAAGGGGGAAAAAAAAACCAAAAAAATTGGAATTTTTCCCTTGGGGAAATTTTGGGAAAAAAAAAAGGGGGGGGGGCCCCCCAAAAAAAAAAAAAAAACCCCCCAAAAAAAAAAATTTTCTTGGGAAAAAAAAAAAGTTTTTTTAATAAAAAAAAAATTTTTATAAAAAAAAAAAGTTTTAAAAAAAAAATTTTTTTAAAAAAAAAAAATTTTTTTTTTTTTTTAAAAAATTTTTTTAAAAAATTTTTTTTTTTTGTTAAAAAAATTTTTTAAAAAAAATTTTTTAAAAATTTTTTTTAAAAAAAAAATTTTTTTTTTAAATTTGGTTTTTTAAAATTTTTTTCCGGGGCCCCCCCTTTTTTTTGGGGGGAAAAAAATTTTTCCTTTTTTTTAAAAAAAACTTTTTTAAAAAAATTTTTAAAAAAATTTTTAAAATTTTTTTTTTTGGAAAATTTAAAAAATTTTTCCTTTGGGGGAAAAAAAAATTTTTTTGGGTTTTTTTTTTTGGGGGTTAATTTTTTTTTTGGGAAAATTTTTTCCTTTTTTTTTTTTTTTTTTTTTTGGGGTTTTTTTTTTTTTTTTTTAAAAAAAACCGGCCCCCCCAAAAATTTTTTTTTTAAAAAAAAAATTTATTATTCCCTTGATTTCCTTTATTTCCCCAAGACACCCAAGGGTTTTTTAATTCAAAATTGACTTAAATTTTAAAAAGGGAAGTTTCAACTAAAATTTTAAAAATTTTTAAAATTTTTTAGGTTTTTTAAATTTAAATTAAAAAAATAAATTTAAAAATTTAAACCCAAAACCCAAACTTAAAAAAGAAAAAAATTAAATTATATTTTTCATAAATTTTGGAAGGGTTTTTTTTTATTTTTCCCCCCCTTTTAAATTCTTTTTTAAACTTAAGAAAATAATGTTTTAAAAAATTTTAAAAGCATTTTTCTTTATTTTAAAGAAAAATATACAATCCTTTTTTTGCCTAACAAAATTTTATGATTTTTTAAAAAAAAATAGAGGGGGGAAATAAAATTTTTTAAATTTTTTTACAAACAATTTAAAAAATTTTTTAACATTGAAATATTAAATTTTTTTTTTTTTAAAAAAAAAAATTAAATGAAACAAAGAAATTACTTTAAATTTTTAAAATTAACCCCAAAAAATTAAAAAAAATTTTTGGGCCTTATTTTAAAAATTTTTGCAATTTTTGGGGTTTCCCAAAATTTTTGGAACTTTGGGGTTTTTCCCGGAAATTTCCAAAATTTTGGGAACAAAACACATTTTTTTTTAAACAAGTTATTTTTATTTTAAAAAGGAAATAAAAAATTAAAAAATTTAACCAAAGAAACAAAAAACTAAAAAAAAAAGTTTCTTAAAAAAGTCTTTTAAAAAAAAGGAAAAAAAAATAAAGTCAAATTTATTAAATTTTTTGAACCCCTGGGGCCCGTTTTTAAACCAGCCCTTTCAAACACCCCGTCCCCCAAAAAAACACCAAAAAAAAATAACGTTTTCAAAATTTCAACGTTTCCATTTTTTAACATATTTGACGGAAAGCGCTCAACATAAATATGAGTTTAAAATGGGCCCAAAACCCTTTAAAAACCCCCCATTCGCCAAATGAAATTAAAAAAAATTTCCGCCTTTTTGGGAAAAAATTCCCTCCTTTTCTTTGGGGGAAAAAAATTACTTAAAAAATTAAAAATTGATATTTTTCAATAAAAATTGTTCCTTTTTCAAAAAAGGGTTTTTTTTGGTTTTTCAAAAAAATTTAAAGGAATTTCCTTTTAAAAAAAAAGGAAAATTAGATCCTCTCCTAATATTATTTTAAAAAAATTTTTTTTTAAAAAGGGAAATAAAAAACCGGGTTTTTTTTTTAAATTTTTAAACCCCAAAAAGGGGGTTTTCTCCTAAAAAAATTTTTCAAAAATTTTTAAAATTTGTAAACATAAAATTTTTTTTAAATTTCCTTAAACAATTTGGAATGAAAAAAGGGCTGCTTTTGAAGGGAATTTTTTTTTTTTTCGTTTTTCTTTTATTTTTAAAACCCCTTTTTAATTTTATTGTGGTTTTTAAATTTTTTTTTATTAATTTTCCACCCTTCCCCCTTTTCTTTTTTTAAAAATTTTTTAATTTTTTTTAAAAAAATAGAAAGGGGGCCTGGTTTTAAAAGCCAAAAAAAAGGTCCAAAATTTATTTTTAAAAAAGGGGGGGGGTTTTTTAATTCTGTTTTAAAAACCCCTTAAAAAAAGTTCTTGGGGCCCTTAAAAGGGGAAAAAAACTCTTTTTAAGAAAAGTTGGCCCCCCGACCTTAAAAAACTTGAAATTTAAAAAAAAAAAAAAGATTTAAAAAAAATATTGCACCCCATTCCCCCAAAAATTTTCCAAAAATTTTCGGGGGCCCGTAAAGCTTTTTTCCCCTTTAAAGGGAAATTTCCCAAAATGGTGGTTTTCATAAAAAACAGGCCATTTCCCGGGGTTTTTAAAAATTTTGACGGAAAAAAAAAGCTTCTTTTAAAGTAAAAAACAAAATGTCCCCCCTGGGCCAATTTTAAAAGGATTATTTTTTTTGTTAAATTTTGGAAAACAAGAAACCAAAATTTAATTTTTTCCCTTTGGGGATTTTTTCTTTAAAAAAACCCAATTATGGCTGCAAAAAATAAAAAATTTTTTTCCCCAGTTTTTTTAATTTTTAAAATTTTAAAATTTTTTCTTTCTAAAACCCGAATAAAATTTTTCCAAGGTTTTAAAAAAATTTGGCTTTCCCAAGGGAAAAAAAAAATAAAATATCTTTCTTGAATTGGGCCCAAAAATTTTAAAAAATCTTACAAACGGGGGTAAATTGGGCAAGGTTAAAGGGAAAAATTTTTGGAAAATTCGCCCTTTTTGAAGAAAAAAAAATAAAGGTTTAAAATTTTTTAAAAAATTTTTAAAAATTTTTTCGTTTAATATCCTTTGGGAATTTTTTTTCTTTTAAAATTTTCTTTAAAATGGGTATTAATTTTGAAAAGGGGAATTTTTTTAACTTTTGCACCTCTTTTTTTCAAAAAGAAAAAAAATTTTTTTAAAATTTAAAGTCTTAAAAAAAAGGGTTTTCAGCCAACAAAAATTTTCTTAAAATTTTGTTTTGGGCTAAACCGAATTTTTCCCAATTTAAAACTTGGGTTTTAATTTTTTTTGTTTTTTTGTTAGTTTTTTGTGGGTTGCCCCAATTTGGAAAAAAAAATTGGTTTTTTTTGTTTTAAAAAAAAATTAATTTTTTTTTAAAGAAAATTTTACAAATTTTGCTTTTTTTTAATTTTGGGGAATTTTTTGGTTAAAATTTTTAAATGGGGAATTTTTAATTTATTTGGTTCATCTTTTTGTTTTAAATATTCTCCAAAATAACCCTTTGTTTTTTTTGTGGAAATAAAGGGGGAAAACCTATTTAAATTTTAATCAACCTTTAAATCTTTTTTCCTTTTTATTTAAATGCCATTTTCAGACTAATTTCCTCACTTTTTTTTAAAAACACCAAAAATTTTGGGAATTTTTTATGGAAAAAATTGGTTTTTAACAATTGGAAAAAGGGCCAAAATATTTTAAAATTAAAATTAAATAAATTTAAAAAGCGCCTTCCTTTTATTTTCAAATTTAAAAAAAGGGGTTAATTGCAACAAAGAAAAATTAAAAAAAGAAAAAATTTTTTGAAAAATTTTTTTTAAATTTTTTTCTTAAATAGGACCAAGGGGAGAATAAAAATTTTGGGATATTTTAAAGGGAAAAATAAGGAAAAAATTTTTTTAAACAAAAAATTTTTTTCTCGGGGGTTTAAAAAAAATTTAATTTTGTTTTTTTTTATTTTTAAAATTTAAATATTTTTAAAAATTTTTGGGAAAACATTTTTGCGGGGGAAACATTTTGAATTTAAAAAAATAAAATTTTTAATTTTCCTAAAAAAAATATTTTTGGGAAAAAAATAAAAAGTTTTTAAAAAAAAAAATTTTTAAAAAAATTTGTTTTTAAATTTCAAACCAAAATTTTTTTGCTTTTTTTGTTTGAATTTTGGAAAAAAAATAAAGGGGTTAAACCAAATTTTTTAAAAAAAAAAAAAAACGAGGGAAAGGTCGTACCTTTTAAAAAAGTTTTTTTATTTTTTAGAAAAAACCCACATTCAAAAAAAAATTTGGGATTTTGAAAATTATCCCCTTAAAAATTTTTCCGGGCCCAATTAAAAAATAAAATAAGGGCAAAAAAATATAAAATAAAAAGTTTTTAAAAAAAAAAAATTTTTAATTTTTTCACCCCTTTAACCCCCATTTTTAAAATTAATTTTTGGTTTTTTTAACAAAAAAACCCCCAAAATTTTTTTAGGTTTTTTGCATGGGGAAAAATTCAAGAAGCCCTTTTCTGGGATTTTATCTCTCCGGAAACGCCCGGGGGGAAGCCCCCTTTGGGCCCGGGGTTTAGGTGGGGGAACACCATAAAACCCTGTAGGAAAAAGCCACTAAATTAAATTTGGGTTGAAACGATGTTGGGGGGTTGGGCCCCTTTTTTTTGTTTGATTAAGAAAATTTTCCCCTTTTGGTAATTTTAAAACAAATTGGCAAAAAAAACCATTCAAAAATTAAAATTTTAAAAAACCAAAAAAAAAATGGGAGGAATGATTTATCAATTTAGTGGTTGGAAATTGGACCTTTTAGAAACATTTAAAAAAACCCAAAGAAAGGAAAATTTTTAAGGTTTTTTTTTTAACCTTGTTTTAAAAAATGGATTTTATTTTTTTAATTTTTTTTTAAAATTTTCTTTTTTAAACCTTAAACTTTTTTAAAGAACCCGGGAAAAAACTAAAAAAATTTTTGTTCCTTTTGAAAAAAAATTTTTTAAAAAGTTAAAATAAAAAATGTTTGGTTTTAGTTAAAACCCTTTTTGCCCGTTTTTAAAAATTTTGTTTGGGGACACCATCCCTTTCCCTTTTTTTAAATTTGGCCCGAAAATTTTTGGGGGAAAGGTTTTTTATTTTGGAACACCACCTAAAAATTTTTCATAAAAAATTTTATAAATTTTTGGGCCCAAAGGAAAGGGGATTAAACAAAAAAAAATTAATCATTTTGGGGACGCCTTTTTTGGTTTTAGTTACTAAAACTTTTGAAAACCAACAAAAAAATTACCAATTTTTTTAGGTGATTATAAAAAGTGAACTTACCTAATTGGACTTTTTATAAATTTTTAACAAAACCTAAAATTTTTTAAAAAAATTTATTTTTTGTTTTTTTTATTTTGGATTTTTAAAAAATTTAAAATCCCTTTCTTTAAAACCCTTTTAAAAAAGGGGTTCATTCCGTTCCAAAAAAATAATGTTTGGGACAAATTATGTTGGTTACGGAAAAAAGATAAAAAAAATTTCCGGTTTTAAACAGTGGGTTTTAAACTTTTAAAAAAAAGAAATTTCTTTTTGGGAAAGGTTAAAAAAAAAGGTAAAAAATTGAAATTTTTTTTAGTGCCCGGAATTAAAATCAAAAGGGGTAATTAATTAATTTAATTTTGGATTTTTTTAAATTTTAAATTTTTTAAAAGAATTTTCGAATTTTGCCCCCGATTTTTAATTTCCAAAAAAAAATGGACCCTTTATAACCCCAAATTCCCGGGAAATTTCCCAAAAAAAAAAATTAAATTTTTCCAAAAAATTCCTTTATCCCGGCCAACCAAAAATTTGCATCAGTTTTTGTGAAAATCAAAAAATTTGGAATTGCAAAGTACCGATTTAATTATTTGTTGGGATTTAAATTAAAAGGAAAAATAAAATTTTATCCCCTTTTAAAATTTTTATTTTTAAAAATGGGAAATTAAAAAAAATTTTTTTTAGTTAAAAGAAAATTTCCCAAAATTTTAAAAAAAAAGCCCAGGGAAAATTTCCAATTTAAAAACCCCCATTTAACTTTTTAGAAAAAAAATACTTCCCAAAAAATTTTTTAAAAAAATTTTGTAAAAACCAAAGGGGCCCCTTTCCCTATCATTCGTGGTTTTCCGTTGTTGGCAAAAAGAAAATTCCCGGTCCCTTTAAAAAAAATAAAAATTAAAAAGGTTCAATTTTTTTCCCCTTTTTAATGGAATTTTGCCGGGGGGAAAATTTTTTAAAAACCCAAGGGGCCCTGTTAAAAAAACCAGGTACGCCCCAAAAAAGGAATTTATTTTTAAAGGGAAAAATATTATTTTCCCAAAAACCTTTCCCAATTTGGGGCCCCTTATCCCCAAGGGAAAGGTTTCCCGTTTCATTGATTGGCACCCCCAAAAAACCAAACAATAGTTTTTGATTTTTAAAACCCAAAATTGATTACAAATGTTTTTTCCTTATTTCCGGCTCTTTTTAAGATAACAAAAAACCTCAAAAGGTTCACCCTTTTTTACTTTTTTAAAATCCCCAATTTAAAAATTTTGTTGGCCCATTTTACGCATCAGAAAAAAAACCCCCACCATTTTTACGGGGAAGCCCTTTTCCACCCCAGGCTCCGAAACACCTATCACTAATCCTTTATCTGCCAAAAAATTTTCAGTCGGCGCTTTTTAAAAATTATCCCCGTTCCGGGGTCAAAAACCCCGAAAGGGGGTAATTTTCCCAAATTGCTTTTGGTAACCCGAAAAATCAACGGAATTTTTCTCGAAAGTTGCCTCCTCTCCCATTTTGACCAAATTTTAACGGGGGGTTTTTGGGGGGTGATTACAAAAACCCGAAAAAAAATTTTTGGGAAAGTTTCATTTTTCGAGATAAATTTATCATCCCAAAAAAAAAATCAAACTAACTTTTTTTCACCCTTTTTTTTAACCAATTCTTGATTTTTTTTAAATAAAGGGGACAAACAATAATTTTTTAAACCCCCTTTTCCCCTTTTATTTTTATTTTTTTTACACCTTTTTTTAAAAGGAAATTTTAAATTCCAAAAAAACCCTCGCCCCCATGGGTATACATGGTTGCGGCCCATGGCGACCCTGTGAAAGGGGGGGTTTTTTTAAACGGGAAAAAAAGGGGCCTTTTAAAAAATGTTTTAAATTTTAATGTGTTTTTCCAAAATGTTTAAAAGAAGAAATAATTTATGTTTTTCAGCGAAGAAAATCTCAACTGTGCCGGAAAGAATTTTTTAATTTGGCAATTTGACAAGAAAATTTTACAAATTAACAACTATTTCTTAATTTTAACTTTTTAATTCTTTACGTAAACATTGAAAAATTTTTCCCAAAGGGGAAATTTTGGGGGAATATTGACTCACCCGTCTTGAAAAAGCCCTCAAAAACGGTTTTGTCCCCACGGTTCCCCCATGGCCGTTAACCCGGCCTCAAAATGAAATATTCTTTCTCTTTAAAACCCCTATTTTTTTTTTGGCCAGGCGCATGCTCAGGTTTTGCAGCTTTTACTAAAAATTCTTGGGGGGATGGGTTTTTTTCCACTACTTCCGGACATTTTTATGCCTCAATCGCAAAAATTTTTTTTATGTGCTGTCTTATTAAAAATAACCAAAACCCTGGTTCCCAAAAACGTTTCGACAATTTTTTTTTGGGGAAATGCTAGTACTTGATTTGGTTTAAACAAACATTCAAAAATTTATTCAAATTTTTCTCATATAAAAAAAAATTTAGTAGGACTTTAAAAGTTGAAGGCACCACGAATTTTTAAAAAAATAACGCTTTTGGTCAAAACCCCCCAAAAAGGGCCCTCGGGAAACCCCCCATGCCCCCCCATTTTCCTTATAATACCCTTGATACCTTAATAACTATAATTTGCCTATGAGCCTCATTAACAATAACAACAAACTCATTGACCACAACGTCATTCAGCTGATTTTTAATTTAGAGTTTTGAAATTTGAAACAAAGATATTGTTTATTTGGATCCATGCTTTCAGAAAAAAAATTATTGAATATCACTTTCCATTTAACTGGAAATGGACCTAGACCTAAAATTTTAAAATAGAACCCTGTATTTATTTTCAAACTTTTCAATGACATATCACAAGTAGAGCCTTGTTTTTAAAATTGAGGCGTAGGAGACCTTTTTCTAAAATTAATGTGGCGGCACTGTGAGGATCGAATTTTTGTCCAGCAACTTAATGAAATACCAAATAAACGACTTATACTTTAATGTTAATATAAAAAAGTAAAATTTCCTATTTCAGATGTTCGATAAATTTAAAGAAAAAAAAGGTCATGTCAAAGAAATATTAAAACGTATCCTAATTGGCGATGAGTTGTTTATTTTTTTATTTTTTATTGTATACTTATTAGAAGGCTTCGTTTATTTGCTAGTTCATTAGGTTACTCAACGGAAATTCGATTGACGCCGTCACAATGTCGCCATTGTAGTTTTGAAAAAAAAAATCCTGCGTCGCCATTTTGAAAACAAATCTCTACATGTAATATATCGAAAATATTTTTCAGGGCATTAAAAAACTTCTTTGGGATTTGTTAAAACCCGGAAAAACTTTCACCCCCCAAAATTAAACCAAAGGTTTTTTGGAAAAAAAAAAACCCCAATTTGCCTTAAACCCGGCCCCAACCACCCAACAATTTTTCTTTTTTTCCCGGGGCAAAAATTAAAAGGGAAGAAAAGAAAAACTCCCGGCCGGCAGGTTTTTGACAATTTTGGGGGGGTCTGAAAAATGTTTTGGAATACCCAAAAAGGCATTTTGGTTCGTGGGCTACGGGTTGGGGAAGGGTTAAACTCAAACAGAAAAATTTAAAAACATTAAAGGAAAATCAAAAATTAAAACAAGGGAAATTTCCCCGAAGAAAATTAAAAAAGGGTGAATTTTTTAAAATTGGTAGAAAATTTGAAAGGAAAACAAAACCACATTTTAACCCTTTAAGAAAAAATTTTTTGCCCCAAAAAAAAAAATTTTAAAAAAAACCCCAATTTTAAAAACTTTTGCGAAAAAAAAAAAACCCCTTTTTAAAAAAATCCCAAAAACCAACAAAAAAGAACAAAAACCCCAAAACCCAATTGTGGCCCCCTTTAAAACCCCCCAAGGGGGCTTTGATTTAAACCAAAAAAAGAACCCCGAAATTTTCTACACCTTGGGTTTTAAGGTTTTTTCAAACCTTTTTAAAAAATTTCCAAACAAATACAAAAAAATTTAAAAAAGCCCTTAGGTTTTAAAAATCAAGGGGGGGACAAAACCCTCCAAACCTTTTGGGGATTTAGTTTATTTAAATTTTAATTTAAATTTTAATTTAATATATTTGAAAAAATAAACAGAGTTTTAATTTAAAATTTTTATTTAGGGCATTTCCCCCAAAAAGGGAAACCTTTTTTTCAGAAAAAAGGATTTAAAAATGAATTTTTTATTTCCCTTTTATTTAAAATTTTTAAAACTCCCAATTTTTTTTGGGGGAGTTTTAAAATTTGGAATTTTTTTAATTTGTTTTTACCCCGGGATTTTTTAAATTTTTTTGTTTATTAAGGGGGTTTAAAGAATTAAAGGAAGGCCCCCAAAAAAACCCTGTGGGGAAATTTTTATTTTTAATTAAGGGATTTAAAAATTAAAAAATTAAAAATTAGGAAATGCTAATGGACCCGGGGTGGCAATTTTTTAAATTTTAAAAAAATTTAATTTAATAGAATTCTAAGGTGGAAATTTTTAATTATTTAAAAAAAGAAAAAAATAAAAAAGGCGAAAGACTAAAGTTTTTTTTTGGCAAAAAAGGTTTAACTTTTAAAATTAGTTTTTTAAATAAATTTTTTTTTTTATTTTAAAATGTTTTTTTAAAGATTAAAAAAAGCAAAACTTCTTTTTTAAGTTTTTTAAAAAATAAAAATTAAATTTTTTTCCAAAAAAGGTTTTAAAAATTTAAAAAAAAACCCAAAAAATTTTAAAAAGGCTTTTGCCCTTTGCAAAACCTTAAAAAAAAATTTTAAAATTTTCCCTTTTTTAAAAATTTTAACCCAAAACCCCAAAAAACAAGCAAAAATTGTTTTCCAAAAAAAAAATAAGCAGCCCAAACTTTTAAAAATCCCCCCTTTTTTTAAAGGTAAAACCCTTTAATTAATTTTAAAATTTTTAAAAATCACAATTACCCCAACAATTTTTAAAAACCCCGAAAGGCCCCTTTTTGGGAATTTAAGCCAATGAATGGAATTTCATTTCCATAATACCTTTTTAAAACCCAATTTGGTTTCCAAACCCAAAGTTAAAAAAATATTAATTTTAAACATTTCCCCCTTTTTGTTTGGGTTCCCCGGGGGGGTTCATTTAAAGGGGCCTTTTCCCAAAACCACATTCAATGACAAACGGTGTGCACTGGCGGTCACCCATCCAGTTACTGACGTATAAAAATTATGTTTTAAATACATAATACACTCTGTACTGGGTGTCCCAAATTCGAGCCTCATGAATGGGATCTTGAAAACCTGAGAAGATACGAGGTCGGTTAAATGGAGGCAAAGTTGCTCAATTTGATACTGATTAAAATGCCACCTTAGAAGTTTAAGATTTTCGAATACTTCCGGAGACTCTTGAAAAAAAAAAACCAAAAATTTACCTTTTTAAGGACTCCCATTTAAATAGTGTAAAAATTTCACATTTTATTCTACTTTTTTTGTTTGTATAAGATAATTTTATTAAATTTACACACCAAAAGTTTCGTCTTTAAGCGACCATCATCAACTTTGTTTTTTTTTAAAAACGCTCCTGGATTTTTTTTTTTTGGATTTAGGAATTTCTAAAAATCCCAAAAAACCAAAAATCGCACTTATTCGAAAAATTTATATTAATGGCAATTTCCATAAGAAATAATGTTTTTAAAAAGAGAGAAAAGAAAAAAAGAAAAAGATACATTATTGGTTTTTTGGGGTCCCAATAAACCCAAAATTTCCCAATAAAAAATATTTAAAAAAAAAAAGGGTGGCCTTATGACGAAAAGTTTTCCCCAAAACTAACAACACTGTCTTATAGAACAAAGATAAGCAATGATAATATAAAATGTATTTTGTTATATCTATTCAAATAAAGTAATAAAAAAATATAACTGAAATCGCAAATAAACGGTTTTTTCCAAAAGTCTTCGGAAATATTCCAGATTTTTAAACTTTTAGGGTAGCATTTTGATCAGCATTAAAACTTTGCCTCCATTTAAGCGACCTCGTATTTCTTCAAAACGGACCCCAATGATAAGGCTTAAATTTGGTACACCCTGTACATAACTTACAAACTTATCGCACACTTCTCGAGTACCCACTTGTACTAAGGTAATCAATCTTTCTATCGCCTATTTAATAACATATATGGAATTTCAACATTGTTACGTTAAACCTTCTACCTAAATACATAAACTACTCAAGTTGCATCCAATGCACTTTATGAAGCAGAAAGTGACCGCGGCATATTAGTAAACAAACTATATAATCCCATTGTCTAATCCACTTTTTTTATTGTCCCTATTTTCATTTAACTTAATTTTACGAGATATCTGAACTTTTATTTATTTTTAAGTGCCAGTGCTTGTGCAGTTAAAATTTTCTACTTAATTTGGGGATTTTTTAGTATATTATGCTTACTGGATGGAGATTAACTGTTTCAAAATGTAAAAAAAAGACCAAAAAATTAAAAGATATATTAGTAGCAGAAATTTTAAAGAGATAGGTCTGTTACTTTTCCCTTTTTTACTTTTTTTACCCCACCTTTTTTGGTTTTTTTTTTAAAAATTTCAAAAAATTCGAAAATTTTTTAAAAAGGGCGGGGTTTTTTTTAAAAAAAATTTTTAAAAAAATGGATTGCCCTTAAAAAAATTTCTAAATTAAACAAAAAAAAAAAAAAAGAAACCTTTTTTAAAAAAAAATTTTTCGCCGGGCAGAAATTTTAAAAAACCCCCTTGGGGAACTTTAAAAATTTCCCTTCAAAAAAACCCCAATTTGGGTTTAAAAATTTTTATTGTCTGTCACTTTGTTAATCGATGATTTCGAATGTGGTTTTCATCGACAAATATATTTAAAGTTGATAAATTTGCGAAAATTTTATTTCTTTGGACTGAATTTGCAGTAAAATTAAAGCTAAATAGTTGGGTGCATACTTAACAATATACGTAGCTTAGGTTTCATAGCAAAATTTTTAATTAAAAAAAAACGTTTCTTTCGCATTTTGTGGCTGTATTTTAGGCCTTATTTCTAATTAATTATTGAGAAAAAAATACTTCCCTTTTGTGGAATAGGACCTCGAGACCCATACATTAAAAGCCTACTTTAGCCATGGAGAATACATAAAATTATAAAAATATAGACTTCAATTGTCGTCACAAAAATTATTATAATTTCACAGCGCCACAAAAATAAACCATGATATCTTTATGTTTTTGAGGTCGCTGAATCCGAATCCGGGGTCAGTTGCAAAATTAATTGAAACCAAATTTTAAGGGTCTATACTTATGTTTTTGGGTGGGTTTAATCCCATCCTTTGGGGACCCAAACCCCAAATTTTTATTTCAAATTTTACCTTTTAAAAAAAGTAAAGTGACCCCGGATTCGGTTAAATTAAAAAAACTGAAATTTTGAAACTTTTACACCTTTAATTTGAAGCATTTTTTAAAGGGCAAATCGTAATTTAAAATTTTATGGGGTTAAACTGACCACGGATTTATATTCAGTGACCCTTTTTAAAAAAAAGTATACTCTTGAAATTTGGTTGGGGTTTAAATTTTTCAGATGTGACCCAAAAGTCCTTGACCCTGACCCGATGGGGTCAAATTGGGTTAAACCCAAAAACATACAGATACCATGGTCAAGTTTTTCGGACCTTTAATTTTTTTTGTGGGGCTGTGTTATTGTTAGTTTACAATAACGCAACAAAGAAAATAAATTTTGTCATAGTAAAGTCCTATTAAATTAATAAAATTAACTTGACAATATTTTAAAGACTTTGTAAAGAATGATAGTTATAGGCCCCCACCTTATATATAATAAAAGAGTTGTAAAATAAAGACAATCTATAGAACTAACCATTTATCATAGCTTTGGCGTATGGTAACTTTGTAGTAAATCTTCTGACCAATAATTAATACAAAGTAACTAACCATCTGGCTGGGTCACCGCTTAATCCATTTCTATGTTTTAATTACTAATGGTGCTTTAGAAAATAATCTGTTACTAGGTACTAAGGTTGCAGTTATTGAAAGAAAATCACAATCATTATCTTGGATAAAATCGAATTCCGTCCGCTCCCCGCGATCTAAAAAAATTTTACAGGCGGCCCCGGTTTCTTGGACTTTCCCAATAACGCTTTAATTTTAGTTTAAGTTAACGACAATCTGCAAAAGTCTTGCAGGCTCAGTCTTGTTATTGCTCACATCTTGCAGAGTCAGTCTTGATCTTGGTCTTGCTACAATTAGGTGGTCTTGCGACAAAGCAAGAACAAACCAAGACCTATTTTGGGCAACTATAATTATAATTTAAACTTGTTTAATTTTACTTTTTATTACTGATAATTTGGGTTAAGTAGTAAATAGTACGAAAATGATTATTTAAGGGTGTACCTTTTTTTCTTCCCTTTTGTTTAAAAACTTTTCCCTTTAGTACCCCTGTAAGGGACATCAATTTTTTGTTAAATAGAATTATTTAAAAAAAAAAAAAATGTTTTAAAAACAGGGAAAAATGAATAAACGCTCATTCTACTTTACTTAAAGTCAATAAACCTTATGGAAAATTATTTGTGTTTCGATATAACGCCAACGTCTAAAAAGACCACTGACATATTTAGATTAAAAAATCTATTAATATCCTTAAGTGTTTCCGATATACAAAGTTTTAAAATAAAATAATTTTTAAGAACTTAGAACACCTATTTAGTTCCAAAAAATAATACATATTAAAAAACGAATGAAATATTTATTTTCCTAATAAGTGCGCAAAGTGATACTTTTCCGCCCGCCAAAGCAGTTAGACGAACGACGCGAAGCGGAGTTCGGATAAGCTTTAAGTGCGGAAAGTCACTTTGCGCAAGTATTGGGAACAATACTTTTCTACTTTAAATTTTCTACGAGCTTTTTATTTAAAGAATATGATTATTAGAAATATACGAATATTTCAGTAAAAATTAAAAATCCAAGGTAAATAATTAAATTTTTATTTTAACTGATTATACAAAAAAACTATTATTAATTAATATTAACAATTTTAATGTTAAAAGTACAATTAGTTGCACGTTGAAGGGTTGTGGGCCTATTTCAAATGATTTCTTAGGAACGTCGATGATGGTTCGCTGGTCGATGTTAAGACGAAATCTTGTGTTTTAGCTGATTAAACAGCGTCTGTGGAACAGGACATTTCATCTGGCTTCTTGAGAGTTTTTGGCTTGTTGCAGTTTAATTTTTTTTTACTTAACCCCTTTTTGTAGCCTGTTGATTCTTCTTCTTCTACCGTTGTCGATTTCCAATTGCCTAACCGCTTTATATCTATGAGTCCTTTTCCGGAATTTGCAAGTAACGTTGCAGAAGATCGCCGGAAGCTGTGGCCGGTATATAGCTCTGAATTTAGCAACTTTAAATATGCAGCTATCTCAGAAGGCATCTTCCCAAATGTATTGATCCCAACGCATTGTTGTGTGCAAATTCCCCTTTTGAAATATACGAAAAACCGTTGATGTGTTGTCGGTGGCCGTAATGCTGTATACTTCCCATATTAGAACAAATACTTTCCGTAGTTGATCTCTTCAGACAGGACGAAAGTACGTGAGGTAATCTTCACAACAATTAGGTTGCCTTTGTCCTCGATGTCGGATGATTTCATTTTTGCGAGTTCCTCTCGTCTGCAGGCGCCAGCAAGTCCGAAAATGGTCGCAATTTTTATCAAATGATATATTTCATCAGGTGCTTCATTCATAAATGTAGATATTTCTTCTTTTGAAAAAATCCTTGACTGTTTTGGCTAACTTATAAAACTTGCCTATATCTACATTTTTCTTGATCTTTAAAACACTTTTCAGCATGGAGTATTTCGACCATAAAGTATTTGTACTAAATTCCTTGCTTAATTTGAGAAAATAGGCTAAAAGTACATCCTCTTTCAAAGTTTTAACGCCTTTTCCTTTACACCATGTTTCAAATGAATTATACTGTTTCTCGTACTTTTCTTTTGATTTTGCCGGCAGGAGCTCTAAGTTGGCCAAACTTGCGGCTTTTAAAACATCGTCTGGCAATTCTTCCTCCATTCTTAGAAACTTATTTTAAACTTTTTACCGAATTTTCTGATGCTTCCGTGACATTAGAAAATGTTTGTACTTGGTTGCTGCAGCAACAAGAAAAATTCTTTGATTTTTTATTAGCATGGTGTCTATGAAATAGATGGTACATGAAAAAATATTAAAATGATAATAAAGAAAATTGATATGGGATATTTACTAAGCGCCAAATGTATCTAAAATTCAATAAAGCACAATAAAGGAATATGTAGAACCCTTTTTTTAAATATTATTTTATCCAGAAGTTATACATACATTAAAAAATCGACTATAAATACGGCAAATATGCAGAACGAAAATGCGTGCGCAAAAAGTTTCCGTGCTCAAAGTTAAACTTTTCGCACTTATTTGCGTGCGCAAAGTAAATACTTTGCGCACGCCAGTAGAAAAAATATATACCAAAAGAGATGTAGTATTTTTGTAAATTATGGCTTAAAAATACAGTGTGGGCATAAAGTCTAGACTGCCATTTATTTCATTTTAAATTTATTTAATGACAGCTGTCAAAGTTATGAAGTCATTGACATTTTTTTTTAATGCAAAATACGCCTTGTGATACATCGTTTGAATTCTCTTGTCCCATACTGTTGGATTCCAAGTTTTGACGCGATTTTGTCAAGCCATTTTTAAATAAATTACTAATTACCTTGTTTTCTCTTTTCGTTTTTTTTTTAAATTAAAAAAGCATTTACAGCCTTTTCTTGCATCTTGTTGAATATTATTTAAGGTGAAATTTAAATTATTCTTATTCTTATGCTGCCCCCTCAGCTCTTTAATACTCTTTGGAAGATTTAATTAGTTATCTCATTGTTAAGCTTAACAATAAAGGGTTCTTTTGTGTGTCAAAACCTTTTTTGCTTTTACTAGCTTGCTTATTACAATTTAATTAATTAGGACAAGAATAATAATAAGTCATTTACTTATGAGTAAATAAAAATATTTTTTACGTTTTATTAGACTTGACAGAATCGCGTCAACAGTCGTACCCTATGAAATAAAACATTTTAAATGACGCATCATCAACAGTATGTTGTCATTTAAAAAAATACCAATGGCGTTATAACTTTGACAGCTGTCAACAATTAAAAAAAATAAGTACGTCTAAATGTGGATCAGAAAAAAATTAATTGACTTGTCCGAGCATTTTTTCTTATAAAAATAACCTAATTATTAGGAATAGTCCACACTTTATGTCCACACTGTATACAATTTCTTATTTTAATTAAACAATCTCTGTATATAATTTGAAACATACTTATTGACAAATAGTATAAAGCGGTTTAGGATTAATGTTTCTTGAACCTACAACACATGATGCCTGAAGTTGTTTTAAGGTATTGCTTCTTTCACAGTCTCTTTAATTCATATGATATAAATGCACCAAAAATAATTCCAATATCTTAAAAAAATCATGTTTGCTGTTAACAAAAAATTCTTGTAATACACAGTCTTTACTTGTAAATGTTTCGGCAGAACAAAAAGGGAATTAACCTTGTGAGCGTTACTTTCGAGAAGGCCCTTAATGACTCAAGCACATTAGATTTATAGTCACAGCAGCTTCAAAAATGCTTCTTCTCTTTCGGATAATTTAAATGTTCCATTAATTACTCATTTTATGTTAAAAGCTAACCATTTTATCCTTACAGGTTTTTTTATCCCACAAAGATATGTTCTGGGTATCATGGGCTTTTTAGCAGTTGTAAATGCCTATGCTATGCGAGTTGCTTTGTCAATTGCAATAACAGAAATGGTAAAGGCTAAAAATTCGAGTGATACAGAGTATGCAGATATTTGTGGAGTTGGGAAGAGCAATAGTTCTTCGAGTAGTAGTGTTGTTACGGTAAGAAATATATTGTTTTTTGTTGTTTTTGCCTTACACATTTCATTATTAGTATATTCAGTTTGAATATAAGCCTAATTGTGTACCCCATTTAAAAGCTTTGTTTTTTTATGTACAGACCTCCATTAAGCCGTTTTGATTTAGTGTTTTTCGAAATACAGAGTGTCAAAAGAAAAGTGAAATTTTCATTTTTTTGGTGCTTAAAATGATTTCTAAATATGTTTATGCTAAGTCGTAATTTCTAACTGCCCTGCTGACTTTTAAAACGAGGTGCCTCGTGGCCCATCTTTTCTCCTTCGATTTTAGGGGTGGAACGCACCCTTATGCATTGTTAAAGAGCATGCCTTATTGTAGAAGTGTTAATCATTTAAAAGTGAAAGTACACGGGTTCGATCGTTGTTATTTAGAAATCCTTTCAAGCACCAAAAAATTGGATATTTTGCTTTTCTTTGGACACTCTGTATTTTAAAAACCACTGAATTGAATATAGCTTTCAGAGCTTTCAAACAAAGTACAACTCAACCAGCTTTTCCATTTAAAATTTTAAGAGTAGAATTTGTCCTGGACAAACGTACGAGCGTTTTTTCTCAAAAAATGTAAAAAGCATTTAAAAAGGACCTACGCTCGTTTTCGTTTAGCCAGCCTATATTTGAATTTATTTTTTTTTTAGAATATAAAACTAATGGTAATAAATCAATAAGTTTGAATGTTTTTATCCAAAAAAAATAAATAAATAAAATTTTAAAAGGTTTTATGACAATATTTTTCATGCTGAATACCAATTTATTAATTTTTCAGCAAGAATATATATTTGTTACTCAATTTTAAACAACAATATTCTGTAGTTTTTAACATGTTTGTTTAAAATAATAGAATTAGACAGGTCATAAATTATTAAACTGTGTTTTAGCACGTTTTAAAATTGTGCATGTAAAAAATAATAGATTTTTCTTGTCAGAAGTAATCAAGACATTTTTTATTTACAAATCGTATCGTATAAAAGGCATCTCTAAAAGGTGCGGAAAAATGTTACCACAAATTCCTGGAGCTAAAATATGACAAACTAACTAAACTTACCTCAGTCCAAAAGTGGATGATTTCGGAGATAAAGAGTGTCAAACGTTCAGTTTGGTTTCAGTATTTCAGAAATAATGTTGTTAATAAATTAGTGTATTTTCACAATATTTGGCTTGGACGAAATAACATTATAAAGTTCCATGGAGTCCATCTAGATCAGGGATGGGAAAACTTTTTCGTTCGCGTGCCAATATTTACGAACGAAATATTTGGCGGGCCAAGTAGTTACATTTCTGGCTATATTTAATAACGAAACAAAAAAATATAAGTACAATGATCATTTATTGCACAATATTACAAAATAATTTCTACAATAATAATACTAAGACAATTTTAAACAATAAAATTATTAAATTAATTTAGCCGTGATGTAGACGGTTGCGGAGCGCTGGATTTTGTGGGTACGTGGGACATATGGAACTGTTTGTGTTTTTCCATGATTTCATCATTGTGATGATGAAATTTTTAGCAGCGAAAGAAGATGATCATCGGAAAGCCTATTACGAAGACTGTTTTTTTTTAATTTCATTGTGGAAAACGTTTGTCGCACAAATAACCAAACATAGCCATTATTTTTTGGGCGTGAGCAACTATATTCGGGTATTGCGACCTAGACAAGGACTTATAAAATTCCAATTTACCGGCATTAAGAAACAGTTGCTTCAAATGGCTGTTGCATTGTATCTCAATTAGTTCAAGTTGAAGGTCAATGGGTGATTTATCAACGTTGACAATAAAAGGCATCGAAAAAATATTTAAAGACTGCTCAATGTTGTTAAAATCTTGAAATCTGCTATTTCTTAAGTTGTTGTGCAAAGTTATTTAAGTGATCTTCTGAGACAGGTGATATACTGCTTAGTTTTGAAAAATGAGTAGGTTCATTTCTAGCTACACAACTACAAAACAATTTAAGTTACAGTTTGAATGCCTTCAAGTGTCCCCAAAGCTTATTTAAGAACTGATTTTTGCCCTGAAGTTTCGTGTTTAATTTATTCAGGTGGGACAGCAAGTCTGTAAAAAATGCAAAATCAGATAGCCAATTTTTGTCAGACATAATATTAACCTCGTCCCATTTGCCTTGCAACACCAAGAAGTCTTGAATCTCTTTTCTTAAGTTCCACACTCTCTCAAAGGCATTACCACAGCTTAACCATCTCACTTTAGCGTGGTAGAGCAGATCAGAAAACTCACTTTCAGTGGCTTTTAGAAATTCTTGGAATTCTCGATGCATCAAACCTCGCGAACGTATTGTGTTAATAACTTTAACAACCACACTCAAAACGGGTTGTATATATCAAGTGCTGCTTTGCACAACACGTCCTGGTAAATTAAGCAGTGCAGAAATATTACATTATTATTATGGTTTTCTTTGCAAAATATACCCATAAGCCCCAAATTTTTTCCTACCATATTAGGTGCTCCATCAGTGGTTATGTTACATAATTTGTCAATAGGCAATTTAAACTTGGAAATACCCTCAAAGCATCGTAAATATGTCTTCCAGTGGTCTTTTCATTCAAGGATTGTAAACATGCTAATTCTTCGGTTACGTTGAACTTTGAATCAATTGCTCGAATAAAAATCAGTAACTGGGCAGTATCGCTCACGTGCTCTAGTCCATGGTAAGAGAAAAGTATTCAAATTCATTACAACTCTTTTCTAACTGTGATGATAACTGTCCAGCGATGGCATCAATCCGATCGGTTATCGTTCTTCGTGATAAAGATAAAAATTGAAACTCTTTAATTTTTTTCTGGAAAAATAATATTGCTTACAGCCACCATACAATCTTTTACAAATTCCACATCTGACAATGTTTTGTTACTTTTGTCAATTTTGTAAGCTACAACATAACTTGCCAGTGTTGCGGCCTTCTGAGTATCGGATTGCTTCGTAAACATGTTCTGCTGTCCACACTCTTTGTTTGTAGAAATTTTCATTTTCGGTTTTTTGCTTATGTCTACCCGGCGCTGCCTGCTGTCGCGGAATAATACGATTTATGCACTGCTATGCTAATGAAAATAAACTTTTAATTTATTGTTTTTTTTAGTTCGCGGGCCGGATTGCAACGCTTCGTGAGCCGGAGATGGCCCGCGGGCCGTAGTTTTTCCATCACTGATCTAGATCCAAGGCTGGATTGGACTAGGAAGCAACTTGTTTGCACTGAGAAGGCTTTCAGAGTGTGTGTCAAGCCCTGTTCTGAGTAATGCATATTTTGCTCTGTTTCACTCGGTTATGACCTATGCAATACTTGTGTGGGAACATGCGGGTAGGATCTTTGGTTTGCATAGAAAAGCTGGTAGAACTTTGGACGGACTGGGATATATGACTGTAAACTGATTTTATATCTTATTAAATTTTGACCTTTTCATCTACTTATATTCTGGAAAATCTAATATACGTAAAGACTAACATGAATCGATTCAAATTGCATGTTGCACTCCATGACCGTGAAACTAGAAATAAACCTCCTGTACCTATATATGGCCGTCTAGTCGAGATAGCCCTGGGTGCCTTGCAGTAACCTCCCAAATAAGCTCAAAGATATTAGTGAATTTAAAAAGTTTAAATATAAGATAAACACTAGTTTGCTGGAAAGAGCTTTTTACAGTGTTGAAGAATTTTTACCATGTAACTTGTGATGTATATTTTCGTGTATATTCCTAATAAAAAAGTATTGTTTTTAAGTTTGAATATTATTAACAATAATAACAATTACAATTGAATTATTATTTAAGTAATAATGTTCTTATATTAGAAATATTTTATTTTATATAATGACTTGTGTAAAGTAGGTAGGTAGGTAGGTTTAAAGTGAGTGGGTATAACACCCTTCCACCGCCACCGATCGGTCTATTGTGGCTCACACCTTTTTATATTTCTCCCACCAGGTCCAGACTCCTAATAAATCTGATGATCCTGTTGGGAGAGAGATCTTTCACCTCCCCCGGCAACAAGGTGTCATTGCCGAGGATTGCGAATCTTAGTCGTGCCATTGCTGGGCACTAACACAGTATGTGTTCTGCCGATTCATCCCCCTCCATGCACATGCACTTGTATAAAGTACTAGTGTATATTATTGATACCAATTACTTAAATAAACAAATAAATAAATAAATTTTGATGACCACAAATGATCCCATCCTAACCTATACATGGGAACCAATAATGCCGCTTTTAAAGTTGAATTATCTCGAAAACGTTTTACATTTAATACGAAAATAATATGGAATTCTATTTTAAATCCAAATATCGAAAAATATATAGGTGGTTCCATTCAACTCATTGAAGTTGGTACCTATACCTACCAATATAAAATAAGTTTTATATTTAAAATATTCATCATATTTAATAATAACAATGATCCAAATTTTAATTTTCTATGCTTAACAATCTTGCAACAGCGTCGTTGATAAAATTTTCATTGTAACCCCAAACACTGTGTATTATTATTAAATTTTTTAGACTATCTACTATTTTTCTGTTAAATCACTAAAAAAAATGTTTTGAATTACCACAATATTGATAATAAAGTTATCAATATGAGACATGTCAATTTTCAATACCTACTTTGCTTCATCTTTATGGCATAAAAAAAATGCAAGTTCTTTTTCTATTATACTATTGCAGCCGTCAAAGGAGTAACAGATTTAACATTTAAGTTACAAAAACAAACTGGAAAAAGATACAACTATCAAAAGTCGTACCCCTTTGTATACCGGTTGGTGCATCGCCAGACTGGCCATAGGAAATCCCATGTAAATTTTGATACATTAAAATATTGGCTCCCCTATTGAATTAACAACAAAATTGTATGAGACTATTTTGAAGACGTTGATAAGATTAGCTCACATACTAAATTTCGTTTTTTTCTGATAAGACAATTAAAAGTTATTTAAGAAAAACTATTTGTAAAATCGTTGCATGCCTGCTACATATATACCTTAATGAATCCACCAGTAATAAATAAAATGTCTTCTCAACTTTTTAATTCACGTTTTACTTTGTATTAGTTATTTCAACAGGTTTTACAGTATTGAAGAGAAAATAATGGTTGTAATCATTTAATAAATACAAGTAATTACATTGAACTACATAATGAGATTTTTACATAATTGAAAATTTTATAGGAAGGTGAAAAACACACTTAAAAACTGTCTAAAAATACGTTTTAACACAACACATTGAAACTAAAAGCTAATGTTTTTTAATTAGATGCTCAAACAGACCTCCGTTTACTGCTAAGCAAATCTAAACGGTTATAAAATTCAGTTCTTACATTAGGAAGTTGAAATGCGGATAGTCGATCGCACGCCGCTGAAATTGAAACTTTTAATTCTTCTAAATTTTGATAACTCAAATTTGTATAAATAACATTTTTGACATGACCCCAAAGGAAGAAGTCGTTTGGCGAAAGATCAGGAGATCTAGCTGGCCAATTTATTGTGTAATTTGGTCCTATAGTGAGTCCATTGAAAACATTTTGAACATATTCCCTTATTTCTCGTGAATTGTGTGCAGGACAACCATCCATTTGAAACCAAATGTCTTCATTGTCAGGTGCAACTTCTTCCAATGCCGGCCCCAGTTGATTTTGTAATAGTTTTAAAAAAGTTTCTGTTCCCAAATTGTGATTCAAGGAAAAAGGTCCAATAATCCGATGTCCAAATATACCCGCCCAAACGTTTACCTTTTGAGGGTATTGAGTCCTTATAGATACAAGTTTGTGTTCATTTACTTTGCTCCAGTATCTAATGTTTTGAACGTTTGGTTCATTGTTTAATGTGAAGGTGCATTCGTCACTAAAACAAATATTGCGTAAGAAGTCCCTATCGTTATTCGCCATTTCCATAACTTTAAAACAAAAATCTGCTCTTCGGATCTCATTGCCTTTCCTTAATTCCTGATGTCTTTGATATTTGTACGGATGATATTTATATTTCTTTAATTTGCGTAGTACTGTGCTGTGATCCTTTCCTACAACTTTGCCAAGCAGCCTGGTGCTAATTCCTTTATTTTCTTCTACATGAAGTAAAACATCTAAATCGGCATTATTTTCTTAAGCTCTTTCATCGAGTACATTATTATTTCACTCTAAGCAGTTGCATTTATAAATAACAGTACCTTTTGTCTCAAACTTATGAACGATATTTTCAACTGTTGTCTTACTTGGAATGTATCTGTCAGGAAAAAACATAGAGAACATGTTATTTTCTCTTTAATACTGTAAAACATTTTTAAATAACTAATACAAAGTAAAACGTCAATTAAAAAGTTGACAAGACATTTTATTTATTACTGGTGGATTCATTAAGGTATGTAGCAGGTATGCAACGGATTTTACAAATAGTTTTTCTTAAATAACTTTTAATTGCCTTATCAGAAAAAAAATTAGAATGTGAGCTAATCTTATCAACGTCTTTAAAATAGTCTAATACAATTTTGTTGTAAATTCATGGGATTTCCTATGGCCAGTCTGGCGATGCACCACCCGGTATTTGAAGCTAGTCTGCTGTGTACAAACCGTACCGCGATCCACCCGGTATCGTACGAAGAGAGGCTGTAGGCTACTTGGCCAAAGTTCGCCCACCCGACCGGCCAAGGCGGACATGCGGTGTAGAGGAAAAGACGGGAAAATATAGCTCCACAGAGCTCGATTTCCTTCATCTCAGCCCTTCAGTCTTAGTACATCTGACCGCCGGTGACTAATAAACTTTTGACCATCTACTTATATTCTGACAAATCTAAAATACTTAAGACTTTTTTTTAATCTGGGCTGTTTGGCCTTACATACTATGTGTTTTGGCCACGGATCTAAATAGTTTACTCTAATATGAATAATCCCTAAACACATATGGACAGGGACACACGCTTCACATCCTGGGATCCGTCAGGATGACTTTTAGTACAAGACACACAAAGAGGACCACTAAAGAAGGAAAAAAAACATAAAGGAAAGATTTAGGCTATACTAATCAATTATAAATAAATCTATATATTGTGGCCTATTTTTTGACAGTATTTCCCAAGAGTAAGAATCACTGTTGGGTTATTGCTTTTTAAAATTTCCGGGAGCCATATTGGCAGCGAAAAGTTATTAGAAAGAAGATAATTTATAAATTTATTTATTTGTTCTTGGTAAAGCTGACAGTTATGATTAACGTCGCCATATTCACCGCAAGGGCATAAGGGGTTATCCTTAACGCCGATTTTATTTAAATGACTTGGGAAGCGCCCATGGTTAAGTTTAAGTCGACTAATGATGGAAATTATTTTCCTAGATGCGGGGTGTTTATAGTACCAATGTGTTTTTGGGATGTTATCATGTATTTTGTAGTAGAATGTTTTGCTTTCGCTACCGTAGCTGCGCCAGTCTCTATTCCATTTTTCCTAAATGTCTCTTTTTATATTAGGAATAAAGTCTTGTATATTAATAGTATTTTCATTAATATCGTGGTTTTTCTTGGATGCGTCGTTAGCCAACTGATCTGATATTTCAGTTCCTGTTATACCTGAATGTGCCTTCGTCCAAATAAATTGTATTTCGATGTTTTTGTTTGTATAAATAATATTTATGATATTTGCTATAAAAGTATTAAGACATATATGTTTGTTTCTTGAAAAATATTTTAGGCTATTGAGAACGGACTGTGAGTCGGAGCAAATTAAAACATTTTTAAATTTTTGAGTAGTGGCCCATATAAGCGCATGATTAATAGCTGCAGCTTCTGCAGAAAATATACTAAGATTGGGATTAAGACTAATGCATTTCTGATAATTCAACTGGGGGCAAGTAAAGGCTGCGCCAAGATTATTGAGTTTCTTGGAACCATCTGTAAAAATAGTTAGCGCATTTTTAGCGTTGGACAAGATTGTTTCCCTAAAGTGTGCGTTAGCTATTGTCGGCTCTGCTGGATAATTTGGAATGTTCACATCGGGTATTGTAAATAGGGCATATGGCATACTATATAGATTTATCTGGGGCAACTGTTTAATGGTATTCAGATTTAAATTTTGGTATGTTTCGTATGCAACTGCTAGCGGTGGTGAATTTTTTTTATTCCAGTATGAATTTGTGAGTGTGTATATATAAATGTTGTATATTTTTGCTAGCAGTGAATGTTGTCTTGCATGTAATTTTAAAATAAATTTACATGCCAATAGTTCTCTTCTGTGGTTTAAGGGTAGCTCGAGGGCTTCCACTAAAATTGCTGCTGTTGGCGATGATTTCATAAGACCTAAACATATTCGTAAAGTTTTGTCCAAAGTAATTTAGAATCTAAGGTTACCCCAAGATACTTAAATTCTTTTGCTACAGGAAACTTTGTGCCACCAAGGGTAATGTATTCATTATAAGGAATTCTGCGGCGAGTAAAAAATACAACAGTAGTTTTTTTTATGGATAAGTCAAAGCCATTTTCATGGCAGTATTTTTTTAGACAGTAAGTGATGTAGTCTTATTTGGCTTTTTTCTTTGTTGGGTTCCTTGCTGTATAAAGCCAGGTCATCGGCATATTGGATGCAGGTGATGTTGGTGTCCCACATATTATGAAGGTCAATAGTATACAGGTTAAAAAGTAGTGGTGATAAAACTGAGCCTTGTGGAATGCCCAATGACGTTATTCTTGGAGCTAAATATTGGTGATCTCTTAGCCGAATAGTTATACTGCGATCTGTAAATAAATTAAATTATTGATCTTATTACTATTGGCGGTATATCAAGATATGTCATTTTTTGGGCCAATATTTGTAAGTTTATGCTTTCATATGCATTCTTAATGTCAGCAAAAAGTACGCCGATGCATTTATTTTCTGTTAAGCCAGTCTGTATGTCCCCCAAGATGTGCTATGGCTTCGCTAGTCCCATTGCCTGGAATAAAACCATACATATTCTATGGCAGCATCTTCTTATGCATAAGCCCGTATATTAACCTAAATTTAACAAGTCTTTCGTAGGTCTTTAAAATACATGATAATAAGGTAATTGCCCGGTATGATTCTATAAGTGAGGGGTCTTTATTTGGTTTAAGAAATAAAATTACTAAGCATTGTTTTAGTTGACTAGGAACGTATGATGTTGTCCACATTTCATTTAATATTTCTAGAAGAAAGTTTTTAGCAAAAAACCCAAAATGTTGTATCATTGGATACGAGATCTGATCTAGACCTGGTGACGTATTTTCCCTTCCTTTAATGGCTATGTCTAATTCATGCATTGTGAATTTGTTACTTAGAAGATGAGAGGGTTCGGTATTAGTAGAATTTTTATCGCATACTGTACTAAAATTAACAGAAGGTGGAGTTAGACTGTACAGAATATTTTCCACTAAATTGTCGTTTATGTTGTATTTATTTTGTTGTTTTTAAGCGATTTAATTTTTTTCCATATATTGCCTATAGGTATGTATCTATTGAGTGAACTACAGTACTTTTGCCAATGTAATTTGGCTTTTTCTTTAAATTTTCTCTTTGCATGGGCCATCATCCTTTTGCATTCGATAAAATTGGTTTCAGTTGGATTGTTTTTATATGTTTTAAATGATTGTTTCCTTTTTTCGATTATAAGAAGGCATTCCTGGTCCCACCAAGCTGGTTTATGTCTAGTTTTAGGAATGAATGGTTTGTTTTCTTTTATACGTATTGCTGAAGCTTTGTTTATGGAATCAATTAAGTAACTAAGCTTTTTGTCGATATTCTGTAGTGGAGGGTAGGTACTTGTAAGATTTTCTAGTGTGTTTGAATATAGTGGCCAATTTGCTGAATTGACATTCCATTTCCTACTCGGGTATATTAATTGATCAATGCAGGTTTCTGTGTTATATTCCATAAGTATGGGAAAATGATCCGAACCTAATGTATCTAAATGAATGGCCCTACATAAGACTTAAATAAATCGATTCTAACTGCATGATGCGCTCCATAACCATGAGACTAAAAACAAACGCGTAGCGTCTCTCAGAGGTGCAAATTTTCTTTACATGATAATCTGGATGCTTTTAGTGAGTCAAGTACTAGCTAATGTTTTTTTTTTGATGAAATACAGAAGTTGGAGATTAAAAAAATACTTTTTTAACCTTTGTACGATTTTCATTATGGCTAGATAATAAACTTAAAAATAAAACCTTGTATTATTTGTTTCTTAAAACCGTTTATTTCTCTTTTTAGGATCCAGACAAGCTCTATGACTGGGACGAAACTACCCAAGGTTTAATACTTGGCGCGTTCTACTGGGGTTACCTTATTACCCATTTGCCAGGTGGTATATTAGCAGCTAAGTTTGGTGGTAAATATACATTAGGACTGGGTATATTGTCTACTGGAGTTTTTACCGTCATTACCCCCTGGGTAATACAAATAACCAAAGGCGATTGGAAATGGGTAGTTGCTTTACGAGTCATAGAGGGCTTAGGAGAGGTAGGTACAGAGTTTGTTTATTATTTGGTTATTGTTACAAATATAAACACACTATAACTAGCATAATTTCTCATATTAGCAATAAGTTTCTGTGTTTTTCTGTGATTAACAGTCATTTAGTAAGTCACTGCTTATATATAAAAGCTTATTTATTTTTTAACAGAAAAATCATTATTAATGTTCTTTTCATTGTAATTTAAGGGCACCACTTATCCCGCTTTAAATACTATGTTGGCTCAATGGGTACCGTTAGGAGAAAGATCTAAAATGGGATCCTTAGTATATGCTGGTGGACAAATTGGTACGTAAGAAATCTATAAATTTGATTGTATATATTTTCCATTGTTTGTTAAATCATTTATATTTTTTAATGCTTTTTTAGAGATTTTTTAAAATAATTTATAAGTCCCAAGCCACCGTATTCCTTTAGTTATGATTTTAGTATATTTAACCAAATTGGAGCTGTTTAATATCGATAAACTAAGAAGAAAAACTGTTTCTCAAATAATTTGATTAACAGTACACCGGATGACAATCCATGTAAAAAATCAAGCAACTTTTTTCCACCCATATTTCACCTTTTATTATCTGCCATATTACTTAATTGCACAGCTCTCACACAAGGATTATCAAAGAACTTGATGACAGTATCGGGAAAAAACTTATGTATCTTAATTATTTATAACTCAGCTAAATATGACATTTTCTATCTTAAATTTTTCATAATCTAATAAAATATGACAACCACCAGTTTACTTCTTTTTTTATAAACGTTATTCAGGATAGTTAAGTTTCGTCAAAAAAAATTCTTTAATGACTTAGTATATTGAATTATAGCTTAATAAAACATGTTTTAATTAACATTCAATATGTAATATAACTGCAGTATATGTTTAATCATAATAAAATTGACTTATAACTTTGTATATTATAAGAGTATTTTAAATATACTTAATCATTGATTGTCTGCCTAACATAATAGATATCAAGCAAACCAGTTAGATCTGCTTTATTTAATTAGACCAATTTTTTTTAACAAATTGCAATTAGAGCTGTCTGCGATCATATTAGATTATTAAACAAATTGGGTTCTAGAACAACTTAAAAAGAGATATGTGAAGTATTTGATATTATTTTATTGGTTATATAGCCAATTCATTATTGTTTAATAAGTTTTTCAATATTATAATAAAATAAATCAGAAATAAATCTATCTTTTAATTTCACTTTTGAGGCATTATTCATCAAAAAAATTGTTAGTATAGTAATTTAATTTGGATGTTCTGTATTACTGTGGCGAATTTATTTATAATAAGCTAAAAAAATATTTCTTAAATATGTTTAACAAAAAAAGAACGAAGACTATGATGTTCTAACTGTTAAAAATAATAAAAAAATTCTCTAAATTATTCAACACATCTGTAGAACTAGAAAATCGTCTGCATTTTTTAACTAATCAAAGTTAACCCTCCCTGACCATAATAAACCATTTGACTCATTCTATACGTAACAGATATTATACATTTCAAAAATTTATGAACCTTTTACTTTCATTTACGATAGAGTTCAGATACGTATTCATTTGGTACTTCCATAGCCGCCTAGAAATCATTAACAGCAGGTGCTAAAGCATCTATATAATTTATTTTTGTTTTCTAGACTCGCGTTCCGGACACCTCAAAAATTTTCCCCCAATATTCTTATCTCATACACAAAATTAATTATTCAGTCCTCGACATCTCGTTTCGTACATCAGAAACTGAGGTAGGTTTCTGCCTGTGATGGTTCATAAAATATGGTAAAATAAATTTAAACTAATTTTATAACTAAATATTAAAATATTTGTTTCTTACCTATAAGATGCAGAAATATAAAATATTTATTTTAATAGTAATATGAAAATAATCTAATGATAATATATGTTTTAACTATCTACCTAAACGGAAAAGTTTACTGTTCCTACTTTTAATGATTTATTACGTCTGAAATATAATTGGGGAACATAAAAAGCCGCTTTAACTAACCATGACCGACCAGAACGGCTTTTGAATTTGTCTAAATTATCCCTACGTTTGATTAAGCCATGGCAGAATTGCGGCCTAAACGGAAAAGCTTACTGTTTCTACTTTTAGTGATTTATTAAGTCTAAAATATAATTGGGAAACATAAAAAGCTGCTTTAACTAACCAGAACTAACCATGACCGACCAGAACTAAGGGCTTTTGAATTTATCTAAATTATCCCTACGTAGAGGTAATCATTAAAATTTTAATAACTTTCAATATAGTATTTATTTGATTGGTTATTTGGGTCGTCACAATGGTGGGTATACGAAACGAAAAGCTCCATTATGCGTATTTTGGCTCCTACGAAGCTCCACAGATCATTTCTTTATGGGAGTCCGGTGAAAATGGCTGAAATCGATATATGTTGTAGCTTTTGTCCCGAGAAAAAGTCTCAAAGGGCACGAAGCTTTATTTTATCAATTTCGATTGCTAATCGCTGTTGGACAGTTAGTTGGAGCTTTGTAGCTCCATAGGAGCTTCGTGCCTATTAAGACTTTTTCTCAGGATGGCCAAAGCTACAACATATATTGATTTTAGCCATTTTCACCGGGGCCACTTCCTATTAGAAATGATCGATCTGTGGTGCTTTAGAGATTCGTAGGAGCCAAAATACGCATAATGGAGCTTCGTGCCCATTGAGACTTTTTCTCAGGATGAAAAAAGCTAAAACATATATCGATTTTAGCCATTTTCACCGGGGGCCACTTCCCACAAGAGATGTGCGGGGTCCTTTCTGAAGTGTACGAAACGCGAGTATACTACTGTAACTAGAAAACACCATCAATATTAACTTAATCTTATTAATTTCTAGGTCGTGATGAAGGTATCTTATTTTCTCTCAAAAATTACAGAAACTTTTTTTTAGGAACCATTGTATGCAATTTAATTAGCGGCCAACTAATAACTGCTACTGAAGATTGGGCTTCAGTATTTTATCTCTTTGGTGGTCTTGGCATTGTATGGTTTGTATTTTTTCAAATTCTTTGTTATTCTGAACCAAAGCAACACCCCTTTATTAGTGACAAAGAGAAAGAATATTTAAAACAAGAAATGGGTAGGTGTCAACCATTAATTTAGCTTGATTTATTTAAAATAATAAAATAAAATGATATTATCCATACTAATATCATAAGCTTCTTAAAAAATAACTTACTTTCCCTTATTTTTAGGTAGTGTCTCTTCTGAAAAGCCTCCAATTCCTTGGAAGGCATTAGCCACTTCCGTACCTTTATGGGCTCTTATAGCAGCTCAAATCGGGCACGACTGGGGCTTTTACACCATGGTGTCCGATCTTCCAAAATACATGAAAGAAGTTTTAAGATTTGATGTCGCTCAAAATGGTATTTGGAACTCAATTCCATATGCTGCTATGTGGATTGTATCAATGGCTGGCGGATGGATTTGCGATTGGTTAGTTTTAAGAAATTATATGTCTCTAACTGGAGCTAGAAAATTCTTTACCTGTTTTGGTAGGTTGTATTACTTGACTTAATTCGTTTATTTCACTTTTTTTGTTTCTTACTGTTTAACCATAATAGCACATTTTATAAATTAAATATGTCTGTAATCCTGCAGCGGCCATTGGTCCAGCTATATTTATCATGGCTGCATCTTATGCAGAGTGTAACACAACAGTAGCAGTATGGATGTTTACTATTGCCATGGGTTTTATGGGAACATTTTATTGTGGAATGAAAGTTAATGCACTGGACCTAAGTCCAAATTTTGCTGGAATTATTATGGCTATCACCAACGGCATAGGTGCTGGAGCCGGTATACTTACACCGTACTTGACCGGCGCACTTACCGGTGATGTAAGTATTTTAAAAAGACTAGTTTAGAATTATTTGGGTAAACTCTAATGATTATGGAAAAATAAAAATTAGAAACTTAGAGGCTATTCAATAATCGTCAAAATTATGCGATATTGACGATTTTTGACCCCCCTTAATACTCCCATGTTAATACCCCCCAGGATACATAAGATTTCTCGAACGCCCCTCCCTCTTCTTACGTAAGATTTAATCTCGTTTTTCTAAATAATAAAACGTTGTTAAAAAACGATCAGTTACACTAAAACTCACAGTTTGACGTAAATCAAATATTTTTATTCTTTAGCAGATAATTTAAATTATAGTCTTTCATTGCTTTTAGATATAGATTATCTTTATATTATTATTAGACAACTATCTAGTCTTTGGGATATTATTGTTATAATTAAAAGTAAGTTTTTAAATAATCCTAAAGTTAGCAAACATAAATCAGTTAAACAATCTATAAACGAATAACACTTTTGAAATAATGATGGTCTAGTATTAAATTAGTCCTAAAGAAACCAATTAAAATGTGTAAAATAAGATGTTAATCGAGGTGCACATTATAGAATAAAAAAATTATTCAGCAACCGAAATAGAACTAGATTTTTAATAATAAATTTCTACTTGTTAAATATTACGTAAGAATAAGTTTTACCCCCCTTCTCCTCAGATAAGGGCATGTATATATTTTCTTAACCCCCCCTCCCCCTTGAGACCCTTATGTAATTAATAAATGACCCCTTACAATTAAATGATAAGGGCAGGAACCATGTCACTTAGGGAGAGTACTTCAGAATTTGTTTTCCTCTGTGCAGTGTAGATGGCTTCCGTTGAGGCAACAAACGAGCACAGAAGCAGTTGGTTCACACAGCCACAGTCATACTACAATTTGATGTTACAAAAAGGCTTAGGCTAGCTTAGAATAAGCTTATTCATTAGCATAGGGTTTACAAAATCATACTTGCAGTTGCACGAGGCGCTACACCAAGGATGTTGCGGATGCAATTTTTTTACATCCGCGAATGCGGATGAGGATTTTTGAACGCCCACATCTGCGGATGCAGATGCGGATGCGGATCTTGTTTTTTTACAAGAAACCATATGGATGCAGAAGTAAAATAGCAAGAATAGTATTTATTTAATAATTTCATTACCTATCTAACTACTTAGGCAAAAGTTAAAAATTGGAGCATAATATTTTTTATAAAAAGAAATATTGCCGCCCTCTCGGGGTCAAGTCTGTTACGCAGAGGTTCGTAAATTAAACTCGCGGTACTGAACAATTGTTCGCTTGGAACAAGTGTTTTTAAGTAATGAACCGAAATGTTCATAGAGTTCATACGTAAACCAGAACTAAATATGTAATGATTGGTTTACCAATAACAAATAATACACAATAACAAACGTGTCGGAGTTGAAACTTGTCACCGAACGGAATCTTCGCTTCTATTGGTCAATGATCACATGTGGACGGCACGCGCCACTCACCGGCCTCACCTAATTTCTTTCTTGTAGAGCAAATTGTGCGACATCCGCATCCGCATAAAACTCCGCATAGGTTTATTGCAGATGCGTAAGCGAATTCGGATGTCCAAATTGATGCGAATATTCGCAAAATCTCTGCTCTACACAAAGACAACTGTATTCTCAAAGTACTAGTTAATGATTTATTCCAAATTAATAAAAAAATTTATACACAAGAGTGCACCCAAATGGTAAATGCGCTGGACCCTAAATTAGTACTAAATAAAGGTTTATTTTAAATTAATAAAATTTATATTTATATAAAATTGGTACAAAGCAGTTTTATGTTTACGGTTTTATGTTGACAAAAAATATGTTTTTAAATTTTAACTTCATGTATTGATTTTATTTTTCATTTTAGCATACTGTAACCGAATGGAGAACTGTATTTTGGGTATCCTTCAGTATTTTTATTAGTACTAGTATTATATACATGTTCTTTGGTAGCGGTCAACAACAATGGTGGAATGACCCAAACAGTTTGGGTGGCAAAGACAACATAATTCAATTGGAAAGTGTGCGACATTCGGACCACATAAGAAAAGAAACAGAAGCAGAAGACAAAAGTTGATGAACAAATTAAAAAAATTTAAACTTAATTTCTTAATAACGATACACTCACTACGGTATGCCGAGGCACATATTATGATAAGATAGGTCTGACGTCACGTCGAAGCATCCTGACTGAGGTTGAGGTGAAAATCTTATTTATTTGCCTCTAAAAAAAGCGTGTTAGCGGGGACGGGTGGGATATTTTATACGATTAAGTTAAGAACTTTTATATTTGGATTAGTAGAAATAGATTAAAATTATCTAATGTAAATAGTTGTGAATAAAAAGCTACAAGCAAGGGTGAAATACATACATTTAATAACATAGCGTTGTGTTACATTTTAGGTATCTTAGAAAATGTATATAGTTAATTACTATAGTTAGTAATATCTATAGTTAATTACAGTTGCTATTATTAAATTAAATTTGCACCAATATGCCAGTCTGCGTCGATGTGTCGTTCTTGCGCGTTAAAAACCAGTTTTAGTTTGTAACGTAGCATACCGTTGTGAGTGTCTAGTGAGCTTACTTTAAATAATATTACATACGTTACAGTATTGCATTGATAACCTCCTTTTTTTAAAGTTGGTTAAAAATAGACCATATGAACACTTTTAAAAACCTTAATATATACATTTTTGATACAACTGAGTAGTTTTAGTTTTTGTTGGATTTTTAACATTTTATCTGTTTTAACTTCTTTTTGTAATAACTATTTATAAAAACTGTTATTAAATATATTTGGTGTATTTTTACTAATAGTGTTGCCAAACTAATAGTAATAATTCAACTTCATCAGTATTTACTAAATCTTGTATTTTACTAGCCGCGTGCAATAAAACACGCAACGCAATGCAATGAAAAACGCTACAAAATGTACATCGCAGATGAAGATGGTGTCAATGGCCTAAAGCATCTTTCTCTCATAATAAAAAAGCATGAGGTAAAACAAGGCCCAAGTTCCTATTTCAAAATCTCGACCTCTTAAAGTTCTGAGATTCAAAATAAAACCAACATCTGTCCACAATCCCGTTCCACTCTTTTCTGACTTGGCAAGTTTTTTACTAATCTGTCTGTATTATTGATTTTTTTTTTATTAATGCAGACAGTTTTTTTTATAAATACAGACAAACCAGTAAAAAACTTGCCAGGTCAAAAAGAGTGGAACAAAATTGTGTCTGTATTATGGAATATTATGTTTTTATTAATGCAGACAGGTTTTTTTTCATTAGTACAGACGGACCAGTAAAAAACTTGCCAAGTCAAAAAGAGAGGAACAAAATTGTGTCTGTATTATTGATTTTTTTTTACTAATGCAGACAGTTTTTTTTATTAATACAGACAGACCAGTAAAAAACTTACCAGGTCAAAAAGAGTGGAACAAAATTGTGTCTGTATTATGGAATATTCTTTTTTTATTAATGCAGACTTTTTTTTCTTTTTTTCCCAATTTTTTTAAAAAACAAAGAACAGAACCGGGAAAAAAAAACTTGCCAAGTCAAAAAGAGTGGAACAAAATTGTGTCTGTATTATTGAATATTCTGTTTTTATTAATGCAGACAGGTTTTTTTTTTCATTAGTACAGACAGACCAGTAAAAAACTTGCCAAGTCAAAAAGAGTGGAACAAAATTGTGTCTGTATTATTGAATATTCTGTTTTTATTAATGCAGACGGTTTTTTTTTCATTAGTACAGACAGACCAGTAAAAAACTTGCCAAGTCAAAAAGAGTGGAACAAAATTGTGTCTGTATTATTGAATATTCTTTTTTTATTAATGCGGACAGTTTTTTTTCATTATTAATAATAAAGCATTTATTTACCATAAGTGCTACATACAAGTACAAGTTTGCCTTAAAACAATAGTAATAGAAAAGAAAGAAAAAAAAAACAACATTTGGTCTGCATATATGTGAAAATTAAATATAGAACCTAATTTAACAGTAATACTATAAATACAGACACAAGAGGTACTAATAAAATTAGATTATAAATTAGGCAAAGACAAAACTTAACCTAGTAACATGTAAAAATATAAAAGATGTATAAATAGAATAAGTAAAACAAATGTAAAACAAGTAAAATTAAAGTAGAATGTATAAAATTAAAATAAATAAAATAAATAACTACATATACTAACACTTATCTAAAACAAATTCTCTTAGAAGCCGTTTAAACCGGTTTAAGTTATCACAGTTTTTATTATCACAGGTAACTTGTTAAATTCAGATAATCCTTTATATAAAACCGAGTTTAGCATACATCACTAAAAAGTCTTAATCTATCACATAAGTAGTTAGGCAACATATTATGCTTAAGTTTAAAAATAAACAGGTACACATTAAACATAACCCTTTGTTTAACAGACAACATATTTAGAACACTCAACATACATTTATACCAGTTACACTTTAAAATTTGTCTCATAGCCCTGTTTTGTATTTTCTCCATTTGATTTATTTTATATTGTGGTAAATTAAATAGCAAAGTGGAACAAAATTAACAAAATTGTAAGTGCGGGAGAGCAATAGTATTATAGAGCTGTAGTTTTGTATGCATGCTTAAATTTTTACCTATTCGAGTTATTAAGGCGATTTTTTTTTAAAATTTTCGCATTACATAGTCAGCATGCGCTTGAAAAATTTTAAAATTTCAATCCAATATAAAAATTTAAATTTTCCCTTTTTGTAAGGATATTTTCCCCATTTACAGAAAACAGTTGTTAATTTCCAAGACGGGGGAAAAACACTGTTGCTTAGTGACGTGTTAATAACATCTAACAGACGATTACCAACTACATATACTACGTCGCAAAGGACTTTTTTTGGAAATGCCACCCCCCCCCACCGACATTCTTAAGGTTTTTAACTTTTTCCCCATTCATTTTGGCCATTGTTAATTTTTAAAAATTAAAATATTCCATTGTGCACTGTGGGCCCAAAAAATGGTATAACATTTTGTGGATGTGGTATATCCTGTATTATACTATCAATGCTATACACAAAATATTTATTAAATCTATTAGCTATGTCCCCCCCTTGATGGATTACTTTTGAACCTGATTTCATCGGGCAATACTTGTTTTTTCCCAGGTAAAAAAGTTTTAAGGTTTTTCCACAGTTCTTTTGGGTTGCTTTTGTTCAAGTTATTGTTTCTGTATAAAATTTTTTTTTTTCTCTTTTCGTATTTTTATTTACAATTACATTCCTTTTTCTTTTGTATTCTTGCCAATCATTTTCACATCCACTTATAACACCCCTTTTTTTATAAAAGATCCCTTTCATGCATTATTTGTCTTATTTCAGGAGTAATCCATTTTTTGTCTAAATATTTTGAATTTTGGATTGTCTTAACCCTGGGGCACATACGATTAATAATATTTTCAATATCTCCTATAAAAGAATTTGCCAAAATATTTACATCAGAAACATTATTGTTCCAGACAGAGTTTGATAATTCCTGTTGTAATTTATTTGGATCATAATTTTTAAAAGACCTCTGAAATGTTATTTTTTTGTCATTTTGTGCTTTCTCTTGGGAAAGTGTTATCGACAGAATTGAATGGTCGCTGATTTTAGGTGTAAGGTGGACTTTATATTGAAGATTTTTATTATTTGTCACGATGTAGTCTATTAATGTTTGGCTTTTGGGGACTATTCTAGTAGTAAATGTTCTACTATTTGATAAAATCCATTGGTATATATAACATTAGATATTTTGCCACTATAAAAAGAGTTCTTTAATAAATCGAAATTAAAATCGCCTACTATTACATTTATGCCATTAAATTCACTAATTTGATACAAGTAATTGGTAAAAAAATCTACAAATTTAGCATCATCTTTTTGCGGTGGATGATATAAAACCGAATACTTTAAACCAGACAAGGCCATTTCAAGAGACAATAACCAAACATAGTTTTCAACACATTGAACAGTTACAATCTTATATCTAATATCACATCGTATTAAGGCCAAAACCCCCCCCAGTTCTGTTGTTGTTGGTAGTGCATTGCTCTATTCCATATTCCCCAATATTCAATTTCCCCACTTCAATATCAGATGATACATGTGTCTCACTCAAAAATACCATTTTGGGTTTCCAATCATTAATTAATAAGGTAATATTCTCTTTATTATTAAGAAAACCTTGACAATTAAAATATACAATGTCTAAGTTATGAGTAGTTTTAGAGTTTTTAAATTTCTATTTAATGTACTTACTCCGTTGTATTTCCTCAATTTTTTTTAAAGATTTCACATTTTTTTTTTTAAGTCCAGGCGCGGCCCTGACTTTCAAAGTAAAGACCATATTTTTGTTTGGGGCATAACACAGTTTGCACATCTAACGCTTTAACATTACACTCCTTTAAATCGTTTTTCCGCCACTTAGCATATACTTTATTTTCTTTACAATCCTTTACAATATGACCATACTGACAGCATCTAAAACATTTTTTTACACCATAATCATTAAAAATTACAAAAAGGTTTCCAATTTTACTTTAAATTTTCTCTTTCTATAAAAATACTGTATGTATTGGCATCCATTTTAAGAACTATAGTAAACTTGTTGTTTACAACTTTTTTTAGAATTTTGATTTTTTTTCCGGGGAAAAACTTGTATATTATTTTGGCTCTCAATTTTCAATAAAATTTCATTATCCGTTAAGGAATTCCCGGGCTCCACCCCCACTACCTTAATCCTATGCTCTAATTTTTTTGGAATATCAACTGTGTAACCATCCCCCATTTTCCTTTGAATTTGTGCCTGAATATTAGATATATCTTTTTCATGTCCACATTTAAGAAGAATTCCTCAATTTTTAGTGGGTTTTCCCAGTGTTAAACCAGCACCAATAGTACAGACAGACCAGTAAAAAACTTGCCAAGTCAAAAAGAGTGGAACAAAATTGTGTCTGTATTATGGATTTTTTTTTCATTAATGCAGATAGTTTTTTTTTCATTAATACAGACAGACCAATAAAAAAATTCCCCAAATAAAAAAAAGGGAAAAAAAATTGTGCCCGTATTAGGGAAAATTCTTTTTTATTAATGCGGGAAATTTTTTTTTTTTAACAGACAGACCAGTAAAAAATTTCCAAATTTTTAAAAGAAGGGAAAAAAAATTGTTCTGTATTATTTAATATTTTTTTTTATTAATGCGGGAAATTTTTTTTTTTTTTATACAGACAGACCAGTAAAAAACTTACCAAGTAAAAAAAAGGGAAAAAAAAATTTTGTCTGTTTTTTAATATTTTTTTCATTAATGCAGAACTTTTTTTATTTAAGCAGACCCGTTTTGGAAAAAGGGGGGGAACAAAAAATTTTGTCTTATTATTGAAAATTTTTTTTTATTAATGCGAATTTTTTTTTTTTTTAATACGGGGGGACCAGTAAAAAAATTGCCAGGTCAAAAGAGGGGAAAAAAATTGTGTCTGATTTTTGAATATTCTTTTTTATTAATGCAGACATTTTTTTTTTATTTTACAGACAGACCAGTAAAAAAATTTCAAGTCAAAAAGAGTGGGAAAAAAATTGGTCTTTTTTATTTTTTTTTGGAAATTTTTTTTTTTTTAAGCGACCTTTGCCAAGTCAAAAAAGAGTGGAACAAAATTGTGTCTGTATTATTGAATATTCTTTTTTTATTAATGCGGACAGTTTTTTATTTATACAGACAGACCAGTAAAAAACTTGCCAAGTCAAAAAGAGTGGAACAAAATTGTGTCTGTATTATTGAATATTCTTTTTTTATTAATGCGGACAGTTTTTTTATTTATACAGACAGACCAGTAAAAAACTTGCCAAGTCAAAAAGAGTTAAACAAAATTGTGTCTGTATTATGGAATATTCTTTTTTTATTAATGCGGACAGTTTTTTTTCATTTATACAGACAGACCAGTAAAAAAACTTGCCAAGTCAAAAGGAGTGGAACAAAATTGTGTCTGTATTATTGAATATTCTTTTTTTATTATGAGGACATTTTTTTTCATTTATACAGACAGACCATTAAAAAACTTGCCAAGTCAAAAAGAGTGAAACAAAATTGTGTCTGTATATTGAATATTCTTTTTTCATTAATGCAGACACTTTTTTTTTTTATACAGACATACCAGTAAAAAACTTGCCAAGTCAAAAAGAGTGGAACAAAATTGTGTCTGTATTTAATGGAATTTTTTTTTTTTTATTAAGTGAGGGACATTTCTTTTTTTCTTTTTTAAATAACCAAAGACAGACCAGTAAAAAACTTGCCAAGTCAAAAGAGTGAACAAAATTGTGTCTGTATTATTGAATATTCTGTTTTTATTAATGCAGACAGTTTTTTTTATTAGTACAGACAGACCAGTTAAAAACTTGCCAGGTCAAAAAGAGTGGAACAAAATTGTGTCTGTATTACGGATTTTTTTTTTCATTAATGCAGATAGTTCTTTTTTTCATTTATACAGACAGACCAGTAAAAAACTTGCCAAGTCAAAAAGAGTGGAACAAAATTGTGTCTGTATTAAAAAAAAGCAGAATTTTTTTTTCTTTATACAGACAGACCAGTAAAAAACTTGCCAAGTCAAAAAGAGTGGAACAAAATTGTGTCTGTATATTGAATATTCTTTTTTATTAATGCGACATTTTTTTTTTATACACACGACCAGTAAAAAACTTGCCAAGTCAAAAAGAGTGGAACAAAATTGTGTCTATATTATTGAATATTCTTTTTTTATTAATGCGCAGTTTTTTTTTTTTCATTAATACAGACAGACCAGTAAAAAACTTGCCAAGTCAAAAAGAGTGGAACAAAATTGTGTCTGTATTACGGAATATTCTTTTTTTTATTAATGCAGACAGTTTTTTTCATTTATACAGACAGACCAGTAAAAAACTTGCCAAGTCAAAAAGAGTGGAACAAAATTGTGTCTGTATATTGAATATTCTTTTTTCATTAATGCAGACACTTTTTTCATTTATACAGACAGACCAGTAAAAAACTTGCCAAGTCAAAAAGAGTGGAACAAAATTGTGTTTGTATTATTGAATATTCTTTTTTTATTAATGCGGATAGTTTTTTTTTCATTAGTACAGACAGACCAGTAAAAAACTTGCCAAGTCAAAAAGAGTGGAACAAAATTGTGTCTGTATTATTGAATATTTTGTTTTTATTAATGCAGACAGGTTTTTTTTTCATTAGTACAGACAGACCAGTAAAAAACTTGCAAGTCAAAAAGAGTGGAACAAAATTTTGTCTGTATTATTGAATATTCTTTTTTTATTAATGCGGACAGTTTTTTTTTTCATTAATACAGACAGACCAGTAAAAAACTTGCCAAGTCAAAAAGAGTGGAACAAAATTGTGTTATGAACTTCGTCTAATTTTAGATCTTAGTACTTTAAGAGGTCGAGATTTTTGGATAAGAACAAGGCCGTTAATTTACATAAGTGTTTTTGGTGGGATCTCTTTTTTTTAGGTTTAATAAATTTTAAAAAGGGGGGTGGGTGATATCATACTTTTTTTCTCAGTATACCTTGCTCTGTAAGTAGAACCTAAATTTTAGAATATAAAGTAAAAAATTTGCTTATATTATTGTTCGTTAAATGGCGCCTGGTTTGGGGTCTCATAGTTAAAACGTAGCAGTTTTCTTTGCTTTGTGAAACCTGTCTGCATTTTAGGTTTTACGATAATTATCACCTCAGAAACTCCAGTTTAATCAAATTACAAATTTTTAAACTACCTATTAAATAAACGACATTATTGCCCCTGAGCATTTCGAGTAAATATAAGGGTTTAATTTCGATTTTAGTTTATAGCTTCTGAACAGCACAAGTCGAATGAGGCGCGCATGCGTCCATCGATTTTAGGTCTTAACCTCAACGCGCAACACCTAGTTCCTAGAACCTGTGAATTTTAACATATGACAGGTGACATTTGCCAATTGAAAGCAGTCATCATTTTGGCGCATGTGTGGTACCCTAAAATAGTTGTAGCCTAGGTTTCCTAATTCTTTAATTTTGAGTGACGTAAAAAATTTGAAGATTTAAAACTTCCCCAGGGGATGGAGGTTGATAAACATGCTATCGATATTTACTAAAAATATTAATTGGGTAGACAATGGCTACCTTATCGACTCCCAACTTACGCCACTGAATAAATGTCTTCATAACACGTTACAGTACACCTTTGTCGCGGATTTAAATGACCAAAGTATTAGAATATCCGATAAATCAAAATAAAAGATGTTGTTTGTTTGTAATCATGTAATTTTTATTTCTAAAGCATTGCCTTTTAGATTATAATACTTCTCTTCGTTAATATTTGTCGTTTTATTCAGCTTTGTACCGGTAATAGTTGGGGCGTCAAATGGTTCCTCTCACCCTGTATCTTCACACGCTTGAACTAAGTTTTCCAAATTATAGGTTTAAAATTATTTTCACTATTATATTTCAACACTCCAATTATATTGGGACAGTAACACACAAATCCCATTAAATATTTATTACAAAAGCTTACATTTGGTTAAAAAAAAATAAGAGTATGAATATTTAAACATAAATATAATATAGTAATAGTAACGAGGTTACATAAGAAATTTCAGAACAATAAGGCTTCGGCTTCTTATACATAGGTCATTCTATCAACCACCGAACAAACAGTCGGGTTATTCAAAATTGGAAAATAAGTGGGGATAATGGGGATAACAGGAGGTAGAGTTGCCTTGAAATGTATATCCATAGGCAAATGGATTTACCTTAAGAGAGCATTTCTTAATTACGTGACACATTTAGGAGGAAGGGGGAGGTCGAACCGAATCTAACCTAGTCTCACGTGGGGTGAGAAAGGATCTCGGCAAACATTACGTATTTTTTTCCGCAAGAAACAGTGTAAAATTAAGAGAATACTAAGTAAAGTAAAAGATGTTTCTTCACTCAAATAAAGCTAATCCTACACAAGCTAATACAAAAGCTAATCTTAAACATTGATACCTATATGCTCACTGTGATTCTAGACTACGTTCTTAGTAGTTTTAAATACTGGTACTAACGAGTCCTAAATTTAAATAATAAGGCAAATTATGTTTTTTTTTTTTTTAATCCAACGTAATTAAGTATAGAATTCCTTATTTACACTAAAAATAAGCATTTTGAAATATCTCACGTAAGTTTAGGGGTAGGAAAGGAGACAAGCCAAATCTCACGACATCTTATCAGGGGGGAGGGGTCAAAAAATCGCCAAAATTGCCATATGTAATTAATGGATAAGTAAGTAAGTAAGTACCTACAAAAATTCCTACGTATTTTAAGTAACATATTTTATTTGCAACCAGTTTTTCTCATTAATAACCTTTTAAATAAAAGGTTGTACCTTTAACAAGAAAAACAATATATTAAAACCAAATCTAATCTTTTTCATTTTCCAATAACAAAATGATTAATACAAATTAATGTCGACAGTCTGTTGCCAGCTCGGTTACGAGCCAATGAAAGATTAGACACTTCATTTAACTTATAGAATTGCTACAAAGAAAGATATTAAATTCAGATAACCTTTTTTTAAGATTTGTATGTGCGGTTAGATATTAACTTATATTAATTAATATACATTGGTTTTCAATGATAAATAAAATCACGTTTTAGATTAATTTTTTTGTGTTTATCGTAATCTATTGTTAACACAAAGGAAACATAAAATATAAAGGGTCACCAAGCACTAAAGAAATTGTTATAAAAAACAAATAGTTGTTAGATTACAAATTTGTTCTTATTATATTTTGAAGATCTGAAACAATAAATAAATATCGAAAGGGAATTTTTTTTATATCTGTCAGCTTAAAAGCGTTTTGCCAGCTGAGTCTCTTCGATAGTGGCGGATCAGGGACTTTTAAACTTTTAATTTATAAAAAGTGATACCAAATATATACCGAATGCTATTGGCCTTAAGGGCAACACTTTGGTATAAAAAAAATAATTTTTTAGTTTGCGAAGCAAAGTTGATGTTCAAAAGTTTCAAAAGCGAATCCTTTATTTATATTTTTTTCCTTGAATTTGATCCAATATTATCGTCAAATCTCAGATTTCGCAAAATTATCTATGCTTTTCTAAAAACCATAGCCAGTTGCCATTTTTTTTACTCAACAATTTTTTTATGTAAATATTTTAGATGCCTCTAATTTTAAGAGAAATGCAGATATTTTTGCGAAATATGGGATTTGCCCACAAAGTTTGTTTAAATTCGTGAAAAAAAAATACAAATAGAAGATCTACTTTGAAAGTTCGATTTTCCTTGGGAAGCACCCAAAAAAAAAGCTTTTTCGCACATTTTAAAATCAAAAAATTTCTTTACCAAAGTCTTCATTTTTTAGATGAAAAATTTTGATAATTCTACATCCGCCACTGGATAGGATCATAGTAAGTCTACAAAGAGTAGATATACAGGGTGCCCCAGAATATGTGGTCAATCTCTCGGAATCTAATAGAAAACCTAAAAATAGTATGACAAGTTTCTATAAACTTTTTTCCTATGACCCACCCCTACGGAGATACAGGTACATAACGGACGACCCTGGAAATCGTTTTTGTTTAAATAACTTTTAAAATACTAGGCGTAATTTTTTTTTTAATATGATGGTTACTAGATAAGTCTTCTTAGAAAAAACCCATTAAATCATATTTGGCTTATTTAGTTTGCCAGGGGCGGACTAGTTTTCACACAATAATAGCAATTTTTTTAACAACCTGTATGATAAAGGCTCAACAATATTATTTTTGGATAGCTTTAACCTTAAACTAAAAAAAGGTATTCTTGATTGACATCGATAAAATCAACTGTTTACAAGAAATAAAATATCATGGTTGGTATTTTTTACATTATACAGGGTAAAATTGTATGTCAATTTTTAGGGAAGCAATTTTTGGGTCCATTTTAAGAAGAAAACTTCATATGAACGTATGTCCTAAACGTCTTAACTTTTGAGATACAGGGTGGTAAAATGTTCAAAAAATAAATCATTTATTATTAATATCTGTAATACCACTTTAGATATTTTAATGAAATTTGGCATAAATGTACTATGTATCAAGAAACATTTGTACCACATTTTTTATTTTTACCAGTAGAATTCGTACAGAATTTGATCTGCCTATTTTGACTAATAAAAAAAATATAGTACATTAAAAAATGTTTCTTGATATATAGTACATTTATGCAAAATTTCATTAAAATATCTAAAGTGGTATTACAGATATTAATAATAAATTATTTATTTTTAAAAATTTTAACACCTTGTATACCAGAAGTTAAGATGTTTAAGACATACGTTCATATAAAGTTTTGTTTTTAAAATGGACCCAAAAAATGCCTTCTTAAATATTGACGTACAATTAGAAAACACCCTGTATAATGTAAAAAAAATACCAAACCTTATATTTTATTTCTCGTAAACAGTTGACTTTATCCATGTCAATCAGGAATACCTCTTTTTTACTTTAAGGTTAAAGCTATCCAAAAATAATATTGTTGAGCCTTTATCATACAGGTTGTTAAAAAAATTGCTATTATTGTGTCAGAGCTAGTCCGTCCCTGGCAAACTAAATAAGCCAAATATGATTTGATGGGTTCATTTTAAGAAGACTTATCTAGTAACCATCAAATTAAAAAAATATCAAATTACGCCTAGTATTTTAAAAGTTATTAAAAAAACACGATTTCCAAGGTCGTCCTTTATGTACCTGTATCTCCGTAGGGAAGGTTCGTAGGAAAAAAGCTTATGGGAACTTGTCATAATATTTTTGGGTTTTCTATTAGATTCCGAGAGATTGCACACATATTCTGGGGCACCCTGTATAATTTAAAGATAAAATTGAGTTTAAATTGCATTTAAGGTAGTCCACGCGCGACATATTCTGGGACACCCTGTATAATTTAAAGATAAAATTGAGTTTAAATTGCATTTAAGGTAGTCCACGCGCGACAGTCCTACACAAAAATATCGCCTTATAGTAAGAGTTTCTCAATGCTTGAAAATAATATTTTTATAGGGGACTGTATAGTCTGTCTCAAAAAATACCGTGTTAGCTCTTGCTTTCATTTATGGATTATACCTGCCGACAGCAATAAAACTGCGGATCGGTAGGTATTAAAGGACAGAACATTAGGGACGGACTTTAATAATATAAAGATTTATAATTTATTGTTTATTTAGGTAAGTTTAATCTTAAAATTGCATTAAGAAATTAAATATATGCAAATTTTTAATAAATTTATAACTGCATTATCTATACATAATTACATTTTTAATCTAAATATCTAAATCTAATTCTGTTTCACTTCATCAGAGTCATCATTGAGATTAATTACAATAGGATTTATGTTGTTTTGGATAGAAATGTAAGAGTGCTCAATTTTTATAATGTGCTGTAGTGAATTTTTCCAGCTCTCAACTGGTATGTTAGTAATTACATTTTTTATCAAATTTATAACACTGGGACTTAAAGTAGGGGTAACATTTTCTGCTCTGATCTTTGATTTTACTTGGTTCCGCAAATGCTCTATAGGGTTAAACATACAGTGATACGGAGGAAGCCATAAGACAGTATGCCCAGTTAGCCCAGCCTGTTCAGCCAAATTATCACATACATATTGTTTTTTAATTGCATATGAATTTAGGACTTCCAAAAGATGCCTTTTTTTTGTAACTGAATTCAAAATAAATATCATTTTCTAACAAATATTCCTGGATTTCAGGTTTTGAACTTGATGAAGCTGGTGCTTTGTGTAGCAGACGACTGTGGTAGCTTGCGTTATCCATAACAATAACACTGTTGTTTGGAATATTTTTTAAAAGATAGTTTTGAAACCAGTTTTCAAAAAGTTCTGCACTTGTATCCTCATGATAATCCAAGCTAAAATCCTTAATATTCTTTCCAGACAACAGCAAGCAGTTTGGGACAAATCCGTCTTCTGAACCAGCGTGTATTATGGTAATGCGTTTTCCTTTATTTGAAGGTGCTTTCGTCTGACAGTTTTGACTGGAATCAACCCATCCTTTGGATACTGTATCGTGTATATCGAACCATGTTTCATCAAGGTAAATTATGAATCTGTTTTCTAACCTATATCTTTTAATTTCTTGCAGTTAATTAAATCTCCAAGTGCGTAATCTGTGCGATTACATTACTACTTGTCTTTTGTCTATTTTGCGGTATTTAAATCCCATTTTACAAACAACTCTATGGAGGGTGGCACGGCTAATATTTATATTGGTCTCGTCTTCGCGTAGCATCTTTTTCAGTTTATCCAAGGTAGGAATAACTCCGCTTTCATAAAGACAATATTTATTTTCCTTCTTATTAGGTCCTGATCACTATTGTCTATACGGTGAGATTGAAAATCACTACGTTTTTTTCTTTTGTTCAATTCTTCACTAATAATAATAATATTCCTTATCGATGATATTCGAGTGTTTGTAAGTAGACAGGTTTCTTTTAAAGCTTCTTATTTAATTAGTCCTCTACTGATTAAAGTTTCATACACATTTTTTACAACCTGTTTTGCATCTAATGACAAATGATTTCGACGCGACATAGTTATATTCTCGTAAAACAACTTTTTCGAAACGCACAGTAAAAACGGTTATTCAACACTGCCACTAAAATATTAGCCAAAATATTTATATGCCTAATGGTTAATACTTAAAAAATACCTGGCCCACCCTGCCCTTATGAACAAATGGGTTTACCCAATAACAATAGGTAATAAAATCGTTATAGGTTTATTGGGGTATGGTCCGTCAAAAGCCATAACAATATACTTTGAGACATACTATACACAACTTTTATAAACGTGTACACTCTCATACAGTTATAATTTGAAGTAAAATCCGACTGCAGCGTCTTAAATATTTATACGGAATGGTGGAAATTGGTGACTATTTTAATAAAAATAAAAAATTACAACATTTATAAAGTTATCTTAATTTTAAAAAAAATATATGCTAAAAGGTTAATTTTAAAACGAATTTAATATATTTGTTACTAAATATTTAATCTGTTTGTTAGTAACTATGTTCATTCCTAAATATTTATTTCAATAAACTAGTTTTTAGGTTCAAATATATATACTACCAATTCGTTACTTTTGTTTTTGTCTTTTTACAAATTCCTCAATATTATTTTTCAGGGTTCTAGTGAAATGTAAGAGATCATCACTGAGACAAATTTTTTGTAATAAAAGAATTATTAATTTTCTTTATTATTTAAAGTAAAGCTATTATTGAAAATTAATTTTAAAATAATTTAATCATTTCTTAACCCTACTTTCCGTGATATACGGAAAATTCATCAAGTATAGCTCTTCACCGTTGCCAAGTTATGATCGTTGTGCCCACCAAACATCGAGTGTTTTAAAAATATTTTAATTTCAAGAATCAATATCTTTTTAACAAAACGATAAAAAAAATCAGTTTTGTTTTAAATTTTTCAATACTTAGATTCATATTGAATCAGTTTTTAAAAATATCGTAAGAACCGTTTTCGAGATATTCCGAAATGAATGCATGGCTCTTATACAGGACCAGATATTTTTTTATTAGATAAAAGACACTTTTTTATTTAATTCTTATGAAAAGTCGTTTTACGAGTGAACTACCTTAACTAACGAGAAGCAGAGCAAGCAACAAGCACACGACTGGAACAAATCCCTTGAGTTTCTTGGTGAATCCCAGATCGTTGCTCTTGACATATCCAAAGCTTGATGGGCTTCTTAACAAACTTCCTTGTTACGCTCTTCCACCTAAGCTCTGCTCTTGGCTCTCCAGTTTCCTTTTTAATCGGCGTATATCAGTGGCCCCAGGGCTCAGTCCTGGCACCCACGCTGTTTTTTCTACACATTAACGATCTTCTCTCTTTCACAATCAATCCCATTCATAGTTTTGCTGACGATAGTACCCTCCACTCTAGTATTTAATTTCTTAAGCCACCATGTAATTCTGATTTGAAAAACAAGCTCAGGTCAATTCAGATATCTCTTTCACAAGACCTCAAACTTATTTTGGATTAGGGCGCCAAAAATCTTGTTCACTTTAATGCCTCGGAAACACAGTCATGTTCGCTGTCGCTAAAAAAGTCTGCCAATGCTCATCCCTTACATATGAACGGCGTTACTTTTGAGAATAACCTCAACTGGCACAAACACATTACATCCATAGCCTCAGCAGCTTCAAAAAAGCTTGGATTCCTCTTTCGAGCCAGGAAATATTTCTCTTCTTCCAATCTGTACACTCTGTATGTATCCCAAATCAGACCCTCTATAGAATATTGTTCTCATGTCTGGGAAATGGCGTCCTTTACAACACTTAGCATTCTGGACTCCATTCAAAGAAGAGCTGTTCGTTTTATAAATAATCCAACGCTCACAGAAAGGCTTCCTCTTCTTGCCCACCGTCGAGCTGTAGGGGATCTGTCGCTCTTCTATAGGTATTTTCACGGCTTCTGCTCAGAAGAAATGGCCAGTATAATTCCTTCTCTGGCAGCTTCCAACAGAGCAACACGTAGTGCAACTTTTATGCATCCTTTTACAGTTCAGTTAGAGAGGCCCCGAACTTCCCGCTTTCTTCTTTCCTTCATCCCTATAGTGTCAAGACTACGGAACCTGCTGCCCGCAGAAGTTTTCCTTCTCCTCCCAATCTCCAAATATTTAAGTCCCGTGTGAACAAGCTCCCTCCCACCATACTTAAGACACCCACGGTACGTTAGTACTTAGGCATAAGCCTTCGTGGACTGTCCCAAGATAAAAAAAAAGCACGTGGATAAAAATTCGGAGAAAAAATACTTTTTTCATGTAACCAAGGAATTTTTCCATAAGAAATCGAAGACGTTATCTCAATTAGGTACTCTATACTAGTACTAGAAAGATAAAAATCTCAGCTATAATTAGCCAACAGTTACTTGCCTATTATAATTAAATGTATTTATTAATAAGTTAAGTCAGTGGTTGTATTCATAAAGGAGGTCGAAAACTCTAAAGAAATCTGAAAAAATGCTTACTGGTTGGAGGCTTCATTTGTCTAAATGTAAGAAATACAAAATTACATAAATTTATAAAATTACATCTTACACACTTTAAAAAAATATGTTTTTCAAATATTTTATAGCAAAGTTTGACTGAAAAAATAAGTATATTTAGAAAACCAACCAGAAAACCAACCATAACTCCATCCAGTAGTTAGTTTGTTGATTCATTTTGACTTTTACATTATTTTGGGTTTAAAAACAGGATTTATTATTTCGAGAAATTAAAAATTTCCATTTATAAAGGAATAAAGAACAATACAGGGGCTCTAAAGACCTACATTTAATGAATATTTTTGATTATACAGGGTACTTCCAAATAAAGAGTAATAACGAAATTTTATTTATCTTGTGGATAAAATTCTTTATATGTTATTTAGTTTTTGGATTCTGTGTTAAATTTTAAATAGACTCATTAAGAATAAAACTGTTATCAGGAAATTTATTGTGTATAGAAAAGATGACTAAAAGAGTTATTCAGTCCGTAAAAGTTAGTGACTAAACAAATTTTAAAAAATATTTAAATATTATTTATTTTTCAGTATTTATTATTCCTCAACGCTATGTCCTGGGGATAATGGGATTCCTTGCCATTATTAACTCTTATACAATGAGAGTCTCGATATCGGTGGCAATCACAGAAATGGTAGCACCGAAAAACTCATCTAGCAAGAATCCAGACGTTTGTTATTATAATGATTCTGGCAGTTCTGGATCAAACACTGTGACTGTAAGTAAACTTGTTTTTTTTTATGTATTTTCTTATTATGAGAATTTATTAATTTATTGGGAGAACATAATTATGTCTACTAGCATATATTACAAACATAGCGACAATAATCGTTTGAGTGATCGTTTGAAAATGTGTGTTTATGTTGAATTTTAACACTGACTACTTATGGAAATCTCTACTAATAAGGTAACTATATTAATTTTTGTAATTAGTCACAGCTCTATTGTGTTTTTCTCTTTGTATTGCAGACGTTCTGATGAAGGCCTCATACTAGAGAGCCGAAACGTTAATTTTAAAAATTATATTTTATTTAGAAAATTTTGTTTTATCTGCCTTTAAACCAAGAATTCTAAATAATAAAACAATATAAACTATATATATCATATATATATATATATATATATATATATATATATATATATATATATATATATATATAATATATATATATATATATATATAATATATATATATTATATATATATATTAATTATATATATATATATATATATATATATAATATATATATTTAAAATATATAAAATATATATATATATATATATATATATATATATATATATATATTTATAATAATATTCTATAAATAATATTTATATATATATATAATACATATATTATAAAAACAATTAATGTCTTTATAATATATTATTAAAGTATATCGTATTATATTTGTATATATATAGTAAAAGCTATAAATATCAAATTATATCGATATATATATATAAATATATGAATACTTAGCATATAGTATTTGAATACCAATATATATATATATATATTATATTATATATTATTATATATATATATATATATTTATATATATATATTATATATATATATATATATATTATATTATATTATATATATATATATATATATATATATATATATATATATTATTATTATTTATATATATATATATATATATATATATATATATATATATATATATATATATATATATATATATATATATATATATATATATATATATATAATTATATTTTTATAATAAACTATAAATAATATTTAGTAATATGATAATACATATATTACAAAAAAATGTAAATTGTCTTGTATACAATTTTTTTTAAATTTTTGCATTTATATTTGGGGTATATATAAAGAAAAATTAAATTAAATGTATTATTTAGTTAATAAATATTATATTAGTATATTTAATACCAATGCGAATCCCTGTAATCAAATACTCATTCGAATACTTACTTTTTGAACGAACAATAAAATACTCGAATATCAAAAATACCCGACTCGACCCATCACTACTACTACTACCTCTAAACTACCCTTAACCAAAGTCTTGGTAATGTCAACTCAACGACACCGTGTTCACTAGCGGTCACCCATACAGTTACTGACTGTCAGCGTTGTCTAACTTCGCTTGCCTCAGCAGTTATGGTTTAAAAGAAAACCGGTTTAAATTTATCTAAGAACTCATATTATATATTTTAATTTGCTTTGCATATTTTTTTTGTGTTCTGTAATATATTTAGGGTAAACAAGATCTCAATATTTTAGGATCCAACTAAATTATACGACTGGGATGAAGCTACTCAAGGACTTATACTTAGCTCGTTTTATTGGGGTTACGCAGGAACGCAACTCTTAGGAGGATATCTATCTCAAAAGTACGGAGGAAAACATACACTTGGTATTGGTTTACTGATCTCTGCTATTTTTACTTTGATAACACCTTGGGTGATTTATGCTACCGATGGCAGTGCTAAAACATTGATATTTATGAGGGTTGTTGAAGGTTTGGGAGAAGTAGGTATTTCTAACATCATAGATAAACGGATCGGCAGAAATAAAAAACGTTTTTATTGTACCTTTAAGCAGTGGCTGCTTGTGAACTTAAAACTAGACAGTGCTGCTTACAAATACGGTAAAACATAAATGGTTAAATGCTTTTTAAAAGTTTTTGCTTGTTGATATACCTCAACTACATATTAACAAAACACTATTGACTTACCATACCAGACTGCTTAACTAGTCGGCTAAAAATCGCCATCGTACGCGAAAAATCTTTATATTTTGTTGGAATATCCATTTCATACAACCGAATCGTAAAAATACCGAAAAGTAACTGTATATCCACAATCAACAACGATAAAAATGTGATTATATCGCCCGATCTAATAATGAGAGAATGGCCATTGCCATTCTTTTAAAATAAATTAAAAAGCATCATTCACCTAACACTTAAAATAAACATAAACACTACATTAGTCTTTAACTGTAACCCCAAACCATCTGGATAAGGGAAATAAGGGAATAAATTCTTTAATTGATCAAAGTATTTGTAGGTTAACAATTTTATACGGTAAAAATACGAAAAATATTAATCTAGGTTCAAGAATATACCCACCACTCGGCTACCCCACAGCACGAAGCTAAATAGTTTTCGCCCCTCTGATTGGTCGACTCAAGACCAAATTTAAATAGTATCGCGATTTTTTTTATAATTTTTAACAGGAGTGACGTTAGGTTTCGTGCTGCGCACGATTGTGTGACGCGTGCATAGCCAGTGAGTTCGTACATACAGAGTATAATTTAAGGAGTATTTAAAACGTTAAATAGTGTAAATGATTTATGGTGAAAAAAACTTAGATTATTGAATTTATTATTATTTTTAAAATGAAATTTTTTTGCCAATGCTGCAGCTCCACAACTCTTATTAAAAAGCCGCAAATGTCTGCTTTAATAATAGCAAAAGGTTATGCTGACAGTAAAAGTGATATTTTAGCATCCTAGGAACTGCCAAACTACGAGTATTTTTCCCAATATTGTATCTTATACATACTGTAATAATTTTATTGGAAATCCAATAACTACCACATTTTTTTTTAATTTTGAAGAAGTTTAAAAAAATATTGCTTTTCCCAGAAGAACATATAATTCTTAAAAACAAATCATCAGGAAAAATCGTCAAATTTTTAAGTTTGTCCATGGTAATGTAGAGGTTGCAACCCTAAATATTTTAAAAAACCTTAAAGGTATACTAGTGTTGTTGGAAGGTTTTAAGAATTTCTTAACTTAATTTTAAATAACTGGGAATACCTATGCTTTATTAAAAAGTTAGAATACATGCCAGTTTATGTTTCGTAGAAGATGTTTTAGAAATATATTTGTATATATATTTCTTTAATTTTTTACGTTAATTTGACATCAATAAGGGCCAAGTTCCTATCCAAAAATCTCGGCCTTTTAAAGTGCTGAGATCTAAAATTAAACCAAGACACACAAGACATTAAAAAACTAGCCAAGTCAAAAAACAACTCTAATTGTCTGTACTTTAAATTTTTAGACAATTACGACCTTAGATAATCAGGTTTAACCAGATGGCAAACTTTTAAAATACCCCCTAAATATACGATATTACCTCCCCTATTTTAGGGTTTTCCTAGTAAAAATATGCAGTTTTTAGATTTTTTTCCTTCATTTGTGTTCTAAAACCTATTTATATAGCAAATTTTAAGTTTCTACTCCCTCGGGAAGTACCCCATAATTTTGATGAGTCAACGAGTCAGTCATTCAGTAGTAAAATAAGTTATTTTCAAAATCAAATATCTCAGAAACCATTTAACATAAGATTTGGCATTTAAAATGCTTACGTATTTTAAATGCGAAATCTTATACGTTTATATAGAACGAAAAAGAACTTATGATAGGGAAAAATATACCCCGAAACCTCTCGAGTAATATACACACTGCCTGCGTCAAGAAAATAAACTCTTTTTAGTCACCACATATTTTATTACCGATTATTTAAAAGTTATCTTAAAATCGCTTAAAAAAATATAATTTTTCACAGCATTTTGTTCACTATTTTAGGGAACCACCTATCCAGCTTTGAATGCTCTTTTGGCAAGTTGGGTACCTCCTAATGAACGTGGCAGAATTGGAGCTCTTATATATGCTGGAAACCAAATGGGTAACACGATTTATTCCCCTATTTCATTATATCATAATGTATAAATTTATATTAATCTGTCATATTCAGGTAAACATTAAATAAATTAGAGGTAGGTAGGTAGGTAGGTAGGATTAAAGTGAGTGGGTATAACAACCTTCCACCGCGACCGATCGGTCTATTGTAGGCTCACACCTTTTTATATTTCTCCCACCAAGTCCAGACTCCTAATAAATCTGATGATCCTGTTGGGAGAGAGATCTTTCACCTCCTCCGGCAACAAGGTGTCATTGCCGAGGATTGCGAATCTTAGTCGTGCCATTGCTGGGCACGAACACAGTATGTGTTCTGCCGATTCATCCCCTTCCATGCACATGCGGCATTCGGCGTCTTCCGCTAGGCCGATCTTGTGCTTGTGGTATTTTAATCTGCAGTGTCCCGTGTACAGTCCCACTAGAGTTTTAAGGTGTACCCTTGATTGCTTCAGTAGTTTGACAGTACATTGTTGGTTCGGTGGGCTTATGAAGGCCTTCGAGTGTCTGAGACAAATTAGGGACAAAACAAACATAATTAATGTTTTTTTAAATATTTTTACAAATTTAGTTATATACAATATTTTCTTGTATAAAATTTTGTAAACATTATTTTCGGGTTTTAACCAGACACTAAAAATTTTAGGAACAATTATCAGTAATCTTATTAGTGGATCAATAATAAAGGCAACACAAGACTGGGCGTCTGTATTCTTTTTATTTGGGGGTACTGGACTACTATGGTTTATTTTATGGGTACTCCTATGTTATTCCGAACCCGAAAATCACCCGTTTATCAGTGACAAAGAAAAGGAGTACTTAAAATCTAAAGTTGGTAAGTTTCGTACTTTAAAAAAATAATAATAGGTCAAATACCTAAAAAATATTGAACCACAATATTTAAATAGGAAGGTGCATACAAGGTGTCCCAACTCTATTTATATATTAAATATCTCCGCTCCTGTACATGCTACTTAAAAATCTTAGCATAAAAAATATGTGTTTAGTAACGCTAATTTTATTACCAGTATTAGTAAATAAACAGGGTGTCCCGAAAACAGAGTTTTCCGTGTTTAGTACTTTTTTGTTCCTCTAATTTTGCCAAATTTTGACTCTTTATTCAATTTTACATCAAAAATGTAGATTACACTATACGTCAATTATTGCTGGTTTTTAAATTAACAACCTATAATTGGAGTATAATCTGATTTACACATGTAATAATTTAAACCAATAAAATAATAAAAACAATTTACATAAAACTCTATAGTAATTTTAAACTGCTGATAGTTTTTTGGTACTATTTTCTTTCATAATTATTTTAAAATAATTCTTTTAGTTTTTTATTAGTTACTTGGCTATCTCATAAACCAGCTAATAATTAACGTATAGTGTATTAACATTTTTGATGTAGAATTGAATGTAGAGTTAAAATTTGGCCAAAATATACAGGGCGTTCCATTTAAAAAAAACGTACTTAACAATGAAATCTCTTTGTCATAAATATCTGTTTATGTGGAGTCTTGTTCAAGTTAGAGATTTTTGTCTTATTTTTTCTTATTTCTTTAGTCTCTTACTGTGTCCGTTCTGCTAAGTATCCCTAGTTATGTTACTTATTTCCTCTTGCAAGGATTCCTTACTGTTACCTAAGGTCACTGCGCGGTTATCCAGGGTGTCCTGATAAGGTCGTCCTCCGGCGATATCTTGAGAACCCTTCATCGCTAAAAAAATATTTATAGTAAAACTCACTTCGGGAAAATGCTAAAAATTATTTTCAAGTTTCTAAATTCACCGCTAGAGGGCGTAAAACTCAGAACAAAATTGAAAACACGGAATATTTAAAAATATGCCATATTAACTTATGTCGATAGTTTTTCACAAACTATTTTAAATAAGAAAACTTTTTCTTTTAAGCGTTTTTTTCTAACCTGTCAAATATAGGGAGGAAAGAGAAACGAATGTACATTTGAAAAAAAAAACTTTTTTTTCGGCTTAACCAATTTTGATAAACAAGGTCTCGTTTAAAAGAGCTTTTACCAGGACTTAAAATAAAATATTGGTATAATTAATTTATTTTTTTGTTTTATCCCTAGAGACTTATTTGTGTCAACGTTATAATTTTGTCAATTTTTTCGAAAAATTTAAATACATTGGTTTTTTTATTATAAGTTCATTAAAACGAGCATGAAAACGTTAAGAAACTGGTGAAACCGCATTTCGATATCTTAATTAATTTTTGACTTATTGCCAAAAAACTGCATTGCTCGTATTCTTTCCTATTTTCAGTTGTCAGATAAACAATGCGGCGTTTTTATCGAGAATGTCATGAAAACAAAACCCATCTGTTTCTCTACAAATATTAAATAATATCCTTATTATTTGTTTATCACTAATTTAATAACAGCATTTATAATAACACGGCTCATGGGTAATAATAACTAATTATTATCTACGGGATTTGGCCAATTGTATCTTTACTGTGTTGGAATAGGATGTACATTTATCAATTTCTCTTAAACGGGTTGTCAAACGTCTAAACACTTTTTTATTAAAATGCCGTAATACCTTATGGCATAATGTCTTGCAGCAATAGAGGCATTTGGAAAATTTTCAAAATAAAGGCATATCATATGCCTCGGCGGTGGCATAAGACATAATTTAAAATTACATAATAACGATTAAAAACACTACTACTAATAATAATAACGATAAACTGCGATAAACAAGAACTAAATTTAAAATTATCAGGTTTGACAAACAATGCACTTGTCATTTTTTGACGTCTCTGTTTTCTGTATTTTTTGACGTCCCGGCAATCTCGATAAAAAGGCTGCGTTATCTGACAGCTTAAAATAGAAAAGGATACGAGTAATCCAGTTTTTCGGCAGTAAGTCGAGAATTAAATAAGATATCGAAATGCGGTTTTTACCACTTTCTTTATTTTTTCATGCTCTTTTTAATGGGCTTATAATAATAATACCATTGTATTTAAATTTTTTCCAAAAATTGACAAAATTTATAACGTTGAAACAAAAAAGCTCTTTTAAACAAGACCTAGTTTATCAAAATCGCCAATAAGCCAAAAAAAAGTTATTTAATTTTATTTCAAATGTACATTTGCTCCTTTCCCCTTCCTATATTTGACAAGTTAGGAAAAAACGCTTAAAAGAAAAATATTTCCCTATTTTACATAATTTGTAAAAAAAACTATCAACGACATAAGTAAATATGGCATATTTTTAAATAATCCGTATTTTTAATTTTGTTCTCAGTTTTGCGCCCTTTAGCGGCGGAATTAGAAACTTGAAAATAATTTTCAGCATTTTCTCGAGGCCGATTTTACTATAAATGTTTTTTTCTGAAAGCCATGCGCTAAAGGGTTCTCGAGATATTGCCGGAGGACGACCTTATCATTACACCCTGTATAGGGTACGTATGATCTCCTGTTTCGTTTTGTTAGAGTAATTCAAACTCTGGTGTAAATATTGTTCAGTGTGGATAGGTTTTCTGTATACCGAGGTTTGTATATGTCATTTGACTAAAACGTCGAGAAAAGGTAGGGCCAAATTTTGCCCCTTCTCTATTGTGAATTTGATACAGGGTCGGAGGCAATTTAGATGTTTTAAGAAACCTTTAAGTTCTTCCTCACTACTTCTTCATACAATAAAATGATCGTAACCAAACTTTTGGTTTAATTGGTGGAATTGGTTAGGAATGGTTTGAGGAACACGCAATTAAAACGGCACTAATCAAAACAAAAGTTTGGTTATCATATGTTGACGATACTTTTGTTGTATGGACAGGTAATGACGAAGAACTTAAAGGTTACTTAAAACATAACAATAATAACTGATGTACAGGACCCTTGAAAATCAATAAAAATTAAAAATCGTCCCGTATCTCCAATATGAATCGAGTTAACGTTGAAATTTTATCATACTTAAATTAGTTTTAAAAATCCGTCCCGAGAACGTACCAACAGAATTGGTCTTCTCTTACGATTTTCTTAATTTCCAATAAATGCACCACCTTGTACATAATGTAATAAAATATGTTTTTATTATTTTTAGTAAGCCCTACATTAAAAAGGCAAAAAAATATTCCATGGAAAAAAATATGTACGAATATGCCTGTTATAGCTCTAATCTTTGCACAGATAGGACATGATTGGGGATTTTATATGATGACCACTGACCTACCAAAATATATGAAAGGTGTACTAAAATTTAATGTCAATAAAAATGGACAATGGTAAGTCATATAACGACCGGTTATGAAAAAGTATATACATACATAATATTAGGACGTGGTGGTCATAAGCACTAAAATTATGCGCAAAAATAAAGAAAATTTGTCTACATTAGCTACAATTTGTAGGTCTAGCGTACCTTATGTGGCTATGTACATTGTTTCAATGGGATCTGGATGGATATGTGATTGGATAATTAAAAGAAAGTTCCTAAGTGTTACTGCTGCCAGAAAGGTGTTTACTACAATAGGTATATTTTTCTGTTTACTGTTTATTTTTACGCTTAGTTATGAATTTAATTAAGCGAAACTATCATTAATAACATATTTTAGCTTCTGTTGGTCCAGCAGTGTTCCTAGTGTTAGCCTCCTATTCAGGATGTGATAGAACCATGTCGGTTTCCATGTTTACTGTGGCCATGGGCTTTATGGGAGCTTTCTATTGTGGCATGAAAATCAATGCTTTAGATCTTTCACCCAACTACGCAGCCACCGTTATGGGTATTGAAAATACCGCGGGAGCAATAACTGGTATTGTAACACCTTATTTAGCAGGAATTTTGACACCAGATGTAAGTATTTTAAGCATATATTTCAGAATGTTTTTATGCCTAAATTAGTTTAAGACCAGAGTTGAGTAGAAATCGAATCCTGGAATCCATTCCTTTTTTAGGATCTAAAGGTTGAAATCGATTACTTTTTAAAAATAGGATTCGTAATTCGGATTCGTTATATAATTTTAAAATGATATATGCCAAAATCCGCCATTTTGAATCTTCCATTTTAAAATTCCAACTTTTCACCTAAGATTCTTTCTCAGCTTCACATTAATTTTCAGAAATAAAGATGAAGAATTTTAAAACATCTGTGTATTCAAAATCTTTAAATAAGAAAACACACCTAACATGTGATTATTTACCAAAATATGTTGTTTTTCAAGTCCAGAAAAAAAACATTTAACTAAACCTTTTTTTTATCTAAACATAGACTACACAAAAACGGACATGAATTTTACTTGCATTTGGTCTTAAAAGTTTTGATTGCTCGATCTTCATAATTTTTTTAATATGTTATTCTTGAGATAACCCTAACGGACTTTTAAATGGGACATTTTATTATAACTACTATAATTATTATTATATTTCGCAAGCAGAAAAATCACTAAACGGTATTTGTGAGACTTTTTGTAAAGTTACAATAAGATGTTCCATTAATGAGGTGCGAAGTTATTTTCATAATCGCCTTTAAAAAACTTATGAAGATCTAGCATCTTAAGTTCTGGAATACAGTTTAAAAAATGTTCCATTGAAGGGTGGTTTCAAGTTGATCACAGAAACAACATATTTAAATTTGAAGAATATTTACCAAAATCTACTTTGTTTAAGAGTCACAGCACTTCAAAATGAGGCTAAAATTATATTTTGCGGCCGGGCTTCGTGCTAAAATATTTGACTGGATCTGGATTATGTAGCATCAGTGCAAGTAAAAAAACTAAAGATAATCCGGATTCGCGATTTCAATTTCCTGAATTCGATTCCTTTTTTCCTTAAAAAGGAATCGTGATTCGTATTGGTGATTCGATTCCTTTACGAGGGATCCGGATCCGTAAATCGTTTCCTTTTTTTAAAGGATCCGTCCCAGCTCTACGTAAGGCATAAAAAATATGTTTATTTTAGCAAACCTTGACCCAATGGAGAGAGGTCTTCTGGATTGCATTTGGAGTATTTTTTGCAACAAATCTCTTTTACTTGGTATTTGCCAGCGGAGAAATACAAGATTTTGATAGTATCGAAGAGGATGAAGAAAATTTAAAGAGAAACAACAAATAAAAACCAAATGAAATTTAACATTAACATTTTTTGCATATTATTTATTCCATGTATATATTTTTTTAATAAAGAAAGTGTAAAGGAAATATATTTATTTTGTATTATTTAAGTTGCTGTACTATGGATTCTAAAAACTTGTGCAGAGAAACTTTAGAATAATAAATTCAAATTATTGGAAGGGTGTTCAAATTTAGAAAAAAAAACATTTTTCGACCGTATGTGAATTCATGTGTGGCGAGTTGGTGTAGTGGCAGCGTACCAGCCTCTTAGTCATGAAGATCCGGGTTCGATCCCCGCACTGTCCATTGGACTGACACTGTGTAGTATTTCTGCCTAGTAAACCCTCTCAATGTGCTTCGGATGGCACGTTGAGCCCCGGGGTCCCCATATCTGGTTTGTTGGTACGCAACACAGATATGTGCGAGAGGGCGCCTACATTCTAAAATAGAGTTTGGCACTGCAAGAAGAAGATGTGAATTCATATATCATATTTAATATTCAGCAGCTGGTTAAACAGTTGATTACTCAAAAGATTTAATAACGGCATGTTATTTGTTTTTTAGTAATGTTTAAAGTTATTTAATAACCTTTCTATCTTAAGACTTATCTTTAAATCAAGAAAATTACATCACATTAATTTATTTAATATTAATAAAAGGGTATTTATCTTGACTTTTGTACCGGGGCACCAAATAAGAAAGGATCCGGCTGTATCTCGGAAACTATTGACTAAAAAAATATTTTTTTATAAAAATGGTCAGAAGAAATAGCTGGAAGTTATTTTCAAGTTTCTAAAACTACCCCAAGATGTCGCAACCACAACGGTAAATTAAAAAGCCTTTTTTTTTTTAAATTTGCTAGTATTATCAATTTGGTTAAGGACTTTTTTTTCATTTTTTAAAAATAAGGGTGGGGGGAAAGGGGAAAAAAAAGAATTTCAAATACTCTATCTCCATTTTTAAAACGAATGTTTCAAGGGGGAAATCGTTTTAAAATTTAAATTTCGTCCTTTTTGGTGTCGGCTAGTTTGCAGTTCACCAACTAGAGGGCGTTGTTTAAGGAAAACTAGGTTTTTCAAAATTTTTAAGAAAGTTTAATACAACGGTATATTTTTTTTATTGTAGGTTTAGAAAAGAAAAAAATCTATACTTTGGAGAGAACCGCGTATAGAAGATGGAGTTATTTAAAAGTTGCATTAATTATTATCTTCCCCTACTCATATTATTGGAAATATGACAAAAACTCCTTACCCAAACTGATGCAAAATTGCTTAGAGTTTTGGCTAATGTTATTAAAATTGTATCTAAACTAGCTAAATTGAAAGAAAAAATAAGTTTTTTAATTTACCGTTGCTGAGTTTTAGAAACTTTTAAAAAATCTTCAGCTTTTTCTCTTGACTTTTACTAAAAATATTCTTCCAACGCTGTGCGATAAATAGTTTTCGAGATGCAGTCGGTGTTCTTTTTTACTTGGATACCCGGTACATACCCTTGCAGGTGCTATGTCACCAAAAAATATTTGTGACATTCACTGTCAAACAAGCATCTATAATGTAAATGGTTTTATTAATTTTTTTAATAATTTTTTGCAAATTTATGGATTTAACAGAAAAATTAAAGTATATGTAAGAGCTCAGAAGAATGCCTTTTAAACCACTACACTGTATTTATGGAAGTAAGTCTTTAGCAATAAAATTTTCTTGTCGTACTTAGTAAAATGTAATTTCTGCAAAAAAATTAAGGCTTTTTTAATTTTAACTCTGTTTATTACATAACACTAGGGCTTTTGCTAATCGAGAAATGGAAGCAGTTATAAAAACAAACTTCACCTATATGCTGTAATATTTAATAGTAGCAAATTTTGAAAAAAAAACTTCTCTTCTTTTTCTTCTTCCTGGGAGCCGTCTTTTACTACCGGAGGCAGCACAGCCTCTTGGGCTTTTTGTGCCTAATCTCCCATTGTCTTTTATACCAATCCTCCCATTGGTCTTCTTCCTTCTACAAGTCTGTATAACCCCGAGACTGGTTGGTTGATATATTCCTGTGGGCTCATTTTCGGTTGCCCAAATAATGCCTGTCTTTTGTGATTTAAGGCTTCACATTCACACAGTTTGTGGTAGGCTGTTTCTTCCCCCTCGTCTCACATTCTGCAACTTGGGTCCTCATTGTATGAGCCTATCTTGTTTAGGTGTCCTCTTAGGTTATCGTGCCCTGTTAGCAACCCTTCTGTTATGCGAAGTCTTTTCCTACTTTGTCTTAGTAGTTCTTCCTTCGTTCTTTTGGATGGTCCCCTTATGAAGCTTTTTCCATGTCTTACTCTACTGCGGCTTTCCCAGTATTCCTCGTGTTTGTTTCGGATCCACTCCCTGGTTTGCCCTCGTGCTGTAGTTTTGGTCACTCCAAGGGCAGGTTCTGGTCCAAAGTATGGTGTGGATTATCTATGTCTCGCTAGCTCATCCGCTCCGGAGAGTGATCCTGTTGCGTTCTCCCAGAGCCTCTTAAAGTTATGTCTATTTTTTCCCCATCTCATAAACCGGTCTTCCAAACTATATAATGCAAATTGTATGGTAATTGTCTAGAAAGTTGCCGCAACTCCGATATTGACGAAATTTGATATACGGTGGTTTTTTGGGCGCTAATCACGAATATGAAAATTTTTGGCGAAAACGCTTTGCTTTGGAGATATCCATCATCAAACTTGAAAATCCAACTAACCTCACACTATGATTCCCCTTCTTTTTGTTCACAATTCCTGATTTTTACACTAAAGTGGCATGTTATATTTTATTAACATCTTTAAAAAAAATGTTTTTTTTTATTTATTTTGCACCTTTTTTCCATTAAATTGCAAAAGCTCTAATTTCAAAATCCTGGTCATGGTTACTGAAAAATTCGATGATTGTCTCAAAAGTTGCCTCCTCTCCGATTTTGACCAAATTTGGTATACAGGGGTTTTTGGGGCGCTGATTACGAATCTAAACAAATATTTTTTTGGCAACGTTTCGTTTTTAAGATATTTATCATCAAAGTTGTTTTTGCACAGAATTCTTGATTTTTACACTAAATTGGCACCCAATATTTTACAAACACCTTTAAAAAACTTGTTTTTATATTTATTTTACACTCTTTTTCCTCCATTTTCACATGCCGCAACGTGGCCGCAACCATGTATACACTAGGGATTTTATAAGCATATGCCTTTGAACTTGAAAGTCCGCAATTTAATGGAAAAAAGGTGTAAAATAGATAAAAATACAAGGTTTTTAAACGTGTTTATAAAATATTGTGTGCCACTTTGGTGTAATAATCAATAATTGTGTACAAAAAGAAGGGGGAATATAGTGAAACTAAGGTTAGTTTGATTTTCAACTTGGTTAATGAATATCTCGAAAACGAAACGTTGCCGAAAAAAATATTTTTTCAGATTCGCAATCAGCTCCTCAAAAAACCCCTGTATACCAAATTTGGTCAAAATCTAAAAGGAGGCAACTTTTGAGACAATTACCAAAAATTCCCTAGTGTATACATGGTTGCGGCGTTTGAAATTAAAGGTTTGCAATTAAATTAAAAAGGCCTAAAATAAATATAGAAATAAGTTTTTAAAGGTGTTTATTTATTATTGTGTGCTATTTTAGTGTAAAAACCAAAAATTTTGTGAAAAAAGAAGAAGGAATAATATAAATGAAGTTAGTTTGATTTTTAAGTTTGATGATGGATATCTTAAAAACGAAACGTTCCCTCCAATATTTTTTTAGATTTGTGATTAGCGCCCCAAAAAACTCCCGTATGCCAAATTTGGTCAAAATCGGAGTTGCGGCAACTTTCTAAACCAATTTTATTTTTTAGATTAAAATTAATGTTTAAGTTTTTTATTCCATACTTTAAAATTGGGTTTAAGTTTAGGTATGCTACTTTCTAGTACCTGAAAGGTAACCAAAACCTTAATATTTTAAAAACATATTATTAAATAAAATTAAAATAAAATATATTAATTCCTATTAAATTTTTTGATTTTCAAATCTATATGGTGAGACATGGGACCCACACCAAATAATATACCACATACTATTGGCCCAGATAAAGCCAAACCTTTATCTGGGCTATTGGCCTCAAGGGGAACAGTTTAGTAAAGAAAAATTTCATTTTGAAATTCGCAAAAAAATGTTTTTTGGTAGCTTCCCAGGAAAAAATTTTAAAAGCAAAACCTGTATTTGTATTTTTCCCAAATTGTATTGTCAAATCTCCAATTTCGCAAATATATCTATGCTTTTTAAAAATCATAGTCAGTTAAAATTATTTCACTCAACAGTTTTTTTACGCAAATATTATAGATGGCTCAAATTTCAAGAAAAATGCTGATATTTTTGCAAAATTTGGGATTTGACAATGAAATTTTATAAAATTCACGAAAAAAATACATTTGATTTTAAA
>JAHBCN010000205.1:0-241902 GCA_019359885.1 Listronotus oregonensis
ACACTCATGATTAATATTTCTTGTCAAACATACAGTTATAAAAAATAAATCTTGTACATATAAAAATAAATAACACTTAAAAAAAGACCAGAAAAGTATTAATATAAAAAATAATAACTAAAATTGCTTGTAAGCAAACGGGGGTTGGTTTCATTTAAAATAGTGAATGGATATTTTGATTATTTTTAGGAAAAATTTTCAGGTTTATTTATAACATTTTAAATTGTAAGTACCATTAGGACCGAGTAGCAATGATAATAACAGTGCAACCGATAGTGTTGTGCTAAAATCTTTGAATTTTTTTAAACCACTGAATAAAACAAAGTTTTTCAGAAAATGTCCTTTTTTTGTTATATGCATATTCTGAAATTAACTCAGATATTTTTAATTTATATCCTTACTTTTTTAGTTGGCCTGCCGTCTGTATTCATGGAGATAAAACACAACAGGAAAGAGACTGGGTTTTACAAGGTATATAAATTTATTTAATGGTTGTAGGTGTTAATTAGTAAACCTTGTCCCTTGATGAAAAACAAGGGTATTTTTTGGTTCTGCTTATAGACAGTATTAAGCAATATTATATTGAGACGCAATATAAAAAGTTGTTCTGGTCGATCCTCTCATTGTCCAACCATTTTACCAGAAAGTGTATGCAATCTTGCAGAGTATTTAAAAAAAGTATCATTACTATGGGCTTACATTCTCTAGCCAGGTTTTTATAAGCCCTAGTTGGCAGTGGTAAAATATAATATGTCAAAGGCATTAAAACAACATCATAGCTTAATCAGAGTAGATATATCTAAAAAAATGAAAAAAATATCTACATGTTCAGGACTAGGTGCATATGAAAAGTGTGTGTATTTGACTCTTTTAGACAGGTAAATTAAAGGAAACCAATTATCTGTATTTTGGTGGCCAGAGTCAGTAAAATTAATAACAATAATAATAATAATACTCTTTATTTCAAATTATGATTACATAAACACATAATGAAATTACGTCACAAGGGGTTCACATAGGGGGCCATCCATAAATTACGTCAGGGTCAATCCATTAGAAATCACCCAGACCATGTTGCTCAACATTTTTTATTTTTCTAATTTTTTTATATGTTTTTGTCTACTATTAGGGGAGTCCAAAACTGTTTTTAATTTTTTTTTTACTTATACTTTTTTTTTGGCGGCCATTTTTAGTTTGCCTCGTAACCGCTTTTTGGCTGAAAACAAGTTTTGCGTAAATGGTTATAATTCAGGTAATTTTTAAGATATCAAGACAAAATAAAACCTAAAATCACCAGAATTAAATTATCTACATTTTTTGTTCAACACAACACAATCTAAGTTGTAAGGTATCCGGGAAAAAGAAATTGAGTTTAATTTTTTGCTTAAATTATTTATATGACATGCACAATATAGATTTTCATTTATATACACGCCTAAAAACTTCGCATTTTCCGAAATTTCAACAGGCCTATCTAATTTTGAGTCTAATTCCTTGTGCAATGGTTTGCAAACATTGGATTGTTTTGTTCTAAAAAGTAATATATGTTTTTTCTTTGTATCATCTGCATAAGTTACAGGTTGTTGACAGGAGGAGTTTTAGTAAAAGATTCAAATTGCTAGCAAATAGTAAGTAATATGGGACAAAATATGTTACCCTGTGCTATTCCTACATTATTTGAAAATTCTTTGGATTTTCAACATTTTTCTTTAGTTATGCTTACTACCTGTATCCTCTTATTTAAATATTTTTTAGCCATTTTTGCATTTTTTCTTATACCATACATTTCTAAATAATACAGAAGTCGAACAAAAACTAGAAGAGATGTTTTAAAATTTTAGACGGCTTTTTTACTATTTAGGTTCCTTTCTTTATAATCTTTTCATTCAGGTGTACTTAACCTAATATAAACATACAAAAGACAACAGCGTCGATTTCTAAGAGATAGATAGTAAAACTAACTTATTTTTAAATATATTTTTTTATGTTATAGTAACTATCATCTGCCAGTCACATATTTTTATTAAAGATTGTATGTTATTTTCAGATTTCAGAAGTGGAAAAGCTCCAATTCTTGTGGCCACGGATGTTGCAGCCAGAGGTTTGGGTAAGTGTAAAAAAAACGTATGTTAGTTATTTTTCTTTTAAATATATCTTTCTTTTTTAACTTCTAACAAACCCTGTAGATAAGCTAATAATAGTAATTCTTTTATTTTGCATTTTAAAGCCTGTAAGTGTTTTATTGGATTACATCCTTATTATGAATGTAAATTTATTAAACAAGAGAATATCAAATGGTGCAAAGACATCACAGGTATTTGGTATTTTTTTAATAAATTTGACATACATTTTTGTTTACCTCAATCAGATGCCCTTTCTTTATATTATTGAATACTTTTACTTTATTATATTATAAAATAAATTTGGTTATTCAATTTGTACATATCATTTATCTCTTGTTTTAATAAAATATTATGAGAAATCAATAAGCATTCATGATACTTTGTAAGTTTCTTAAAATATTCAAGTCCTAAATCCTTAGCAAGTTGTTTAAATACATTTCGACAGTGTAATATTTTTTAAGTCGGTATATTGTTATACAACGAATTCTTGGATAGAAATAAAGTAAACAAACCTTGTTTGGCATTAATATGTTCAGGGGGGCAAGGAAGGATAGTTCTTGTAAACACACGGCACAACCACACACTAAATAACATCACTCCGGAAATAATAACTTTTTCAATGTTTATGGCATTGCCCCATAAATTACATTTTTATAAACCGATGATTATTGTTAAAAATTAATTTTAAAGCCGGAAAACTATTTTTGTTTATTATCTTAAGTGACAGACAGACATGACATTTACTTTAGATGCCCAATTCGATTGCTGTTGATCAAGTCAGTTTACAAAACGTGTTATTGAATAATACAACCTACTAGAAAGAGATAAAATGATATTGGAGTGCCTTACAACACCTGAATTACTATCATTTTTTATTAAATGAATGCTTGGAACTGTCATATTAATAAATGTTTATATTTAAACCGATGTTGCCTATATTAACATAAAAACCAATATTTTTGAATAATTTTATTACATTTTCAAGGTAATTTCCTGATTTTGGTTTTTGAGATCTGGCAATTTGTTTACGTTTTTCCAAAACAAAAACAAACAGATCACTATACCAAACACCTTGCCTACAAACTGGCGTTGCGTTAATTCTAGTCCTTGAGTTCGTTGTTGTTATATATACATAAATAGGCACAGATGTGATACTTTTTTTTTTTTTTTTTTTTTTTAATAAAACTGTATCATATTATCTGTCTTCCTGCAAAAATAACGCAACATTGGAAAAACTTTTTGGTAAAGATTTTTAAGAAAATATTATTCTGCATAAAAGGTTTTTATCACTTATAGTCCAGTCGCTGAAGGGGAAAATAGGGTATTACCTCCGAAATCCTTAAAACTAAATCGATTTTTTGAAAATTTGGAGTTAAGTTCATTTCACTCTTCACTTTAAAAGTTATAAGTAATATATATATATATATATATATATATATATATATATATATATATATATATATATATATATATATATATATATATATATATATATATATATATATAAATATATATATTTTTTAACGGATTTAAATAAAGGGATCGTTACCCCTATAATAAAAAAAGGAAAAACTATAAATTAAAGGGTTTTATAAGTCATAATTATGTGTATATATGTCTTCCATGGTGGCATTAATATAAAATAAAAATTATTTTACTTCTTATAATTTAGCATTTATTGCAAATTTTTTACTCTCTAAAATCACTCCTAACGTCTGAAAATTAGAAAATAAAACTTAAATAATCCAATAATATTACAATGTTTCCACCGGTAATTACCAATTTTTACAATTAAAACTAATGTATTTTATGTATTAACAACAAAAAATTTGAATAGACAAGGTAAAAAATGTATGCATACAAAATTAGATGTATTTTAATTTTAAATGTTTACCACGTGTTTATTCTGTTGTGTATGTAAAGGGTCATATTTTTCAGAGATCTGGCACAAATCTTGTTTGAAACCGCGATTCGCAGACAAGTGTAAATCTGCTATATGTGTATACATATGTACATAAAGTTTAAAAACCCGTTAGCAAGTATTTATTCCGATGTAAACCCCTACTCCGCTTCAGAAAGGTTCCATTAGTTTAAATTCTGTAAATAATAAATGAGTGTGTGTGAGTATTTTTTGTGTTTGTGTCATTAGTGTACTGTGATATATATGTAGAAAATGTACACAACAGACAAAAAAATAATGTTCCATTATTTTCTCAAAAAAAAATGTATTTCGTGTTTTGACGATAACTCCGTTCTTATTTGTGCTAATTCATCCATCCGAAAACCATTTTATAGGGAATTTCATGGGCTACAAGGTTATGTGAATTTCACTTTTTTTAACCTTTAGTTTTAGAGAGTTTTTCAAATGCCTTTCTTTGAAAACTATGCTTTCTAAACCATTGAAACTTCTGGAATATATTACTAGGGAATAAAAAAAGTAACTAATTTAGGGGTTACGATAAATTTTAATACTACTGGTAATGACGCCTGTTTTATTGCCAAATTTTTCTTCAAGAATTTGAGCAACCTATCTTATTTTCATTGTAACTCACTTAATTTTTGTTCTAAAGACTTTTACTAGTACTTATTTTAAAGGTCTTTTTGAGTGCATTAAAAACGGTTTAGTAAAATTTGTCGTTTTCTTTTTATTTAACGTTGAAATCTCCGCTTAAATCTACGGCAAACAAAAAATCGCCTTCAAGAGCTATAACTTGCTTTGTAATGCATCTACAACAATAAATAAAGAAAACAAATTTTGTAGTTTTTATAAGCTTTATTAAACAAAAATATTTTATTATCAAACGCAAGGTTTCTGAGCTATTTGCGAAAAACAGTTTAAAAATACATAGTTCTTTTTGACATTTTTAATCACAAATATCCCAGAATGCATTGGACTATTAAGAAATCCCTAGACTATATTTTTTGCTTAAAATTAGTATCTCTATCGATTTCCAGGGTAATTTTGAATACACCCCCAAGAAGGGGTGGTGAATGCCACCCAGGGTGGAAGCGCATTTTGTTATTGCGTTATATAACTTTTGTTATTTGTGTCATTTTACAACTACTGTTAAAATTTTAAGTCAATCGCTGTAGTTATTAGGAATTCGGACCCGAAAACTTTTAGTTACTGGACTATTAAGAATTACCAGAAATTTATTGATAGCTAAGTATTTTTTATATGTTGAGATCTTACATGCGTACAGATCATTTAAACAACTGTTCACAAGTCCCAACCTGCTTGCTAGCGATTTTGAATAAATATTTATCAAATAGAACCTTAGAGAAAATATTTTATACATTCAGTTTTTTTTGTTAAAAATAAGGTTGTTTTCCACTTTAATTGCTAGCTGATAAAATAAGCCGCATAAGGCATATTCCGAGGCGTCCTTCCAGCACCTTCAATAGCGATACTAAACGTAGCCCAATGTCGTCTTTTTTCAGAGGCACAATGTACACGTGTGTTTAGTAATGCCCAACCACACGGTCCACATGTGTGCCTCTCGTGAGCCAACAATTATGGCCGCTGATTGGTGCTCTAGACCAGGCCATGTCCTTTGACCCGAGGGCAATCAATCGACCGATTTTTGCCGCCGCAGCCACTACTTGTCATCCCTTTCGCCCGCCGCCACTCACTGCAGGCATGTCTCTGATTGTCCACTGGGACACACCGCTCTAAAGTAAGTACCGCAGTCGGAGAGAAGCGGTTTTGACGGAGACCGACGTAGGGAGAGCGAGCGGTGCAGAGGGACCAGAGAAAGGAGCTGCAGGCGGCTGGTTGGTCCTTAAAGCGCGCATGTCCATTGCGTGCAAATGTATGGCAATGCCGCTCGTTGTAGACACCCATAGGTAGGATATTATTTGTTTGCCTTTTTAATTTTTTGTAGGTTTATTATTTATCATAGTTTTTTTTATTTCCATGGGCTTTCTGGGTATCTTTTTAAGTCGTGCTTTCACAGGGAATTGCTCAAACAAAACACTTGCAGTATTTGCTAATAGATAAATAATTGGTCATATTCATATCATCATAAACTTTATGAATGTAAATTATGCTTGTTGGTTTGAGCTTTTCTATATTTTTTAGAATTTATTTTTATTTATTTATTTTTTTAATAACAAACTTCTGACTTATGGACGGTACACTATGGGTTTAGTATTAAGTTTCGTAAGCATTGACCTCCGAAATCACCAATAAAAAAAACTGATTAAACTCTTGCGTAGGTTTAAGCATCTTAGACCCTAGAGTAGTTTACCATTTACTACATATTATCACTTTCAAACTACTTTGAGGTTTAAGATATAACTGGTAATTATACGTAAATCTGTTAAAAGATTTTAACCAGTTAAAACTTATTGATTACCGTTATTAAATTTTTAAAACATATATATTGGGTCTATAATTGCAGTATAGTTTTTTATGTCATTTTTTCTACTCAAACATATAGGGAAACATATTAAGATGCACATACCCAACTTATATGTTTTAAGTAATAACGTGGTAAATAATTACAATTTCTCCTGTACTTGTTTAAGTGCAGAAATTGTGCTTCATTAATTTTGCTAGTCTTAGAAAGAACTTTATAAATATAATTTCCTCAACTTTGTTAATTTATAAAAAACATAGCCCAACATAATTTTTATCCGTAACAATAAATTTAAAACTGCAAATTAGGTTTGAAAAAAAGGTAAGTTTTTTATATTTTATTCTAAATTAGAAGTTTTTAAGTACAAATATTTTTTTATGACACACCTTTTTTGAATGTATACCAAATATTTCTTATGTTCGAAAGGTCTAAAAAGATGCTCATTACATGAAATTTTTGCTCAGTGGTGTGGTTTAATCAAGAATAACTCTGCCTAAATATTAATTTTCTATCAAAATAAAATGAAGTTCAAGGTATACCGGTTTGAGCTTTGTTTGTTCATTACGGTATGTTATTAAAATAACACATTTTTTGTAATTAGATCTTGTAAAGTTCATGATTCAACATGAGGGCTAACCTTTAACTAAAAAAAAAATATTGTTACGTTTTTGGTGTTAATAATACTTATAAATAAAATTAATTTATTTTTCAGTTATTTATATTTGATCGTTAATCAATGCTTAGACGTTGTTAGTCAAAATTTTGTAGCAATATATGTTTTTTTTTGTCTAAGTTTATTATTGCAAACTGTGAAATAGTTGCGTATTTTCTCTGTGAGGTGTGACACACATATTTTGTGATAATGGTATTTTGGCCAGACATTAAAACATGGTTTATCAGAAATCACTGGATCGACAAGTGATTTTCACAAAAACAACAGTACCCTGCAGGGTATTTTTGTTTCTTTTTTTGTAAACAAAATTTAATAGACTTTATTTTGACAGGATTTAGGAAAAACCTCCTTATTTTTTTCTAACCACCACGTGTAGGCAACAGTATTTTACAAAATAAACTAAAATAGCCATTAAAGACTAATAACCACGATTTCATTATTATCATCAAACAGTGTTTTTTCAATACAAACAGGTCTTTGAATTTAAATTATTGAAAAGTAATTTTACAAGAAATACGCAAAGAAAATATTAATAGCTTTTAGAGTCTTACTTTACTAACATATTTAATCATTACATTTATCGTCATGTAAAATATGTTGCCTGCAAAACTTCCTTACCATTTTATTTTGTTTTCTTTAGCTGTCATTTTGAATTTATATGTTTAGATTTTTGTCATAAAGTACTTTATAAATTTAACTTCAAAAAATATATATTTTTTAAAGTAAATCTGACTATATATGGTTTAATGAAGCTATCATGACATTTCTATTATTAGTTTACTGTTAACGCGAAATATGGTTTACTATTAATAATGTAACCATCAAACTTTTTCATTTTCCAAATTGGTCGCTGGTTTTATAAAAAAATATTCAAAATGGCAGTGGTTTTTTTACATAACAATTATTAGCATATGCTATTCCTGTGCCTTCTGTATTTACGTCTTTGTGTGTTACCTTGTTTAAATCGCATTTTATTAAACATATTGGGTGATAAGTTAATTCCTGGGGTGTAACTTCAAGAAATGTAATGAAAATAAATCCGTCTTTTTTGGATTGCTGTAGTTTTGTAAAAAATCCATCATACGTGCTTTTCTAAAAGGTTTTCCTTACCATGATGTAAGTGTGTTGAAGCATTGTTAACAATGATCGGATAAATCCTATATTATGAAAAATAAATAAAAATATAGGACTGAAATTACAAAAAACTATCATTCTTAAAGTACCAAAGTCTTAATACTTGGAAGATTTTGTTTTTTAATTAGCAGTATAATCTGGTCAGGAGTTTTTCAGTTTTTGCCCTTGTATTGTGGGTTCGTTACTATAACTGGATAACTCCAAATTTTAAGATTAAGTTATTAACAGAAGTAAGGTGAAACACTTACATTTTGTTGATACCTTAACAGTCATTGTTAAACGATTTATTCAACTTTAACTATCATTCTATTTATTAAATTCAATTTTTCCGAAGTTTTGGTAAAAATGGTTTACTTTCCAAATTAAATTATTGTTTAAAACGTTGAATACTGTTTGATAATTTCAGTTATTTCAAGTAACCTATTTTAATAAATAATAATAAAATATATTAAAACCGAGCTCAAGATGATTTTATCGAGTTAAGGGACATTTACGCTATTACACAAAATGCATTAAATATCTTGAGTGGCAAACTAAAAATAAATTCAGATACAAGTAATATAATATAGAAGATTTGCAATTTACTTCCTGGTTAGCATTAGTATATTAATATTATTTGTTGAATTTTGTACTCCTATTAAAAAGTCAATCACAATTTTTTTCAACAATTAGTTATTTTAGTTGCTATTCACTACTGATCCTAAAATATTTTTTTCCAATATTACTAGAATACTTTTACTGGAAATACTTTATACATATGAGAAAAATAGGACAAGTATATTTAATGATGCTCCTAATTTCCTTCTTTATATTAGGATTTTATATTAATTGGTACATGTTTAATTTTATATCTAATCAATATATTTGTTTGTAGAATATTTAAAGAAATCTTAATAGTGCAATCGTATGACAACTAAAAAAGAATATTAAATTTATATCCAATCGGAGCAGTTAAATAGTCCCAAAATTTTTTGTGGATACCCTATGCTGTTTTATAGTATTTATTTTTTACTGTCTTTACCAGTTTTCTATTTAAATTATAACATAACCTAAATTTACAGACGTAGAGGATGTTAAATTCGTTATCAACTTTGATTATCCATGCAACTCGGAAGATTATGTGCACAGAATTGGTCGTACGGGACGTTCTCAAAGAACAGGAACAGCGTATACGTTTTTTACTCCACAAAATTCAAATAAAGCTGCTGATTTAGTAGCCGTGCTTAAGGAAGCTAAGCAAGTTATTAACCCTAAACTACAGGACATGGCAGATCATGGTGGATCGGGCGGTGGTAGGAGTAAGTATCCCTGTAGCCCTTAGGTTTCTTGTAAAAGTAAAAATTGTGGAAATTTAAAGCTCCTGATGTTAAGGCATTTAGACTGTAACATTATAATTGTGTCCATAATTTAAGTATCTGTTAAAGATCTTGGTTATTAATTTTTACTACTTTTAAAATTTGTTGAAAAACTTGATTAAATCACGGTTTGTTCAAGTACCTATGGATGGGTAAATAATGTTATACATACGGCCGAGTGATGATCGCGTTGTTAAATTTAGCAATGGACTTAGCAATTGTTAAAAGTTAACAACGGTTTAAAATATTCAACAAAATGTCAGATTTTGACAGGTAGCCTACTAAAATTATTGAATAATACTGACAATGACGTTTTGTTAAACATTCTAAACCGTTGTTAACTTTTAACAATTGCTAAGTTCATTGCTAAATTTAACAACGCGATCATCACTCGGCCGTTAGTCTACTTAAAGAATATGTTTCCTTGTAATGGGCATATCCACGAACGTTGTCCTAAACCTGGTTTGATCACGGCAGTGTTCTCCTTGACGCGCGCACGCGTGTATCCACTTTACGCGGAACGATAACGAACCCGTTGCGCACGACAGCCGCGCTAAATGGATACGCACCTTGACCCTGAATTTATAAACTTGTCTTTAGCGTTGACGCCCACGTCGGCCTTAAAGCTGGAGCTGGCCTTTTCTAAGTTTTACGGATTTATTGAGAAAAACATGGCATTATCATTATAGTAAAGTAACATAAGGTAATAATATCTTTAAGTATTTGTATTCATGTAATGTGGATGTATATTGTTGCATCCCTACTTAGCAAAAAATCTTGAAATGTGCAAAAAAGCATTGATAAACCATCTAGTTATGTTAAATACAATTTTAAATTAATGTAAAACATGACTCAGGTTTCAGTCCTCTTCAAACATCCACTTTTCTCTTATACATCCTCGTCAATGATGAGCGTGTCTTTGTTAACACATCCCAGGTCTGAGCAAACAATTCCCTTTTTCTGCATTCGCATTTACTTACACATTTGTGTTTGCATGCATCCATGATGAGGGAAAGTAGTTCTTGTGGAGAGATTCTTCTTCTCATTGAATCACTGTTTTACCTGGGGGAAGCTCTGAATGCATGCTGCTTGAAAGCTACATAAGTGGGGGAAAGTGCAGCCATTTTGAACAACAAATGCTTGCTTTGCAATTGCCTGTGAGTAACACTGGTAGCGAAGAAAATCTAGATCTTCAGTGTTCTATGCTTCAAACATTGCAAGTAGAAAATGCTTCCCAGCATATGCATTCAGTTCAGCTTTGAGGTCGTTAAAGACAAGAAGATTCATGCGAAGAGTTAGCCTTTTCTAAACAATGCAATTTTACTCTTGTAGATAGCTGAGACAGTCTCATATCATGTGAAAGGGTATATTGCGAAAAAAACATCTTTCATCTCTCCAATGCCTAGCTGGATGTCAAAAATGGATTACACTTTTTCTAGTTGATTGCCTTTTCTCTGTACCACATTTTTATTTTGTTATTGGGGGCGCGGGGAAGCTCAACAGGACTAAGATGTCTATGTCGTAGCCGGAAGCTTCAGGTCCTTTCTCTGCTTCGTTAATCGCTGAACTAGGATCACCCTGAGCTTGTTGCAAGTGCATTGTAAGGAGAGAAATTAGTCCCATTTTGTTCTTAGCATTACCTAAATATTCACTCTGACTGAGGTTTACGTGAATTGAGTCCTCTGCTTTCACTTCAACGCGAATGGTTGTCCGTGATCTGCGCAACGATTGTTCATCTTTTGTGTTTCTCTTCTCATAGCTGTCAAAAACAAGAGTACATTGTGTGTGTATTGCTTACAAATCTGCTTCTAGGTAGCTGGGCGTCGCCAAACAACATGATGAAGAAGGTGGTCTCCGTCAATGATATAGGGTACTTCCTTTGAATCTCCAAACAAGAAAAACTGTACTTACTCTATTTCTGACATCTAGCGAAGCAGGTGGGATAAAAGATGTTTTCTTCGCAGTATATGCTTTTACAAGATGTGACACTGTCTCAGCTATCTACAACAAGGTTAATTGCTGTTTTAGAAAAGTTTCAGCTAACAAGGCTCTTCACGAAGCTTCTTGTCTTTTTTTAACATAACTACATAGTTTTTTAATATGATTTTTTGAACATTTTGAGGTTTTGCTAAGTGGCGATCAATATACATCCTCATTACATGAATACATATAATTCATAATCATACCGTTGATTTATTTTTGTTTAAAATATTGATGAATCCAGATTTCTCAAGAAATCTGGAAATCTTAAAAAAACACTTTTACCCTCTGTCCTGAACCGTTCACTTTAACGTAGTTATGTACAGATCGTGAGGTAAAATATTAAAAATGATAATTTTGGAGCTAAAAATAAAAAAGTTTCATATATTGGAAAATGCCTAATTTTAAAGACACAGGGTATTTAAAATTAATTAAAAGGCTGTTTTCTTTGTTCTTGACTGACTAATTAATATAATCTATTTTTTTATATATAATAGGTCGATGGCGACGAACCGGTGGTGGTGGAGGAGGAGGTGGAGGGGCTCGTGGTGGACGTGGCGGCGGACCCAGATCTCCCTCTAGATCACCAGTCCCGCGAAGACCACGTAGGGATAGAGATAGAAGCATTAGTAGAAGCAAAAGTCGCAGCAGAAGCCGTAGCAGGAGTCGTTCTAGAGATAGGCGACGACGAAGATCTTACTCCTATAGTAGTAGCTCCAGTAGTAGGTAGGTAGGTGAATAGAAAGCCCAGTCACAACAATAGCTTGTTGACCTTTGTTACACAACACAAATTGTTAGTTTAACTTTGTTTTCAAAAAAGGCTTGATACTAAAAATATTTTAAATTTCATCTTTTCTAGCTTGTCAAGATCAAGAAGTCCACCTCCTTTTAGAGGAGGTCTTCAAAACAAACCCCCATCACCACCTTCAAAGTCTTCAGTAATATCCCAACCTACTCCTTTGCAATCACAACCTCTTCCAGCACAGCCAACACAACAGAAACCTCCATTACCATCACAACAACCAGCTTTACAGCCACAACAGATGCAGAATCATTTACCTTCTCCACAACCACAGATACAACAAAATCAGCATCAATCACAACCTCAAATGCCTAATCAACATACACCCCAACTACAGTTGCAAAATCACCATATGTCCCAGCAGCAAATTCAGAACCATCATGGATCACACCAACAAATCCAGAACCATCATGGACCACCTGCCCAAATACATAATCATCTAGGCCCTCCACCTCAGATCCCTAATCATCTTCCGCCACAGCCACAGCCGTCTATGGTAAATCACATGCAATCCCATATGATGCAGGGTCAACAACCTCCTTTACCGGGTCAGCAGATGCAACTACAACATGTAAGTAATTAGTGTTGATAATAAATAAAATAAAATTATGTGACATACATCTGTTTAAATACAGAATTGCTCATTATAGGTACCATAAATCAGAAAGTATTAGTCCTAGAATTTTGGCAAAAAAATCCTTATAGTAAAAGAATTCCCAAAAAAATATCTACAAAATTTTTTTTGGGGTCACATACTGCTTACTAAGAGACGCAATATTTATTGAAATGGGTTAGTTGTGGTTAGAAAATTTTGCACCACTTGAATAAAATTTTGGGACAAGGAGAGGAGGAAGGAATATGTTTTCAAATACATGCTAGACCGAATTAGAAGAACTTGGGCTCGTTGGAAAGGAGATTATTGTTAGGTTAAATTTGCAAGAAAAAAAAACGTAAAAACCTCGATTCCAATATCTTTATTTGTTTCAGATTTATTGCAAAAAGAATTGTTCTTATCGCCTTCGTTTTCGTTCCAAGCATGCAATGACAAATTTATTTTGGATGCAAATATTTATATTCTTAAAACTTTTACCCAGAGAAGGCAGGTGCTTTTTTAAAGTTCATTTTAAACTTCCTGCTGCTTGGACTTCAGCTCACAACTGTATACTCCTATGGCAGCTTTACCATCAGTTCCTTTTACTCACGTTTAATAAAAAAATTCACTAATATGATTTTCTATTTGTGTTTTCAAATAAGTGGAGATTGGTAAAAACGTCGCCTACGGCACACAATAACTTTATAATAAAACTTATAATTGCCTGCTCGCCCCTGTGTAAAGTTAAAAGCATGTCACTTCAACTCTGAATTTAAAACCAATTCACCAAAAATCGGTTGGAGCTTTTAGCAAACACATTTAATAAAAATTATTACACTTGTAAAAAACATAATTTTTATCATTAGTCATAACAATAAAATAAGCGGTTGTATAATTTATATATTACTTAAAATTTATTTCGTAAATCTCGCATATTAAGTTTTCAGTATCCCAGTGAATTTTAAACTATAACATATCATTGGACATGTACTTAACGATTTATTTTTTCTTAGATGCAAAATCAACAAATACAACAGGCACAGATGATACAGCAGCAACAAATGATGCAAAATTTACAACAGCATTTGCAACAGCAAATGCAAGAGCAACACAAACAGGTAAGAAAAATTTTACTTTAATAAAATATGAGCAAGTCCTCATATTTCCTACTAGAATAATACCATAACACTGTTTAACAGCTAAGCGTGCACTTTGAAGTGAAAAATTGCTTTTGGCAACTCTTAACATCTTTTGCAGATTTCTAAGTATTATGAAGTTTACCATAATAATAGAGATATTTTCCAAACTGCCTGACAAGTCGGCATTTAGCCTTACATGTTATGTACAGCTTACGTCAACAGCTCCAAGAAAAAGAATTTGTCACATTAAATCTCTAGAAAGAGCTGCTTTAAATATTCCTAAATTTATTTTTTGACCTAGAGAATGTTTTTTAGTTTCTAAGCTGTACATTCTCTATATATCCCAGACCCCGCTTGAAAAACTTCTGCGGGCAGCAGGTTCCATAGTCTTGACACTCTAGGGATGAAGGAACGAAGAAAGCGGGAAGTTCGGGGCCTCTCTAACTGAACTATAAAAGGATGCATAAAAGTTGCACTACATGTTGCTCTGTTGGGAGCTGCCAGAGAAGGAATTATACTGGTCAACTCCTCTGAGCAAAAGCCGTGAAAATACCTATAGAAGAGCGACAGATCCCCTACAGCTCGACGGTGGGCAAGAAAAGGAAGCCTGTCTGTGAGCGTTGGATCATTAATAAGACGAACGGCTCTTCTTTGAATAGAGTCCAGAATGCTAAGTGTTGTAGGGGACGCCATTCCCCAGACATGAGAACAATATTTTAAAGAGGGTCTGATTTGGGATACATACAGAGTGTACAGATTGGAAGTAGAGAAATATTTTCTGGCTCGAAAGAGAAATCCAATCTTTTTTGAAGCTGCCGAAGCTTGGATGGAATGTGTTTGTGCCAGTTGAGGTTATTCTCAAAAGTAACGCCGACAAGATTAAACGACTCTTTGTTCTGCAAAACTTGGCCGCTCATATGTAAGGGGTGAGCATTTGCAGACTTTTCTCGCGACAGCGAACATGACTGTGTTTTCGAGGCATTAAACTGAACAAGATTTTTGGCGCCCCAATCTAAGATAAGTTTGAGGTCTTGTGAAAGAGATATCTGCATTGACCTGCGCTTGTTTTCGAAATCGGGATTACACGGTGGCTTAAGAAATTGAATACTAGAGTGGAGGGTACTATCGTCAGCAAAACTATGAATGGGATTGATTGTGGAAGAGAGAAGATCGTTAATGTGTAGAAGAAACAGCGTGGTTGCCAGCACTGAGCCCTGGGGCACCCCAGCATTAATTTGGTAGAAGCTGGAGGAATGACCATCTACACTGACTGATATACGTCGATTAGAAAGGAAACTGGAAAGCCAAGAGCAAAGCTTAGGTGGAAGACCGTAAGAAGGAAGTTTGTTAAGAAGCCCATCATGCCAGACCTGATCGCAAGCTTTGCTGCAAGAGCAACGATCTGGGATTCACCAAGAAACTCAAGGGACTTGTTCCAGTTGTGTGAGACAAAGGAAAGAAGATCATCTGTGGATCTACTGTGACGGAATCCATATTGTCTATCATGTAAGATCATATGTTTTTCCAGATACTTTAAGATTTGGGAATTAATGAATTTTTCCATTACTTTGCAAACAACTGAAAGAAGAGATATAGGTCTATAGTTAGAAGGGAGACTTTTGGATCCTTTTTTGGGGACAGGTTGCACATGTGCAGCTTTCCAACTCTCTGGGAAAATGCCCGTGTCGTAAGAGATTCGAAGGAGGCGAGTTAAGATGGGTGCAAGCTCGGGAGCACATTTTTTTAAGACGATTGCTGGTATGCCATCCTGCCCAGACGATTTTTTAGTATTAAGAGAAGAAAGAATACGCTTGATCTGTTTGACTTTAAAAATTATATCGAACATTTTATGAGAAACAGGAACAACTGTTGGAAGAGGAAGATTAATAGGATGATCAAGCGTAGGATTAGCAGCAAATTGTTTGGCAAATAGTTCGGCTTTTCCTTTGGAGGTAGAGACAATTCCATCTTCAGAGATTAGGGGTGGAAAAGAATTTGTGCAAAAGTTCTGACTAATATTTTTGGCAAAGGACCAGAAAGCTTTACTGCCATTTGAGCAAGAGAGAACTTTATCTTTTATCCGATTGCTAAAACGGTCTTTTGCTTCTGAGATGGTTTGATTATACTGATTTCTCGCTTCGATGTTAGCCTGGCTTTGTCACAGGATTTAGAAAACCACGGTTTGTGATTTGAAGTTATGGGGTTCTTTTAGTGTGGGAAATATAGGTCTCAATGCCTAGTTGAATTGTTTCGGTAATTTGTTTACATATTTCGGAAGGATCGAAAGTAGAAAAGCAGGTAGGATCCCAAGGGTAGCTGGCAAAGAAATCTCCCAGACCATCCCAGTCGGCCGAATTGTAGTGCCAGACGGTTCGTGGCGGCATGCTTTCGGTTGCCTCAAAATGAGTGGAGTAAGATACGGTGACCAAACCATGGTCAGAGCGACCAAGGGAGCAGTTACTGATGCTTGATAGAGTTCGGGGGTGGAAGTAAGAAAGAGATCTAGGGGATTGGAATTATGGGTGGGAACCCTAGGAAAGTAGGTAGGTTCCATAATTAGATTGGTGAGCGAGTTGCTGATTGCAAAATTTTCTGCTGCTCTGCCTTGTGTATCAGTTTTTGTGGATCCTAGCCAATCCTTATTATGTACATTAAAATCCCCGAGAACGATTACTTCGGCCAATGGAAACTGGGAAATAATATTCTCGATCTTTATTGAAAGGAAATCAAAGAGCTCGTTGTAGGAATTGTCGGACGGGGACCGGTATATACAGCAGATAAATTTGGTAGAAGATCTGAAAGTAAGTTTAAGCCAAAGAATATCAGGCCTACCCGATTCGAGGTTAGAAACCCTAGCACGAGCCAGGTCGTTGCAAACGTAAGAACAAACGCCGCCATGGGGTCGAACAGATGAAATGAGTTCATAACCTGGGAAAAGGAGGTGGTTGGTTGCTGTTTTGGGACTTATTTGGGTTTCGGTAAGAAATAGTATGTGGGGTTTGGAGGATTGAAGATAATGGTGAACAGAGTCTACGTTGGAGTTAAGCCCACATATATTTGTGAAGGATATCAGACTTTTCGATGGTGGCCCCCCAAATGTACCCCTCGCCCGGAGATCCGGATAACTTTACGTTCGGGTGTGCCATCATCATTATTTCCAAATTTTACTAGAGTGGAAAAAAAAGAGAAAGAAAAAGAAAGAAGAGGAAGAAGAAAAACTAAAAGAGGGAGAAGAAAGAGGAAGAAGGAAAACTGACTCACCGCCCAGAACTAGAAACGTCCTGAGACATCACGAGTCCTTTAAAGGGCAAGTGGGGTGGTACCGCCTCAGGCGAGGAAAGCTCCTCTACCACCTACTAATATCTAGGATATATAAAGTTCACGTTTCTGGACAAATATACATATAGCGGAAAGCTGCTCTAAAATAGGTTTCGATTTTTAAACAAAAATAATATATATTCCTGTATGAAAATTGCAGTCTCAACTAACAATCTATTTTTTGGCAGATAAACAATTTGTCTATGTCTCTGCAATTTCCATACAAGGTATGCAATTTTTATGTGAATCTCAAATTTGCCTGATATATTATTCTTTTTGTTTGAACACCTGTATATTTCGCTAATACTCGAAGACTGTTACAAAATGAGTTTAATTTCTATCACAAACTCGACATATTGCTCCCATGAAAATACATCATGCATAATCACACCCAAAAAGCCTGCGGTTCTTATCTAGGACAGAGAATCATCATTTTGTTTTATTTTATTTAGTTCATATATTCTTGATCTATTTGTTTTAAATACAGTGGCATGTGTTTTACTACTATTTATGATAAGTTTATCATTACATTTTTGTTCTTAGTTTGACATTTAGCGTATTTGTATCATCTGCATAATTCGTTAGTTGACATAAATGTTCATAACTTTTAGATATTTCTGTAATATTGTTTAAATATATTATAAAAAGAATAAGTCCCCAGACACTTGCGATACTCCCGATTAAATTGAGATTTCATTAGATAGATACTTTTGGTTTTGACTTCTTATTAACACTTGTTGGTTTCTTCCAGAAAGGTAAGATTTAATTAATTCCTGGGCTGTTTCTCTTACTCCATAAAAAAATAATTTTTCTAACAATATTTTAAAATTCAAAGTAACAAAGGCCTTAAATAAATCTAGAAACAATCCTGTACTGTACAAATTAAAATACCGCAGTCAGCGTGGACTGTCCCTCTATATATTGTAAGAACTACAGAGTTTATCTATTATTACGAAGTGTAGCATTTGTGAATAAATAAATAAATAAAACAAAAATTACATTAATTTATATTACCTTACCATAGTCAGAGGGTTTTTTTCTTTAGATATAACTATCCCAACACATATATTTTAAATATATCCTTAACTTATCTAGATCGATCCAAGCACAGCAAGTGGATACCTCCTCAAAAATAAAAAAATACGTTCTTTTATTATGTGTCTGTATTTTTTAGACAAAAAGCTTGTTTTTTATTATTATTGTAATTGCTTTTATTAGAAATAGATTTTTAACAATATATAATTATTTGGTATGATGCTAAGTGACAGCACGAAGTACATGAACGGTATTTAAGGAAAAAATATATATTACAACAATAATTTGTGTAAGTTACTTTCTCTCTACCCTTTTTTATTACTAATGAAATATTTTGTTAGCAACAACTTCATAACCATCATGTTCCACCACCTCTAAATCACCATATGCAGCAACCCCCTTTACCTTCAGCTCCGCAAAAATCCGCCCAACCACCCCCGCCGCCTACCAACGTTCAGGCTCCTCCGCCCACTTTAATGGGATTTCAGAATCACATGCCGCCACCAGGAGTTCCAAGGTTTCAGGTAAATAGTAAACTAGTAAAACATTAGATTAGGAAATATGTATCTATACATATTCTGGTTATTCTTGTTAGAAATTATGGTTATGGTACGGTACATTACATTGCTTTCAAAAATATTTTGAGTTTTTAAATTTTAATAACAGTGTAATTTCTATAATTTACTTAGGTCAGTATTGCATATTTTGAAAAATAAAAACCACTGTCTTTTAAATTAAAATATAATAAAATGTATTATTGTTAAAAATTATGAAAAATGGTTGCCGCACCTGCAGAATATTATTAATTTTTGTTTATTTCACTTTTAAAAACGGTTACCTAATATCCGAAAAAAAAAACGATCATTTGACTAAAAATATATTACTTAAAAAATAACCAAACACTTGTCAAAAAAGTAAGAATAAGGAATCGGTTAAAGTATATTTTTTAAAAATTACATAGAAAAACCCTATTGTTGCAGGTAATAATTAAAATCGTTTCTCAAACATCAAGAAATGACGGATATCAACGTTTGACGCCCACATACCCATTAAAATTACAAATTTTAATTGATTCAGTATTAATTTAGCAAAAAATTATGAACTTTAAAATAATTTTAATCAGTAATGTTTATAAAAAATAAAAAATATTTATGTAATTACTAAAAAAATTTAAAACTAAAAATATATTTTCAAATAAAACAGTTAAATTGGATCATTTTATAATATGTATCGATGTTTTTATATGATAATTGATTTAATTTTATTCCAATTAGCATATTATTAATATTTCTAGTTATGTACTTTTACTTTAAATGTTAAAGAATGAGTAAAAAATGTTCTTGATACTTTATATAAGAAATGAAAAGTTCAATTTATTGATCTTTACTTAAATATAAGGGAATCTTTTAGGGCACTCTTCCAATCTGTCCTACAGATTTATTAAAATATGATTTGAAACTTCATCAGCTTTCTAAGATCAGCAAACCGCAACATATACTTATATTTGATCAACAGAATTTATTTTACCACAGTCAAACATTGTGCCTGAACTACCAAGTGACAGAAAAGTACAAAAGGTTTATTTTAAAAACATACGGCCGAGTGATGATCGCGTTTTTAAAGTTAGCAATGGACTTAACAATTGTTAAATTGAACAAAGAGTGAAAAATGAAAAAAACTTGACCAAGCAGAACATTTTTAAAGGATTTTATGGTAACTAGATAACAAGAAATAGTTTAGTTCGGAATTTTGCGTTAAAAATCCATTAAGCATAAAAAAGATTTAAAAAATAATTACCTTGCACACAATATGAAAAAAAAATAGGTTAGGTACAGTCCAACACAGTCATTTTTTATATTTTCTTTAAAAACAAGCAGTACACTAGATAGCTCAAGTGACCAATACTGCAGAACTTCTTTAAATTTGGGTTAACAAGTTTTATTTATTTATTTAAACAATAAACGGGATGCCCCATTATAAAAACAATCAATACAAAACAGACAAAATATTCGATACAATAAAATAAAATATAATATGCAACTGTAACATCCTATTAAACATTACAATCCAAAAACAAGTTCAAACTACAAATACATCTACACTTACAGTTCGCTAATTCAGAGACCCATAATAAGTTCTTTAATATAATTCATGCCTATTACATTTTATTGATACTTTCCAGTAGGTAGATTCATCCAGAGTAGACAAATTATTTGCTTTATTTTTTTAGAAAATTAATATTTTAATTTAAAACATATTAGTAAAACTATTTATTTACAAGAATTTTATTACTGCTCTTTAATATCCATATATTTCTTTTAAACAAAAGAACTTAAATACGTTCATGTAATAACTAGGTATTACTACTAAAAATAAACCTCTTTCATAAGTTAATGCTGTCCAAAGCTATAACATGCTGTACTAAAAAAAACCGTTAGAGACCCGATGTGGTATAGGTCCAATGCGCCGCAAGGCCTTTGTAGAAATCCAAGTTAAACGCACTCTATGGTGTAAAACTTGATCTAAGAATTTTTGCATCGCAATGAAAACATGTGCTTGGTTTTAGAAACAGCGCATATACATATAATAATTTTTACTCGCACGCTAGATGAGATAGGATTTGGAGTAGCTTAAGAGCGTTTTGTACGATTTTACATAATAATTGCCCTTTTTCATTGTTAAACTTTTCAGAGCACACCAAACTCTAAGGCGCGAACAAATTTTCGTCAGTAGAAAGCTACTTAGATTAACTATCGCAACCTTCGACCATATACTACTAGAGGCAGCCTTGCAATTTGGTCGTGCGAACACTCCACGTGAGAGAAAAAGAATAAGAGTGCAACATTTTTCCCTCGCTCTACGTGCTGAGTGGGCATATACTATTTTCCGCCGACTAATCAACACGAAAACCAAGAAAGAACTTTTATTTGTCTTTTCCTCTTACGCACACAGTGAGACTTGATTGGACATATGGCTTGGCAAAATTATAATACTTAGTAACGCAAGCTAAAAACAATAGGAGAGTTAGTGCCCAAATCATTAAATTAGAACATTCTGCATGCTCTTGCGATGCAGAATAGAGAGATTGCACTCACTTGAAGCTTACGCAAGAGCATGCAGAATGTTTTAATTTAATGATTTAGGCGCTAACTGTGCTATTGTTTTGAGCTTGCCTTACTAAATATTATAATTTTGCAAAGCCACATGTCCAATCAAGTCTTACAGTGTGCGTAAGAGGAAAAGACAAATAAAAGTACAAATGTTGATTCTTGGTTTTCGTGTTGATTAGTCGGCGGAGAAGAGTATATGCCTACTCAGCACGTAGAGCGAGGGAAATGTGCACTCTAACTTTTTCTCACTGGAGTGTTCGCACACAGTCAAGGCTGCCTTTAGTAGTGTATGCTCGAAGGTTGTGATAGATAATCCAAGTAGCTTTCTACTGACGAAAATTTGTCCACGCCTCAGAGTTTGATGTGCTCTGAAAAGTTTAACAAAGAAAAAGGACAATTAATATGTGAAATCGTACAAAACGCTCTTAAGCTACTCCGAACCGTATCTCATCTAGCGTGCGTGTAAAAATAAATCCGCATATTTGACTAATTGATTGGTTATTGATCAATAATAATATGAATTTTCAAACACGATTACGTAAAGTAATGCGTTTCTTCCTTTTTTAGACTTATCAGCTTAATCAGCTGCCCCCAGGTGGTTTAATATTTAATGCACCACCCCCACCTCCTCCAAATCCTGGTGGTCAGCCTCAAGGAGGTCAAATGTATTTTCATGCCTATGGACCACCGCCTCCTACGTCTCGATAGAAAAAATTGAATAAAACAATTTTGGTAAGCTGCAAATACCTTGTATTGCCAAAATAGTATTAACAAGTTTTTTTCTTAATTTTAAATTATTTCACTTCCTGCGATGCCTGTTTCGCATTATATTTATAAGGCTAGAATATAATAAGTTTAAGGTTGGTAAAGCTGTTATATATTATAACCTTTTGACGTTTTAAAGGTTATAGACTGGACGAGAAGCTGAGTAATTGATTCCAACATAGTGCAAGAAGAGTAGAGCTAAGACAGGAAAAAATATATAACCCAACTCTGCCAAAACTTGGTTTGTGTGTTTTAATCATCAGTGGGTTTTTGACATTAAAATTGGGTTATCTATTTTGTCCATCGTAGCTTTGTTTCTTAAAGCTCTCTTTCTTGTGTGGGTCGCAAATAAAATGCAGGCATATAAATTATATATATATATATATATATATATATATATATATATATATATATATATATATATATATATATATATATATATATATATTATATATATATATTATATATATATATATATATTTTATAATAAGTAGCATTTTGCATTTATCATGTGACTGTTTAATTTAAAAAAACATTAGAAATATTAACTGACTACTATAATGGCAAGGACAAAATTTAACAAGAACCCATAGCAAAATTTACTTAAAAAGAATGTTTATTTTATGATGATAGATTTTTTATCCCAAAAATTATAAAACTAAATAATGCACCATGGCTGGGTGACAAATGTCAATCAACTTATCCCAGCAATTCTTGTTTTGTCAAGTTATCTTCTTAATTTAAATTTTTAAAGTAATTATAAGATAAAATGCTATTTTGAAATTATCCATAACAATTTTTGTTATTGTAAATGTATTTCTAATAAATTTTCTTAATACTAAATATATAAGATAATGCTTTTATACATACTTTTTTTATTTAGTTTAAAATTATACTAATACATCTTTATTTTATTCTTTTTTAGGTCCAGATGATCGTGATACAATTTTAGATAGATACAAAATGATGAAAGAAAAATCTCAATGTTCTTGTAAATGTTAAATTAAGAATAAAGTCGTCAAAACATTATTTCTAGCTTTAAATTTTTAATCATTGCTTAAATTAAGAATGGTTCTAGTTCTTTTGTTTTTTTTCTGTGGTAATTTGTCAAACGTCAAAAAAGTTTATTTTGAAGTGATTTATTTATAATATAAAATAGACATTTTACTTGACTGAAAAAAAATACGCTATTAACTTTAAAGATTGTGTCATATATATTTTTTTTTAATTTTGGAAAAATGATATTAAAAGTTTTTTACTCTATGAAAGTTACACTGACAAGTGCGAGAAGATATGGTAGTTCCCTTGCTCTTGACAATGTGTTTATGTATTAATATAAATATAAACCAATGAGTATTTTTTACAATAATCCAGATAATCTTTTTTAGTTTGCAATAGTTTCTTAAATTAGGTTTTAAATATAATTTGTATTTACTTTATAGTAAAATGATATGCAAATTTAAAGTATTTTTATATGTATTACAAACCTCATATTATTTTGAATTTACTATTGGTAGGATATTATAGAAACCTATATACAATATAGGTAGATAAGGACGGAATGTGTTCTTATAAGAGGCCTCGGTTAAAAAAAAAAGAAGAGTATTGAATAATGTGAATGGGACCAGTGCTGCTATTAGAGAACGCCACCTTCACCACGGTCTGGTTCGCGAATTCCATTAATTTCCGTTTCAAATTTTTTCGGTATCCCATCCATCTTTCCGATTCAGCTTGGGATTTCACTAAGAGCCGCTATTACAGTGTCGTGTCAATCCGCAGGATAAACCAAGAATTAACTACTGCTTCAGAAAATATGCCTTTTATAAGATATATACAATATTATTAAAGCCATTTTTGTCATTTCTAAGGTTTTTCTTAAATGTTAGATTTAATTAAGTATGTTCAGCTTTATCACTATTTTAGGTTTTTTTTAATAGCATTTTAAGAAAAAAGTTTAAAAAATCCTTACTGGGTTTGATCAGAGGATTTGCTTTGTTATAGGAACAAACAAGTTGTTAGCTTCGGCTCCCGTTTCATACGCTAGGAACAAAAGTTGCCCATAACCAGCAACTCTAGCGTATGTTCCAAAAGATCCTACTGGGCCCAACCACGACAACGACGTGTGAACACAGCGGTTGGGAAGTTACCGATGACATTTGATGTTATTGCCTATCAAAAATGACAAAACCTTGGTTTAAACCATAGATTAACACGTCATTGTAAAAATGGCTCTAAATTGAAGGTGTTTTCTTGTTTCGTACACTTCAGAATTTTATCTGAAATATTCTCGTTTCATACACTGAATTATTTAATCAATTTTATGCTTCTCGTTTTGTACACAGTCCATTTTGTTAATAACTTCTACGTAGGGATAATTTAGACAAATTCAAAAGCCCTTAGCTTTGGTCGGTCATAGTTAGTTCTGGTTAGTTAAAGTTGTTTTTTATTTTCTACCATATTGAGTAGTGTCAATCCATAGGTTAAACCAAGAATTAACTACTGCTTCAGAAAATAAGCCTACTATAAGATTTATACAATATTATTAAAGCCATTTTCGTCATCTCTAAGGTTTTTCTTAAATGTTAGATTTAAATAGCCTTATCACTATTTTAGTTTTTTTTGATAGTATTTAAAAAAAAAGTAAAACAAAAATCCTTACTGGGTTTGATCTGAGGATTCGCTTTTTTCTTATAGGAACAAACAAGTTAGCAAGCGCACAACAAGCGCATGTGAAGAGTGGAAATAAATTGGATATTCTAATAATTTTATAGTGATGTCAAATATGTAATTAAAAACACACGATATTGAATTATTAACACCTTTTTTTCTTTAATAATACCCACCTATATTACGACGTTTATAAAATTTTATGAGCAAGTAAAGAAGTTTGGGGTTTTTAATTATTTTTTTATCTTGGAATAGTCCGCGAAGGCTGAGGCCTAGTATAAACGCCCTGTGGGTGGCTGAAGTGTGGTAAGAGGGAGTTTATTCACAAGAGACTTAAATTCTGCAGGTAGCAGGTTCCATAGTCTTGACACTCTAGGGATGAAGGAACGAAGAAAGCGGGAAGTTCGGGGCCTCTCTAGCTAAACTGTTAAAAGATGCATAAAAGTTGCACTACGTGTTGCTCTTTTGGGAGCTGCCAGAAAAGGAATTAAACTGGCCAACTCGTCTAAGCAGAAGCCGTGAAAATACCTATAGAAGAAAGACAGGAAGGAAGCTTAAGCTGTAAGTGCAGGATCAGAAATGGACTTTTACAAGCTACCTTGAAGATCTTTGTAAGATTACAAAATATCCAACTTCAAATCAGATACTGGAAGCCATAGAAAAATTAACTTTTTTTAGGAATTTATGACGGTGTTTTTGTATTACTTCATAAATATATAAACTTGTCTATTAATCCTTAATTGATTTTATTTTAAAAACTAATTATGTTACTTTTAAAAACTAGTTATTTATTTACTTACGGACCATACAGCATCTTGATATTGCAGAATAATAGCAAAATTTTCCACTTTGGCAATAAAATGAATTATTTTATGTAAAAAAAAGTGAAGACAGGTTTTTTGCTAAAAAACTAAACTTTATTTGTTTCACAACTACAACACTACAATACATTTACGATTGCAACAATTAAATAAAATACAACTGAAATTTTTACATTTTGCAATAGATATGGAAGAAAAGAACACAGTACTTAGTGGTATTATTTAATATTTTGTGGTATACTACATTTCATATTTTAAAACATAAAAATCATTTAAGCATTAAAATCCTACTTAATACAAACACAAAAATTTCATTTATAGTTTGTTGGCAGCCCTTGCAAGATAAAACAAAGAATTAGATCTCGTGTTCTTATTTGGTACTCGAAAGTTTAACTTACTTACAAGTTCTTCGCAGTCCACACCATACTAAACAAATACTTCTTCAGTGCAAGGTAGGTTTACATCAGTTAATTTTAAACTTGTAAAAGGCAAATCTAAAAAATATAAATTATTTTTAAAACATGTCTTTTTCAACACAATATACCAAGTAATTGGTAGATAAGTACCCAAAAAAAATTAAATACAATTAAAGAATGTAACTAACCGCAAACTTAATAAATGTACTAAATAATGGGAAAAAACATTAAATACACATTCTGAAGGTACATTAATGCATATATCTAAAGTTTATCAGTTCTAGGTATAAGCAAGTCAATATTGACTATTTACTTTCTTGACAACAAATAACTATAATTAAAATCACACAAAAATTTCAATTTACTTACTAATAACTGTGTAACTACATTCAGAGTTGTGAAGAGTCACTGGTGGACTTAAAAACCGTGTTTGTGTTATCCGAGGTGTAATAATGCAAACTGAATGGAACTGCTACAATAAAAAAATATTTGTTAGTAATAGCGTTAGGATATATCATATTTTTCACCTTACCTTCTTTTATTAATCGCCTTTTTCCTTTTTGATCGGGATCTCATAATCACCGCTTTTGCAATTTTTCTGGAAGACATATAAAAATCGTCTTTTTTAACATGCTTCGAGCAAATAACAGAATCCTTATGGGAAACAACTTTTTGGTCTATTGCACACTAAGGACTAATTAAAACTACACAACTAAACACTACCAAAAACAATATAGTAAAAAAAGTCAAAACCAATAAAATATCAACTCTGTACACAAATATTTTCAACTGTAAAAATAACCCCATATAAAAACTTCGACTTGCTTTGCTTTGCTTTCACTTTTCTTGGCCTCCGTCGGTGGACGTTCGGCCAGCTCTCCCCCTACCAGGGCTTCGACAGAGGAACCTCCGGATAGACGGGCTTTGTAGCCCCCAGAAATTCCGAGCTTTTCACAAAAAGATTATGGTTTGGGTGTGGTGTACACCTATCAGAATTCTCGACTCTAGTTTCTTCATGTAATGGTGCAATACTAAATGCGGTCATATTAGTAAGCAAGGTAAACAGAGGACTTGAGGTAACACACTACAGTGATAGGTTATGTTGAGGTCAATATCTATGTTTTGTTTCTTGTGTGGTGAAATTTTTAACCTGAACAAAGAGAAGGTAACAGAAATAAAATATACATATACACACATATAAGTATATACACATATACATGCTCGAAAACATACATACATATAATCAAAGTTTAATCTTATTATAGGATAGAAATTTTAGAATGATATTGCAGGTTTCTTCATTTATATTACTTAAAATGTTACTGATATTAATTGGGGTAGGAAACTTTTTTTTTGTAAATACATTGTAAAGGTCAAAGTTTGGCATCTGATTAATATCTCATTTAGTATGTCTCTAGCATCCAATTCTATATTTCCGGGGACGTTTAATGTGGTGCCGATATTAGCTAGGGTATCTGCTTCCTCATTTCCCTGTATACCGGAGTGACCTGGTATCCAAGACAATATTATGTCGCTATTCCTTTCCTTGGATTCAGCAAGAAGTTGGCGGATTGATAGGGTGATGTGGTCGTTGTTTGTGTTAATACTATTATTGGTTATTTTTGCTATGGCGCTAAGGGAATCTGAGAAAATAATCACCTTTTTAATCTTCTTCTCCAGGATAACAAGAATGGCGTGCCGTATAGCTATTATTTCAGCCATGCAGATAGAGATTTCTTTTTGTAGTCTAGACGAGAATCTATAATTAATGTCTGGAATGGTTACGCAGAATCCAACTTTGTTACCTTTTTTGAAGCATCTGTAAAGGCAAAAATATAAGATTCTCTATAACTTGAGGTAGTAGCCTTAAAATGGTCATCTGCGTTTATGATGTTTTTCCTTACTTGTAGGTATATTACTTTGACTTTGACATTTGTTGTTCATATTTCGATGCATAACATGGGAATGTGTTGCTCTTTCTAATCTTATTCAAGTACGGAAAATATTCCTCATATGCCTGTATCAGGTATAGGGTCTGTTCATTTCTCCAGTGGTCAGCATTGTGTCTATAATAGATTATGAGTTTCTTAAGAACAGAAACCAGAGGATGGTTGTTGATAGAGATTGGTTTAGCTAGGAATTTCGTAGCCAGCCATTTTCTTCTGAAATGTAGTGGGATTTCTCTAGCTTCAGCCCAGAGGGCCGTTGTTGGCGTTGATCTCATGCATCCTAGACACAGTCTTAGTCCTTCGTTATGTAAAGTGTTTAATTTATTTAGGTTTTTTTGATGTTGGGTTAATGAATATGCTGCCAAATCTAGGTGCGATCTTACCAGTGCATAAAACGCTGTCAACAGAACCTGTGGGTCGGCTCCCCACCAAACCCTGCAAAAGCTCTTCATTATATTCAGTCCCCTTCTGGCCTTGTTGCATACAGCTTCGATATGTAAGTCCCATTTTAGGTTTTTGTGTAATATGATTCCTAGATATTTGGTGTGATTTTTATAAGGATTAGATGATTTTCCATCCTTATCAGTGGTAGGGTTTGTTTCGGATGTTTTGCAGAATAAGACGGTTTCACATTTGTTTAGGGCTATTGTAAGATCATTTTAGTTATCCATTTATTGATCTTCGTTAGGTTTGTGTTAATTGTTTCGGCTAGGGTTTGTATGTTAAAGTTTTTGCATAAAGCACCAGGTCATCTGCATATCCAATAATAGTAGACTCTTCGGAATTGATGTTTAATAGGTCATTGATGTATATATTAAATAATAGTGTGCTAAGAGGAGATCCCTGGGGAAGTCCAGCATTGGTGGTATATGGGCCTAGAAACGATCCATCTGTCTTACGGGTGAACAGTTTTCTGTTTACCAATATTTTATAAATATTACAAAGATAGGTTGGGACGTCCAATTTTCTAAGTTCTTGTATAGGAGCTCTATGTTCACCTTATCGTATGCAGATTTGATGTCTATAAAGACGGCTAATAGTTTTTTGTTTTGTTTAAATGCAAGGTCTATTTCTGATGTGAGAAAGGCAGTGGCATTGTTTGTTCCCATACCCTTACGAAATCCCACTTGAGTCCATTTAAATACCTGTTTACTTTCCAGGAACCATTCCAAACGATTTTTACCATAATTTCCAGTGTTTTACAGTAACATGATGATAAAACAATGGGCCTATAGTTCTCAAAATTGGCGGGCTTTTATTTAATTTAAGAAAGGTTATAATGTTATAGTACTTCCATGAATCGGGTAGTGCTTCCCCCTTTAAGCAGTTATTATACACTCTCAGGAGTCCTAGTTGTGCAGACAAGGGGGGTTGTCCAGCATTTGGTAGGAAATGTCATCCATGCCTGGGGCAGACGAGCCTTTACCTTTTAATGCTGTTTTTAGTTCTTCCACCGTGAATTCTGGTATTTCCATGACGTGATCAATTTGCTCAATAGTAAACTCAAAATTAAATGTGTGTATGACCATGTTGTTGAGGATTAGCTGTTTCATGTCATCATCTATATTATGTATATTGTGGGGAGTCATACTGTTTGAAAAGGCTTTAACTTTTTGCCATATATATGTCATGTTGTTATTTCTATTTAATGATTCTGTGAAGGCCACAAATTTCCTCTTTTTTATATTTTTTAGCTGTTTTCTGGAAATGGCTATAGTGCGTTTAGTCTGGATGTAGTTATCTATGGTAGGGGCATCTCTAAATTGTTTTATACTCTTCTTTCTGTTTTGATTATTTCAGTACAGTCATCCCACCAGGAGCAACCCCTTTTGACTGGTTTGTTGCAGGTTTTTTGGTATTGAGTCCTCGGCAGCTGTATTAAGTATCTCATTAATCTTGTCAAATGTTAGGTCTTCGCTATTATTGGGCATAAGAGACAAAACTCCTGCATAGAACAAATCCCAATCTGCTTTTTTAAAGTTTCTTGTGTAATAAGTGTTAAGTTCATATTTATTTTTATCTACTATGTTTCTGTTATTAAAATATATCAAAATCGGATAATGGTCGCTGTTTCCGCAGTCCTGTAACACAGTCCATGCGGAAAGCGGAGCCAATTTATCACTGATTAATGCAATGTCCACTGCGCTATCATTTTGGTCGGGTCTTTGAAAGAGTGTCGGAGAGCCATTGTTCAAAATTGAGAAATCGTTGTGTAATATAAAATCGGCTATTGTTGCTCCGCCATTATTAACTGGGGTTCCATCCCAAAGAGGGTGATGGGAGTTAAGATCACCCAAAAGCATTGAGTAGTCGCTTAAGCCCTGAAATATGTTTGTTAATAGTTGCATAGAAATGTTATTGTTTGAGTTACTGTATATATTGATTATGTTTAAGTTGGCTATTTTTATAACAATATATTGGGTAAGGTTGTCATTGAATTTTTTTATCTGGTTGTAAATTAAATTATTTTTTGTGCAGGTGGCAACGCCTCCATATCCATCGTCCCTATCCATTCTAGTAGTATTATAACCTCTTATATAAAAATTTTGGGAGTTTTTGCAGTTTCATCAGTATGATAATGTCGGGATTATATTTGTGTATTAGGTTTAATAGGCTGTCCTTGTTAGTTTACACTCCTCAGGTTCCATTGTAGAATTTTCAGATTAGGGGTACATATAGATTGTGGCCAGTGTTATTCATTTTTTTTCCTCTTTTTTTTATTTTTTTTAATTAGAGATTTGGGTTGTCCAGATCCATGTAGGTGTTTAGATTCATTTGTGTAAGTATGTATTTTTTATTAGTTCTTGACTGTTTTTAGACATATTTGTAAAGTACTCCATAATGATTCGTATTGTGTGACTTTCAGGTTCATTTGTTATTGCACTATTAGGCACAGTTTCTTGTGGCAATCGAGGGGGGTTTGTTTTGTGATTTATGGCTGCACTGTCCTGCAGCATCCTGTCTTGTGGTGAGTATCTCGAGCAGTGGGCTATGGGTTCTGTATTGTTGAGGGGTTGAAATTGTTCTTTTGATGGTCTTGAATTGGGAAAATATAGTGCTTCCTCGTGCAGTTCCTTATCGTATCCTTTCTGTATTATTCTTTTTTTGTTAGGGTTTTCCGTTAGTACCTGTTGAAATGATCTTTTAGATTGGCTATTATTAAAAGCCGCCAGCCTTCTTTCTTCTGGTCTTATAACTTGCTTTATTTGGGAGTTAGTATTATTTCTGGCAACTGTAGGAAATTCTCTTGGGTTGTATGTAAAGTCATCATTAGGTACGTAGGTTTTTTTACACATTTGATTTGCATCATAATAAGTTAGGTTTTCATATGTCATTATCTTCTTGATATTAGTTTGTCGCAAATATTCCGGGCATCTTTTGTCAGTCGATTTGTGTTCCCCTTTACAAAAGTAACAGGTAGTTTTACAGGTGTAAATATTTTCTTCGTTGGTGTGGCCGCTCGAGTCCGTGTTTATTTTTTCGCCACAGTTTGGGCATTTTGTGCTACCCTTACAATTTTTTTTTGTGTGGCCATATAATAAGCATGAATAGCATTGGGTTACAGGTGGAATGTAGATAGAGACGGGATGAATCAGATTATAAATTTTCATGGTTAAAGGCATAAGTATTCCTCTGAAAGTAAAAAGTACTGTTCCTGTAGGTTTGTACTCAATTTTGCCGTTATTTAAAACTCTACGGTTTAACCTTCTTGCGCTTATAATTTCAGTATCTGTCTTACAAAAATTATTAAAATTTGTTAAGTCTTCTTCAAGGTCAATGTGCCTCACGATACCCTTACAAGTAACAAAGTTATAAGGGATAAACAGCCTATAACCTTTGTCCCTCAATCTCTTATCTGCTAGAAACCTGTTTGCTGAGTCCGCATTGGTGAATTCCACAGCCAGTCGATTCAAACCTTTTTTATCAATTTTTTTATGTCTGTTAATTTAAGTTAAAGATTTCCTTGGCAATTTTTATGTTATTAAATCTACCGACATTACCTGCGGAATTCTCCCCCGACTCTATGTAGACTATAAAAGGGCCGATATCGGCAAAACTATAGGTTATAGGCTGTTCATTTTTTTCATTCGAATTTGTTGGATTTTTTGGAGAAGCATTACTATTTATATTATCTTGGTCGTTATTACTAATATTAATCCGATTATTACCTATTTGGCAATCAAACGGTTGAGTTCCAATAATTTCATTAATTAAATCCAGAGGGGGAGTACCTCCCCCTCCACCCGGGTCGTGAGGCACACTCATAAAAGCGCCAGAGATGAATAAATTAAAAAAAGAAAAATAAAGAAACCAGCAATGTGTTAACTATATACTATGTAAATCAGCAGACGGGTGAAACATAAAATTATAAATGCAACGAATTCAAAAAACAAAGGGTTGGATGTTGGGAAAAAAAACGCTTACCAGTGGACAAACAAGATAACCCACGTGTTAGTCTGACCGGAAAGTTGACCTCGGAAGCACCACACGCTGCAACACTTGCAAAGGTCGAGTCGAGAATGAAACTTCGACTTGTGGCACGACTCTGTCCACAGCTGAGAATGCTAGTAACTTTTGGAGTTACCCGACAGGGCCGCCAACATAAGCGACCCTTTTCACACCCTCACGTCTTGGACTTTTGCTATCCCCATTCTCGACGATGTCATAACCCCTTTAGATTAATAAACTCTGGTTTAAACCATAGATTAAACACGACATTGTAAAAATGGGAAATCTGCGATGACTTCATCAAAAATTTTCGGGCCGCAATTATTATTTTTTTTTTTTTGGTGTACGAAACGAGATGTCAAAATCTAAATAAATAGTTTTGTGTATGAAGTAAGAATATTTGGGGGAAATTTTTGAAGTGTACGAAAAAAGAATAAATTAAATTGAATAGACATAGTACTGAGAGATTGTTGTTGTTTTTAACCAAAACCAACCATTAAGATTTTGCAAATACATTCTTCTTTTAAATTTTTTTAAATCATTGCTTTTTCTAAGGTTGTCAAATATATTAAAGAAATATTTTTTTCTGCTTAGTCTGAAGTCCGCCCATCTAGGCGATGCGACGCGGCGCGATGCGAAGCGACGCGACGCGACACCTCGAGACCTTGCTCAAGACAAGTTGGGAGCACGTCGGGAGAGCAAGCAAGTATCTTTCTTTCTTGACTTGTTTGGGGTTAAAACAACCCCTTTCGCCTGTATTCTAGTACGTTCCGCCAGCTCTCCCCTTTCCAGACACAGCTTTCCGGAGTAGAATTTCTGGATTGTTGGGCTCGAAGCCCCCGGAAATTCCGAAATTTTCACAAAACTTAATATTTTCTAAAAGATTTTCTTATCGGTGCAAGGCACAAAAAATGGACGTCCGACCAGGAAGCTGCTACTGGTTTCACGCATAACCGCTTTCTGTCAGTACTGCTCCTTCCTGCTGAGCGTGCAACCATCTTCCGCCATTAGGAAAATTCCTCGTGCGTGGGGCTCTCAGAAAGAAACAGGTATAGGAATCTTCGTTCACAGCGCTTAGCCCCAGAAGAAGGACTCCATCGTTTGGCTTGAGTTTCTTCTTGATCCCCGATGGTAAAAGCTGTTGATACAGCTCCTTCAGCCGCCTTCCCGGAAAAAACTATGTAGTTTTTTATCGCGAGCACTTCACTGATCGGAGGTCAAATAGGAACTGAGCAAGCAAGTACAATGTCGCGTGGCATTCGAGTCTCATCGGCCTCCTTCGGTTATCATCGTGAAGAATCTCACATGCTGCTCTGTTCTATTATCACTGCATTTGTTTATTTGTTGTTATTTTTGTGATATTTGTCTTTTATTATTTTTATATATATTTTTTTTAAATAATCTAAATAAAAAAGCTCTTTAGTGAATTCTGATTTCAAGGTTTGTGAAAGCAACTTTTTTTTGGTGTTCTATAGACGTCTGTATTAAACTAGGAAGTTCAAAAAACTTTTCTTCCAACATGCGATAGTATTGGAAAAATTTTCTTGCATCTTTTCTCATCTTTTTTTGGTGTTCTATAGACGTCTATATTAAACTAAGAAGTTCAAAAAACTTTTCTTCCGACATGCGAAAGTATTTGAAAAATTTTCTTGCATCATTTCTCAAATCTAAAAATAAGTGATGGAATTCTCCTTTCTCTTTCGATTAATTTCATGTAACCAAACTCGCTTTTTCTTCTTATTTTCTTCCTCTTCCATAGCAACAATTACTCCAAACACAAAAATATCTTCGTCCGATGAGCTCTTCATGAGAACTCGCAATCGACTGCCACCACACTGCCACATTTTAGAAGATTTTGCGTCACGTCTTGTTACCCAGTGGGCGGACAACTCTGTTGCGACGTGTCGCTTCTCATCGATTCGCGCCGCGTCGCGCTAGTGGGCGAGCAACTTTAAGGTAGTTCACTCGTAAATCGGCTTTTCTTAAGAATTAAATGAAATTAAAATATAGGGTTAAGAAAAGTGTCTTTTATCTAATTAAAAAAAAATGTTTTTTTATTGTCTGTAAAACGATATATTAAAAATCAAATTGTGCAGAATTAACATTGTCGATATCTATCATGTATGAAATTTGTGCATTTATTTCGGAATATCTTAAAAACGGTTGTAACGATATGTTATGATATACATAGGGTGTCCCAGAAGTAATGGGACACACAGCAACAGCACATTCTTTAGGTTGAAATACTGCAATTAACTTAAACTTGCCTTATTCCAAAGTTGATCATAACTGATATACAGGGTGTCAAACTTTTAATTTTGTTTTCAATTTTTCGTAATAATTTCTTAACTTAATGACATATAGTTTGTCCAAGCTAACATTTTTAGGTTGGCAATGCGAATATCCCTACATATTAGTAAATTTTGTTTTTCAGATTTAAGTTGGCTGATATAAGAATTTTAGTCAGGACCGTACTGAGGGAACGGAGTTTCAAAATTTTAATATCTTAAAAAAATTGTTGTTAGATTACAATAACTAAATTCATCAGTATTTTTTTCTTGCTGTTCATATATTTGCATAAATTGTGAAAGCTTGATGTTTGGCCATAATATTTTATTAAAAATTATCATTTTCGCCTATCTAGTGCAGATTAATAGTTATTTATTAAGTGTTTGTTATTTAGAAATAGTATACACTTTTTGTACACACTTAGTCCTTAAATACACCTTCAATAAGAGCGCTTGGGTAAGTAAAAAAAAAATAAAATAGTGTACACTATTTCTGAATATCAAACATACCTGTTATGTTTTGTTATATTTGAAGGCAAACTCTTTACAGTTAAATTGAAATATCCTAATAAAATATCTCACTATAAGGGATGGTTCCATATCCCTTATTATGCAAATTTACAATTTTTTAAAGATGCCTAAAGATAAGTCGATTTATTTCATCTGATATAACTTCATTGGCTGCTTCCTATATTAAATTATAAAATAAATAAAACAAAACAGTAATAATCATTTATTTATTCAGAGTATCATAAACACAATAAGATGCTTATATTTTATAAAATAAATTTATCAAAAACGTTGGAAGCTCGTGTTTAAGGCTTTAGAAGTGGCAGTGTCCACCAGGGGTTTTTATGAAAAAAGCAAACATATGTTATGACGAAAAATGTATGCAATCTGCACGCAGCAGATACTAGTCTGGACAGTTTTAAGATAAGAGAGCAGACCAAGTGGCAGGTCTGGCGTTTTAGCAGCTGGACTTTAAATGGATGCTTGTGAGTTCAAGCATTTTGGCAACTACTGTGGCCATTGATGTAATGTGTTTAAATGAAATAGTCATTTAATATTTAGTTTTTTATTAGCAGTAAGGTAGTTTAATAGAGAAAAGCTAAAAAGTAAAAAGAAGATAACTTGTAAATGATTTTTATTACCATTTACCTTATTAATATACTAATAATGTGGGTCCCATAAAATAGGGAATGTCTAATTATTTTTAAATATATACCATTTCAATAGCATTGAATTCACAATGATATAGATGCAAGCGGAGCCCTTGATGACCACCCTCCTGAATAAGAGCATCGACGACATAAGATTTGGGAGACTTTGGTAGGCGCTGAATCAAGCACCACAAAATCTATTTTGTCGCCGATTTTGCAAAAGGAATATTTTTGTTTTTTAAACATTTAACCATGTTTTCTTTCTTCCCGCCACTATATGGCCAATTTTCTAACAACCTACTATGGAAGCTGGCATTACCTAAAATGACTAATGAAGGCCTTTTCAAATCAGGTAGTAGGTCATCCCTAACCCACTTCTCAAAATTTTCAGCTTTCATCTCGCCATGGTAATCTCCTGTTTTTGTTTTAGATTTAAAACTTCTGCTGGCACCATCAACAAATCCTTTTTCTGAACCAGCATGTAGAATAATGTATCTCAAGAAAATATAAGTATTTCATTAGTTTTTTAATTAAATATACTTTAATGTTTCATAAGAATGCAGCAAGTGTGTTCTGTAGTTTAATGTTGTCTAAGAGCTACAGGTTTAATCATATGTCCTATGTATGAAAGGGACCGTAACTGAGGTATCTACCGAATCTGTCATATATGTGTATTTTTCTTAGAATACCCCTTATGCTTAAAGTCTAAGTGTTCACATACTACGAGTGTCTAGAGTGAAGTCAGATGTAAATTACTGATAAGATTTCGTAGTCTCGAAATTCTAGACATGAAGGTGTGGAAAAAGTGGGAAATGTGAAGTGGACAATAAAGGGATGCATCTGAGTAGACTTTTAATTTGCTCTAATTGGGATATACAAAAGAAGGAATTATGACAGCTAATGCTTCGAAGCAAAAGATGTAAAAATATTCCTAAAAGAGAAACAGGTCTTTTACAGCTTGTCGGTGTGCAAGAGGAAGCTTTTTTGTAAAACTGTGATAATTTATAAGGCAAAACAAAATTTTATTAGAGGATTGTAAAAGTGCTTTCCCTTGTGATTTAAAAAAAATGGGCCCTTCAATTTTTCCTTAAGTGTAGGAAAGTACATTTTTTTTCTAGCATATAATTAGTCATTAGAATGTTTTACCTTTCCACTAAAATATACATCGTCATCCTGCCAAGACCTGCGGAAAGAGCTGTTCGAGAAGATCCAGGTTTCATCGAGAAACACCCAAAGATTTTTATTTTCTCCTAAATTTTCATTTTCCATAAAACTTTTTAAAAATTTCCTTCTCATGCGTTGCACATTTGGTTTTTCCATTAAGCCTAAGTTACTTATAAATTTCATATTTTGCTTCTTATATTGTCAGCAGCTGCCACTATGCGATCCTAAAAAATACATTCATAAAAATATTTAAATCTTAAAATATTTGGCACATCTGAGGATGTATTTTTTGATTATGATACTCTTAAAACGAGTTATTTTACCTTTTGCAAGATCACTATTCTGATAGCATCATTTTTCAAAAAATATTTATTAGGTTATATTTTCTTACCTCCAACTCATCACAGCTTTGAAGTGGGTTTCGAAGCTTTTCCAAACTGGAAATACAGTAATCATTGTGATTTATACCCTAAAAATATCTATTCTAGTGGTTTTTTCTTAAAACCAATAAAAATAAAAACTTGGTCCAAAATAAAATAAATTATGAAATATAAAAAAATGTCAAATAGTCCACACAAAAAAAATAAAAACACTTGCAGAGTAATCTCTAATCTCATTAATTACTTTAAAACACGAAATAACACACCCAAACACAAAAAAAAAATAATACAAAAATTGAAATGCCTTTAATCCATTACTGGGTGATTTACGCCAATCAGCTGATTTTGACGTTGAGTCTAGTAATTTTTGTTTTTGAACATGTAAGCCAACACAAAAATGTTAGCTTGGACAAACTATAGCAGTACAAAATTGGGGATTTGGGGTTTTATGAAGCGAGAAATTCAAATTTGTCCATGCTTTTAATGTTGCTAGTAAAGGGCGCCACTAACGGCCTACCGTATTTGTTTTAGATGGCATAACTTTTTTTAAGCTCATTATATTGACCTTTTTATTACAAATAAAGTTACTATAATTCCCTCTGCGTCAAAAATGTATACTTCATTTAGGTCTCTAGGAGCAACTGTTTTCGAGACAAACGCACTTTGAAGGACCTCGCAATTTTCCTATGAAAAATGAGTTTTGGCCAATTGTTTTCCCAAATCCCCAGTTTTGTATCGGTATGTCTTTTATTTAAGAAATAATTACGGATAAACGAAAACAAAATTAAAAGTTTGACACCCTGTATCTTAGTTATTATCAACTTTGGGATAAGGCAAGTTTACGTTAATTGCATTATTTCGACCTAAGGAATCTGCTGTTGCTGTGTTCCATTACTTCTGGGACACCATGTATATTGAGAAAAAACATCATGCACAGAAAACAATTACATAAGAGTATAGTAGGTACAACCTCAACACAGACATACTAATATGGACATCCAGTAATCCAGACGCGCAATTGTATCAAGCACAGTCCGAGAGCACTCTGGCTTTCCTTCATCCAAATTGATGTCGTCCCAGGTGTGTTGTTTCAGTTGCTGGTAAACGACATTGTGGTCTAAGAGCTGGAGCCGAAAAATCATCGTCCTCAGTAATATGGAGTTTCTCCCGTAAAACATGTTCATTTAGTTTGTTAATTCTGTTCCCGCGCAGGCTGACAACCTATTGGATACAGGGGGTGGCAACAAGGGGCGAGAGTGCCAAATTTTTAGGGAAAAAATCGTCATCGAAAATATGCTTCAAAATTTTCCCAGCTGAAGAAACTGAAGAGATCAAATCTGCTCATAATTTTTTTAGTCCGACGCACGGTTTTCACCTAGAAAAATTAAACTAGCTTTTTATCTGCATGGTGATATTGTTTACCGATATTGTTATGATCATGCAGAGAAATGGTTTTTATTTTTTTAAGCGAAAACCGTGCATCGGATTAAAAAACATCAAGTGATCAACTTTGCTTATAAATGATTGGGGATTTCAAAAATATTTCTTATTTTAAGAGAAATTAGTGACGTATCATCAGTATTTGCCAAAATAGACAGGTCAAATTCCTTACGAATGCCACTGATGAAAATAAAAAAAATGTAGTACACTAACAAATGCGCCTCTTGATACATAATAAATGTATGCCAAATTTTATTAAAATATCTAAAGTGGTATTACTGATAATAATAATAAATAATTTATTTTTGAAAATTTTACCACCCTGTATCTCAAAACTTGGATGTTTGGGACATACGTTCATATGAAGTTTTCTTCTTAAAATGGTCCCAAAAATTGCCCCCTCAAATATCGCCATTCAATTAAAAAACACCCTGTATAAAGTAAGCGCTCGGGATAATTTGACCCCGTTTAACTGCCCTCGGTACCCATCTGTTAGCCCTTTTTGATTTAGACACCTTAGGGGTTCAACTTTAAGTGGTCAAAATGGCTGACATATTATCGATGACCATTTTTTGCCTACATTTTTACTCTCTTTACCCTTATCCGCCACCCCTTTTGTATCCACCTAGCTGTCAGCCCCTTGGGATTTCAGATTAGGGGGTTAACCACCCCTTGTTGCTACTCCCTGTATCCAATAGCCTGCGCGGGAACCTAATTAACAATACTAAATGAACATGTTTTACGGGAGAAACTCCATATTACTGATGACGATGATTTTTTCGGCTCCAGCTCTCCGTCTATTGGCCAATGTTTTAGTTTTAAATACTTTTTTGTTGCTGACGACCTAAAACTTTATATATTTGTGAAGTTGGGGGATTGTGAGTCAGTGCAGGGCGACATAGATAGGTTGGCAGCATGCTGCTTAAAAACTAACTTTAAGCTTAATGTGGCCAAATTAGGCCAATTGCTCATACATCATATTTAGTTGCAAGTATGTGAGAGGTTTTAATGGCCGGTTGTACCAACAATTTTAAGGAACTCTTAGCACAAGGTAATCCCTAAAGTGGCCAAACAAGCAATGTGATTGGCTACATTGGAGATATAAGGAATACTTAACGTTAAGGGTTCGTTGGTTAAGGGCCCTTAAAATTGTTGGTGCAACCGGCAATAAATAAAATATAATGGCTGCTTAACTGTGGAGAGTGGATGGGGCGAAAGATTTGGGAGTGTGGCTGGATAGTGGACTTCATTATACTGATCACAATTGTTAATAAACACAACCTTATGTTATCGCAAAAATGTTGAATAACTTTAATAATTTGTGTGGCTTAACAATGTTGTTTGTAAGCTACTCGCTATATACGGTCTGCATTGGAGTATTGTTACTTAGTTTGGAGTCCCTACTACGAGGTATATAAAAACTTTTTGAAATTAATACAAGTGAAAATTTTAAAATACTTAAGATGCTGTATGGCGTAAGAAGATTTGCTGCTAAGGTGAGATCATATCATGGTTTAACCAGGCAAGAAGACCGCAGACAATAGTTTAAGCAGCTTTTCTTTTATAAGGTAATAACTTCATAACGTCACCTAGTACTCGTGTACTCGTATATTGGGTAGTATAGATTTCTATATACCACTTAGAAGTTTAAGAATGTCACCGCTGCTCGACAAACGTGTTGATTGCTTGCACGGCACACATATTTTTAAACAGCGTATCCGTTTCAAGCGGCTGTCGCAGGCGGCTTGTTCGTTTTTGTTCCCGTGGAAAGTGGATTTTTCATTATTTGACGCCGAACACGGCAGCTCGAGCCACTTGCACAATCACCTTAGTCATTATTTGTTTGCCAATCAGGGACAATGTAGCACCTGCTGCCGCTGCTTTTATAATTTACGAAATTTTAAATAACAAAAAACGATATCGAAAAAGAGCATAGTGTGGAATTATGCAAGACATAGAATTTAAAGCAGTATACCTAAAGTCCAAAATTTCTGTCAGTGACTCATTTAATACCGGCCACCAAACCGACGAAGCGGCTGAATAAAAATGTAACACTAGTAAATTATTTTTAAGCCTATGATATACTTTTCCGCTCAAATAATAGTGAACCGGCCAAAAGTTTTATCGCCACGTTGTCATAATTCGCGAGAATAAGTTACTAGCTAGCGATCGCATTTAAAATAGCACGCTAATATGTATTGAAATCATTGTTATCGAGAAGACAATAAATATGGCAACACACATCCCTTAGTTTACAACTTGAACAGACTCGAAAATAAGCGTATCAACAGGGTTTTCGTGCTGTTCGATGATTTTATTTAGTTATAATTGATTATGGACAGATTTTGTAAGTTTAAATTTAAATTGCTCCACAGGGTATTTTTTAAATATTGTAAATTTCTATATTTCGTAGTATAAAGATATTGTTTTGTGCCAATTTTATTATAGTTTATCTTATTTAGTGTATATAATTGTATATAAACATTTAGTGTTGTTAAGTGCTTTTAATTCAGTAAACTATGAATATTAACCAACCTTCAACTAGTAATTCGCCTACAAAAAAATCAGTTAACGTTAAAAGAACAAATAATGGTTAAAAATGTTTGCCATAGGATTCGGGAACGAAATACTGAACTAACCACTTTGGATGCTGCAGAGATATGTGCAACTTTAACAAAATTTTTTTCGCGTATGGTATTCAGAGTTTTAAACGGCAAATAAACAATATTAGTAATTATTCGGATAACTGGAAAATGCGATTTTTACGCTATTTTTTGCATACTCCCTACTTTCCGATTGTTAAACATGAATCAGAAGTTGTTTTTTTTGGTCGCCTCTTATAGTATTTCAAAAGAATAATAATTAATTTTTTTAATTACATTTTACGACATATTCCTTTAAATTCTGTCATTTGCACGAAAACATTTAAAAAACTCATACTATTTTAAAATTTTAAAAAAATCACTCAAAAAGTTCGGAAAAAAAACTTAAATTTTTCATAAAAAGTAGGTAAAACGTTTAAGTCCGAATTTAACTCGAAATTCTAAAAATGTTGACCTGTTGCCAAGTTGTAATAGTTTTCTTTATGACGTTGTTATAAATAAGGTATGCGGATCTTGCTTCGCTCGGCCCGCAATGTTTGATCAAAAATATCCAGTAAATATGGAACTCGAAAGACCCGATAGTTATTGGATTCTACAAGCTGATGATGTCAGGGCTTTCGTGTTCCTTATATTGTGGATATTTTTGATGAAGCAATGCGTGCAAATATCGTATTTAATATTGAATTTGCAAGATCGGTGGTGAATTGGCAAGTCGGTGAAACTTGCGATTGTCTATCGTTCTGTTTTTACGTCTTTTTTAATTTATGTTAAGACTGAAATTTTATTATTTTTTTCATGTACCAAAATAAACTTGAAGAAGGTAAAATGAACGTAAAAAATGTATTTTTTTTGGAAAAACTATGAGAAATCGCCAAAAAAACTCAAATTTGTGTTTTATGAGCTTAAAATAGGAGGTGTGAAAAATTTTGCAAAAAATTTACAATTTTCGTTAATCCGAATAATAACCAAAATATTATAGGCTTGTTACTAATTTAAAGGGTTCATGAAAATGTGAGAAAACAACTTTTGCTTGTAAAAAATATTTTCATGATTTGACGAAATTTTATCATTTATTTTCTGAAATGCACACGCCATTGGACACTAAAGGCGAGTGATGAGTCATTGACAGAAATTTTGGACTTGAGGTATAGAAACTATAATAAATTTTACCCGAATTTCTCAAAATTATTTCAAGTTATTTCTATGATTAAATCTCAAATAAAAAAAGACGACGCGGTTTCGAGAAGGTAATGGCAGTGCAAGAAAGATTTGAGTTGAGAGTTGGTAATTATTTTTAAAACTGCCAAATAAAAAAAAAACACGCAGTGCATGGCTTTCCAAGCACTGACATTTTAAATAAACGTGGCCAAGTGCTTATCTTGTACAAATTATCGAATACCTAGTGCGAACGTATTTTATAAATGCCCTAAAAATAATACTAGAGGAAAATATAGTAACGTCAGAAATATTATAATTCTTTTATTAGGGGCTATGACTATTTAAATGATTGTGCTGTTGTTACATTCTTCCATATCGTTTAGTAATAAAACAGTTAATTGTGTTGAATCGTAAAAAATATTAATAAGACTTAAATGGTCAGTTTGGGGCCGTTAAAAAACTGCGTCACGCTAAATTACACCATTTTTGACCCCCGTACCCCCATGGTCACACTGCGACCACCTAGAAATATTACGTCACAAAAGCTGGACCCCTACCAATAAATAGTTGGTTCTGCAGAGGCACCGGTTGCCTCCAACCACACTAATAGTGCCGGTGGCATGGAGGTAAGTAACACGCGGCATCGTCATTCGGCATGCAGGTCGTAGTTTTAAAAGTAACACGCGAGCTGGCCAATTTACTGGCACAATATTGGTGATATCGAGTGCTACTTTGCACTATACTCTTTTACCGCAAAAACATCCAAAATCCACAGTCAATCAAGCAAACAATTAAAACGCTCCCTTTATTGGACCTTCAAAGCTTGCAGTTGCACACATTCGCTTAGCAAATTATGTGGGAAACAATAAAGGATTGGGTGACAGAAAAATAGCGAAAATACTATTTTCTTTATTATAAAGATTATAAAGGAAACTACATGTCATGCTGGTCCATTTCATAGTCATACAAAATAGGATTAATGACTATGAAATTTATACATATATTTTTTTAAATGGACTCCATTTGACTTGAATGCTATTCTAATTAAGCAAAAAACTAATTTTTTCTTAATATTACCTGAGTTTAAAAAACATATTTTTTTTTGCCCCTCTAAGAATAAAATATATGTTTTTCTTTAATAAACTTTCTTTATTTGTTAAAAGCCACTAAAAATAAGAGTAAAAATTATATTTTCTTAACAAAGATCGTCCAAAAGCTAAACCAATCCCCTAAGGGGATGAATTTTTGAACAAGATTTAAATGGGACCACCTTAGATCCTCCTTAGTTGAACAAAAACAGAGTCAGAAAAATTGACCTCTGAACTACGGAGTACTCGTCAAACATACAAAAAAATACATACGGGCAAATTGAAAACCTCCTCCTTTTTTCAAGTCGGTTTTATTTCTCCCTATAAATAAACTACTTAGGTATCTTTTCCGAATGGCAATGATGGGTGTAGCTAGCCATGTGGCCAGCCCGCGTGTTATATTTAAAAATACAAATGGGCATCCCGAATGGCGATGCCACGTGTTACTTACCTCCATGCGTTCCGCTGCCGAAGCAAACATAAGTAAATATGATTAGTTGTATTAAGCTACTGTAACGACAATGTATACATTAAAATACTTATATATGGACAGGGTCTTTGATTATATTTACGTGGCTTCTGGTGCTTTATTTTGGAAGACAGAAAAAAATGTTTCAAATAAAAATTGTAGGTTTTTTTCCATATTATCTTTTAAAATTATCAGTAAAAAAATATCGCAATAAAAAAATGGAAAAATATAGACAACTTCAACTTTTTTAAATGGAACACCCTGTATATTATACGCTTCAATAAAAGATCTTTTTTTTCTGATTTCAAATATACATACATTGATTATATTTGGATGAACCATTTTTGAGATATTTAAGCTTAAAATATAAATAAATTGAAAAAAATATATATTAGTATCAAGAAAGCTATGAAAACAATAAAATTGTTTTGATAAATTTGACGTATTAATACTGTAAGAAGTTAAAATTTATCATTTTAAAAATTAAAAGTAGCTTTTTTTTAGTGCTATTCAGAAGAACAAAAAATCGCTATTATGCGTCTTTTTTATGGTAACAATAATAATGTGACGACAGTGCAAAGGGAATATTACTTATTATTTTCTTAACAACGGGTACCATCTATAGATATTATTAAATACCCCTAAGAAAGTTTATTAAACGAAAAAGCTTTAAAATAAAGAAAAGGACTGCAGCACGAAATGAAAACAAAGTTTTGGATATCCTCGTTTTTTCAGGATAATTATTATACTTTTTCTATTGGACTAGCACTAACTACTTTTAATAATTTTAGAAAATCCTAAAATATCAATCTCGGATGCTGCATCTGAACTTAATAAAACAGATTATAAAATTTATTTAACCTTAAAATTTTACAAATTTCATCCTTATAAATTTATGTCCGTTCAGAATCTTTCAGAACAAAACATGCAGGACCGACCAAAGTATGCATTGGAAATAGCTAGCTTTATACAGCAAGATCCAAAGTTTTTATTGTTTCCATGGCTTTCTTGATACTTATATGAAACTTTTTTTGTAATTTATTAATAATTTAACCTAAAATATCTCAAAAATGGTTCATCCAAATATCATCAATGTATATATATTTGAAATCAGAAAAAAAGATCTTTCGTTGTAGCGCATAATATACAGGGTGTTTCATTTAAAAAAGTTGAAGTTGCCTATATTTTTCCATTTTTTTAGTGCAATATTTTTTTACTGATAATTTCAAAAGATAATATGGAAAAAATCATACAATTTTTATATAAAATAGTTTTTTCTGTCTTTAAAAATAAAGGCCTCAGAAGCCACGTAAATATAATCAAAGACCCTGTACACACTTAATACAAATGACTTTTTATCGTGACAGAAAAATAAAATTGAAAAATCAAGAAAAAAATTAAGTAAGAATTGTTTTATGCGCTGCAAACGTCACGTTTTCTTAGACCCCCCGACCCCTTTTGTCAGACTAAGCAATACCCCTCCCGTTATGCGAACGTATTATTATTTGTAATTTTAAATAAGGTGTTTGCCGCTACTAATAGAATCAAAAATAAACGATTAAAAAATATAAGTTATAACACAGAGACTTTTTTATTTTCTATGAGGCCATTATATTTTATCGTTTAATCACTATTACTTTTGTTTTCTGTTTGTATTGATGAAAGCTTTTTGTATGTTTATTTATTTTTTTTGTACACAACGAACATCCTTTACCGTGACAGGAACACCCACAAAATTTGGCTCTCGCCAAACTTTCTTCGACCGATTTCCACTATGCGCGGCAATGATAACAAACACCGCCATACATAACTTTACGTTAATAACAAAAGTCCGAAGTGATAAAACAAATGAAGCAGGAAAGTTTTAAATATAAATATAATGTATACAGTTCATTTTCCTGAATCGAGAAGGTTGTTCTGCTTATGCTTATTTTTATTTATATTTTCAATTATTATATTTCTAATAATCTTTTGAACTTTTGACAAAATAAAACACATTTTATGTATATATTTAGATTTTTATTTCAATTTTTTTTTTAGTTGCAAAGTCCACTTAGTCTTTTTTTTAACAATAATAATTCATCAATAAATTACAACAATGGAGTACTTGGCCAGTTAGAACTGATTGATTCAACTAAAATTTTTACTCAATTACTATTAACTTAATTTAGTAAAATACAAAAAAATTACCGAAAAAAAAAATTAAAAAAATTTCTGAAGTTCTAACCGATATAAAACTACAAAGTATAAAAGAAACATAATAATAATTTCTAATGGCAGTAAAATATACACTCATACTAATTCTGCCAATTTATTGGATTTTTTTTATATAAAATAAAAATATTTATCACTTAAGGTACAATACTTCTAACCTACTTGAGTTAATACTGACACCAGGAAGTGTAAAGAAGCACAACACGAATAAACGCGCGAGATACGCGCACGCAAACGACTTAGTCGACATTTCGTATTTTTTGAAGTTCCGTCTTATAGTCCAATCACAGTCAACTGGTACGAACCATTTTGAAAAGAATATATAATTTTATCGGCGTTCAGTCAATAGTTTGGTGTACAGACTCCTGTGTCAGTGGGCCAGTTAGTTTTCGTCAGATCATGGTTTCACTGTAAAAAAAAATTAAAATTAAAAGTCAGTTAAAAAAAGCAAATTATATATGCTTTTAAGTAATGATTTTATATGAGAAGTAATCAAATATATATATTTTTATATTATATAATATATAATATATATATATATATATAATTATATATATATATATATATATATACATTTATATTAAATATATATATATGATATAATATAAATTATTTATTAGTTTAACATTGTTTATAGTATAATACGATTTTAATAACAAGTACAAGTTTTTAGTGGAAAAAGTTAAGGATATGAGCATAAATAAAATGTTTGATATAAAAATAAGTAGTACCATTTTGTTACTTAAAAAAAAGCAGGGTTCAAAAATATCCGATATTTATTATAATTAACAAAATATCGGATATTTACGATATATATCAAATGTTTGATATATATCCATTTTGTTAATAAACAGTTATATTCTATAAATAAAAAAAATATTTAATGCTTTTTAAATACTTTATAATGACGTAGAATCGTTTCTGCACTTTGTCAGTTTTTTCTTTTGTAACGAATTTTTCTGACACAACTGACGCCATTAATGCTGGCAGAAGTGTTGCATTTATGGATTAAAACTTACTATTAGGGAGTATGTTTTAACTCTACTCCAACGCCATTTACATTTGGGAAGTAGAAATACAGTAATAAACGCCAAAAATTACTTAATAATATAAAATTTTTAAACCATTTTTGTATTGATATGTATCATAAAAAATCATTTGATATATATCGGATATACAGGGTGTCCCAAAAGGTATGGTCCAAAGTGTGGTATCATGTAGATTGGATCAAAATAAGGTAACAACTTCATATAACTTTTTGCTCTATGTCCCTTCTTTACCGAGCTATTAGCTCTTAAAGGTAACAATTGAAAATCGATTTTTTATTAATAACTTTTAAAAGGCTTGTACGATCTGGATTTTTTTTGTTGAATAATTCTAGCTAATAACTGTCTTGCATTAACTGCTATAAACATGCCCCGAAATTTTTGTAGTGTTGCCATATTTAACATTTTGACCTTCCTGGTAGATTCCCCTGAGTTTTATATGGAAAAAAGGTATACTTTATCTTTATTGATAGGACTAGCGGTTTTTGCGTAAAATGCATTTAAAATCATTAAGGCATACTCGAGGGCTCTCGATAAGATATACCCTGGTGCTCTCAATAAGGTGTACTTGAGGACTTCCGGACTTCCTATGAATATAATGTCAAAATCTACTACCAGAAGTCAATTTTCAGCTGAAAATTATAAATTAAAAGTTAAAAAAAAAATTATTTATTAAAAAAAAATAAATAAAAACAATAAAACTATACAGCAAAGTAGAAACTTTATGACTATTAGTAGAATAATTGTATTGTATTTAGAAGATTTATTAAAAAGAATTATGTTTCGTTGCAATAAGGAATAATCCTAACATGTTGTTTCAGGTTCAAAGAGCATGTCTTAGTAAATTAGGAAAATGTGTAGCTCTACAGGGGCTCACTTTGAACACATACCTTAGTTAAATTTACGCATAGCAGTTTTTTTTTGTTATTCTATTAATAATTATAAAGTTTCTACTTTGCTGTATGGTTTTATGATTTTTATTTTTTTTTTGTTAAAATAAGTTAAGTTTTTTTAACTTTTAATTTATAATTTTCAGCTGAAAATTGACCTCTGGTAGTAGATTTTGACATAAGATTCATAGGGAGTCCTTAAGTACACCTTATTGAGAGCCCCAAGGTATATCATATCGAGAGCCTACGAGTATACCTTAATGATTTTAAATGCATTTTACGCGAAAACCGCTAGTCCTATTAATAAAGATGAAGTATACCTTTTTTTTATAGAAAACTCAGGGGAATCTACCAGTAAGGTCAAAATGTTAAATATGGCAACAATAGTCCGGACCTGGTATCTTTGATGGTTTCGGGGCATGTTTATAGCAGTTAATGCAAGACAGTTATTAGCTAGAAAACAAACAAAACTTCCAGATCGTACAAGCCGTTCAAAAGTTATTAATAAAAAATCGATTTTCAATTGTTACCTTTAAGAGCTAATATCTCGGTAAAGAAGGGGCATGGAGCAAAAAGTTATATGAAGTTGTTACCTTATTTTGATCCAATTTACATGATCCCAAACTTTGGACCATACCTTTTGGGACACCCTGTATTATGATATATAAAGTGTGTCCCAAATTGGTGAGGAATGTATAGGGATCTTGGAAACCACGATAGATAGAAAATCGGTTAAATGAGGAAAGTTTTGGACAATTATGGTTACTACATGGTTTTATCTATTCAGGTTTTTAAAAAATTTGAGAAAACCTGAAACATGCATTTTCGAAAATTGGCCATATTTTTTTTATAAGTAAAAATTTTTCAAATCTGTGAAATGTGAAAACTTCTTTAAAGCAACTATTTTTGTAGAATATGACTGATCATCAATCGGTCAATTTTTATTTTTTACATTTCGGGTTTTTGGAATCATCATTAACTTTATTTTTTCATATGGACGCCATATTGGATTTTTACGCAGCCAAATAGTGCTTTTTATTCTGATTTCAACAATGTATAACATGTTATAATTTAAGAGCTTATAACCTCATTTATTTCAAAAAACAAATATTTTCTCCGTTGGCCTTGATTTCGGCGAACGTCATTTTTTTTGTAAACAATAAAATATTAGTAATTGGTAAAATAGATAAGCTGAACAGATATTTTACAGAAATGGGTTTCGCGAACATAGCTATAGCAAAACTACACGTAACAAGTTAATTGAAATAAGTGGAAACAAAAACAATGAAAAGTGGCTAAACTAATATTCATACTAAAATGAAGATGTAAAATAACGACCTAAAATTCAAAATGTTGTCCATTTCTCTCAACATATTAACGATATTTTTTTAAATAGTCCTAACTATCCTATGAATGGTTGACTTAGGTATGTGAAATTCTCTATCAACATCCCTGGCTAAATATGTTGGATTTTCTTTAGAATATTGGTTAACTGCAGCAGTTCGTTGTTGATTTTCTTCAACGTACTTCATAGGTCATGGTTTTATAAAACTTTCGAATTCAAGCAACTTTGTAACCAATTTTCGAAAGTATGTTTGTTTAGGATGCTGCCCTTCAGGAAAATTGTCGAAATACGTTTGCGCAGCTATAATAACATTTCTATTGCTTTGAAAATAACGTTGCAAAATATTAAGTTTTTCTTTAAATAATTAACCATATTACAGAGTTGAAAAACTTTTAATAACGTACCCGAGCTAACTTGATAATGACGCTAGATGACTTTCGCCGGAATCAAGGCCAACTGAGAAAATATTTGTTTTCTAAAGTAGATGAGCTTATAAACTCCTAAACTATAACATGTTATACATTGTTGAAATCAGAATAAAAAGCACTATTTATGTTAATCATGTTAATCCATACTTAAAATCTGTTCATTTTCGTTTAAAAATGACCAGGAAAAACAAATAAAGAAAAAAACTCCTAATTGGTTTGTAACCAAGTTTATAATTTTTGAAGCAATGCTATACATATTTTGTTCTGTAGACATGTTCTTTATTGCTGTTTCAGACGATCTGCAAGTTCAAGGGGTCAGTCAACAGGACTGAGCACACTCAGTCTCCGTATCCGGGACCAGGCCCGAAGCGGTTTCATTGTATAAAGATCAGTGGCGGCTCCTCCTTAGGTTTGCAGGTTTGCGCAACCCCCAAAAAAGGTTTAAAATAAAATTTTAAAAATATATATATTAATCATTACATAGTTACAGATTTTTTAAAAATTTATTCGAACATCTGTATTTATTGTTTTATTAATGTTATCTCGAAATAACAGCCAAATTATTAAAAAACTTAACTGCTGTCGCTAAAATATCATTAATTTAATCGCGCGTCGCGTCGCGTCGCATCCTAGAAGCCGATGCCGATGCGATGGTTGCAATCAAAATGCAAACCCATTTGGATTCATTACGAGTAAGCGTAAGTATATGGAGTTGCCTATCTTGGCATTGGGCGCTGAATTTAGTCTCATAAGCGGCATGAGGTTTGCAGTTCCACTGCAAACCTTTATTTATCTCGCAGGCTGATTTACGATTTATTGAAGTATAATTTGTTATTTTGGTTATATGTGTAATATATGTAGCTACTTGTATGATTTTTATTACAGTTTTTGTATGTCTATTTATTTACATTAAGTTTATTGTGGTTATTTAGTTATTTTTTTAAAGAACCATAGAATTGCAACCCCTTACTTTTTAACCCACGAGCCGCCACTGATAAAGATTACTTTGGCGTGTACCCAATTAGGACTTTTTATTATTTTATTTAGTTGGCATTTTCAAACGAAAATGAACTGATTATAGTATTAGAAATCAGTTGAAGATAATCTTCAGTTCCAGTTTGTTCTGCTTACTTAAAAATTTAAGAGTATTGTTTTTTTTATGTTTCTGAGTTATTTATTTGCCTTATTTAGTTTCAATTGTGTTCAAAGTGTGTTTGTATAGTTATATATGTGTTAAAAGTCATCAAAATGTCGTAAGGTTATACCAAGTTTTTTGGTTATAATGTGACTTTTATTTGAGAAGTTATGCAAACATAAGATTTACTGTACTAAAGAAAATACTTAAAAATGAATTGGTGGAGCACTAATCTGCATTATAAACTGGATGACAACATTTCAAGCATGTGTTAACGCTAGGTAGGTACTTTATTTTTTATAAAATAAAGAATGTTTTAAATCTTATTTTTTGTAATTAAAAGTTGCAGGAACGATTTTGTGCACTCCCTATTTGTTATATTACGCCAAGGTTCTTATGTGACATGTGAAAATTATTTTTTAATATTTTGACAATATTTACTAATCTTTTTTTTAAGTGTACGCAAGCTTCTGGCTAAGCTGAGTAAATAAATCACCCTGTATAATTAATTTTCTTTGTATAAATAATTTAGGGAAAATATTGTTTTAAAGAAATAAAACTTTTCACATAATAGATTGGACCAGGATTACTAAAGTACATGCTCTATCTGATACCACATAAGTTTAAAATTTTGTTAAAAAACTCACTGATAATTTTTGCTCAAATTTACTTTACAAGAAAAAATTAAAATATATATGAAATGATACCTATAATATAGATAATAATACGGAGTCAAATTGGTTATGGAAGAAAGTTTTTTAGACTTCAAATTTGAGCAAACATTTTCAAATTACTGATATAATAGACAGTTACTTGGTGGTTAGTACTATTCAATTAATATAAAGATACAATTTTAAGAAAAGTAGAAGTCTGTCAAACAGCTTGTAAAATTTTGGTTGATAAGGCGGGTAGAAAAAATGGTATGGATTACTTTTCTCATATAATCTCCCTAGAGCATGAATTATTTACAAAAACTTTTTCGAGAGGCGAATTTTTTTAAAACTTTGCCGAGGGTTTGGCGAGGAAAATAATCTTAAGTAATTCGCAATTAGGAAAGAATATCTAGGATTTTAATTGAGGCTCGCGGGAGATTCGGTACGACATTTTTACGCTCACTAAAATTAAGGGAAAAGTATGACAAATGTAACCAGTTGCTTGTAGTTAATCACCTTGCAAAGACTTTCACTTATAAATCCTACAGCTAGGTAAAGTGATATCCGAAAAAGTGTAAATTGTGGCGTCATAACAATATGTCAAAATGCAAGTATTAGTTGGTTAAAATAAACAAGTTAATTTTTTTTAAATAAACTGGTTAATTTTTGCGACAACACTAAGCGATCAAATGTATACCACATTAGCAAAAAAATTTAATTAAACTGTTCGGTTAATCACATGCTCTTAAAACCCAATGTAATATTTTTATTATACACATATATTTTGCGTAGAAGAACATGAATTTTATTTTAAATATTGCCTACATCTTAAAAAAACCGGTTTGACAGAGTCCTAATTTCTAAAATTAAAATAAAATATAAAATTAATTAAAAAATTCTATGACAATACATTTGAAAAAAAAAACTCTCTTCCCACCAACAGACATAACACGACACATAAACAAAAAGAAAATCCACCAAAAACCCAGGAGTCACCTGACCCACGCAGGCAGGAGAATCCTCTAAAACTGCCTTCTCATTTTCCTTAATTTTTTGACCATCAAAAGTATCTAATTTGTCATCTCCATTGGTTGCTTTCTCATTAAGGACTAAGACTATCTCATCTTCACAGGGTTTTTCACTACCTTTACCCTCTAAACAAGATTTTTCTTTTTCACCTTCAAAGATCACCTTTTTATCACTGACCTGCAGCTTTTGGGTCTCTTCTTCCTTTTTAGCCATTATCTCTTCATTTGATAGGGGATGATATACCGGTTTATCGTCTTTATGACTTCCTTTTTAAGAAATATTTTTATTGTTTCACACAATTACATTGACAAGAAGTGGATTTTTTAATAAATAAATAATTTATTTAAATTACAACAATAAAAATACTATAAAAGAATAAATAGGGTTGCCACCAACTTTTGTACTTACAACTCCCTAACAAATTTAAATTTAATATTCCATGACAAAAAAACATAAATGAGCATTTTTAGCTTTTTTAATTACTCTTTTAACGTTGTTAAAAAAATTAAATAGACAATGCAGTTAACAATTTTTCATAACATATGTCCTGAATTCCCTGACAAATCCCAATTTTGCAGGCTAGTGAAATTTTGTTTCCTCCTTGGTGAAGATTTAGTATTGTAAAATGTAGCAGCAAATCTAAAGTTTCCGCTTTTTCTACTAAATACATAATCTATTATTTTACTGGTTAACTAGTCCTGTTATGGTTGCAAATAAGTCGTTTAAAAATTAAACTATTTTTTGTGTATATTTTAAAAGAAAGTAATATTTAATAAACCAGAACAACTAATATCTATTGAACTATTTTGGCAGGTGTGAAATTGTAAAAAAATATTTTAATTAGAATTTTTAACCAAATAATGATTTTTTTGATGTTCCTTGCTTGTTGTTGTGCACTGTATGACTGGTTATTTCAAATTTAAATTCCAAGATATCCCAAGAGTTAAAGAATATGATTAAACCACTTACCCTGCTGATTTTGCTGATTATTTTGTTGTTGATCATTATTTCTACGCTGCTGAGGATACCTGTAAGCACCGCGATATCCCCCACGGTAACCACCTCGGAATCCTCCTCTTCCTCGATAACTGAAATAAATAACAAGCAAAATACAACAGTGAAAATACATTGTATTCATTTAGGTTCTATTTTATTATTAATATTTTTTTTATTATTAGTATTATTATCGCACAACTAGAAATTAAAGCATTTTTTAATAGTGTAACTATAACATCTTTATCATCTAAAAAATTGCGTCTTTGTTTTTTTTTCTTTAATCTGGGAACCGTAAATATTCTCAATTTAGCTCACCTTTTTATACAAAAATACATGCTAGCTCTTGTTTTAATTCAGAAATAGTGTACACTATTTTAATTTTACACTTTTTGTAAGTAACACGATACCTATCTAGTAAAATTTAACTACCTTAAGAGCTAGTGTAGTTGAATAAGAACTAGTTTACATCAAAATCTAATAACAAACACCTAGTTCTAAATTACACTTATAACAATCGTTTTAATTAAAAAAAGTATAACATAGTGTACACTATTTCTAAATAAAAAAAGATCTACTAATATGTATTAGGTATTCAAATGATTATTTTGTTTTTTTAATATTATTTATACTTCAGTATTATACTAAGAGTTCGATGTTTTTAAGATTTCCAGCATTTAATACTTTATATAAATATTTTTTTAAAATACACATTTTCAACTGCTTTTAACTTTATGTGTAAAATGTCGATTTGTATATAATTCTAAAATATATTTAATAAATATTGGTGTAGAATTTAAATTATTAGAACTAACAGTATATTAATTTCAATTCTAAACACAATTCTTCTTACCTTCCTCTCCTGGTAGCTGCCACACCGAATGTTTCAGAATTTAACTTTCTTTCTTGACGCCAGTCTGTCCTCTGCATCTTGCCCTTAGCTCTTTCTACAGCCTCACAGGAAATCTTATCGAAGAAAGACTTAGCTTTGTCATAAAATACCTGTATATAAAATACACTTTAATAACCTCTCTCACGGTTTATTAGAAATTTTTATGGTGAACTTCATTCATAAGTTAATTACTATTTATAAGAAAATGTTTTTATTTTTCCCGCAATTTGGTAATACATTAATAAGATTTTTGTAAGGGATCAAATATGAAACAAAATCAAAACCAGAACTAACTCAATGGGGCATAATAATTAGTGTCCGACCGAAAGTTCGGTTTCGGTTTCGGCCGAATTTCAGCCAAAAATCAAGTTTCGGCGGCAGTTTCGGTTTCGGCCAAAATTGGCCGAAACTTTTGCCGATAAGGTTCCAGTTATGATAGATTGTATGAGTCCTGGGCATATGTTAACGGAGTTTTTGAAGAATTCAAATACAGCAAAAAAATAATAAAAGAACGCAATACAAATGTCTTTTTTTAAATATAATTTTTGACAGATATTATTTTAACATATGTGCTTATAAAGATGTGTTGTATTATTATTTCTTTATAATACAGATATGCAAATATATTTCTTCAATAACGAGACAACCAAATCTAAAAAGGTAATCAGATTTTTGGATGTATAATAAATTAGTAATTTTATATTTAAATATACAGGTTGTCTTGTTGACAAAATATTTTTAGGTCAACTTCAGTTATTAAATAGTAACACAGGTAAAAATAATTTTTAGTATTTTAGTTATTAACTAAAGGGAGCATAATATACTTTGTTGTGTTACCTCATGTTCTTCTTCTTGCTCAGTCTCGCCAGCTCCTGTTTCATTTCCAGAGTCATCCTTTTTTTCCGACTCCGCTACGGCGCCATTAACTTCTGGTTTTGATCCAGTGGCATCATCCAGTTTAACCTAAAAAATATAATGAGATTTTTAAAAATATTGTACGGAAATTACACTATTTAATTATAAGAATTCACAAACCTATAGAAGTAACAATGCGCCTACTTGTAATAAAATATTTAAAGCTAAAAGCATTTTAGCGGCATATGCAATATGAATAATTACTGTCCTGATTTGTAAAAAACCTTTGAATTACAGGTATTGTGGGCTTCCAAGGGTGACATTTTAGTTTAAAATGGTAGTTTAAACTGTTTTATCAAACACAATTCTATAAAAACAGAAAATCAACAGAGCGATAATTTTTAAGTAAATGGCATATCAATACTTTTTAATAGTGTCCATGTAAAATTTTGTTCAAATGGGTTATGACTAAAGCTGGGCACTTCGCCTGCTTGTTCATTGGCGTGTCCATATGGAGGTATACATAGTGCGGTCACACATTTCTTTTTTTAATATACTAGGACAGTCCACGTAGTTGTCTTAAATGTTTCAAAAGGTAGCTTATTAACCAAAAAACCTAAAGATTTGGAGGTTCGGAAAAGAAAGGGAAAGCTTTTGCAGGCTGTAGGTTCCACAGATTAGACACCCTAGGGATGAAGAAATAACAGGAAATTCAGGGCCTCTCTAGATGAACTTTAGAGGGATGCATAAGAGTGACACTACATGTCGCCATACTGGGAGCTGCCAGAGAAGAAATTATTAAAGATACCAGGCTTACAGAAAAGCTTCTTTTTCTTGCCCGCCGACAGGCTATAACGGATCTGTTGGTAATTTTACGACTTCTGCTTCGAGAAATTAGCCAGTATAATTCTTCCTTTAACAGCTCTCATTAGAGCAATACATAGTGTGATTATGTTTGTGACTTAGTTTACAAGAATCGTTGGTTACGGTAATTGTTCATTTATTTTGGAATCTCCGTTTGTAATAGTCAACTCCCTCTCTTAATTATTATTTATTTATACATATTATACATGGATATTTTTTAGTCCCTAAGACGCTTTGTCTATGAAAATGTAATTTTTTAGCATATTTTGATTGATTGATAGTGCCACTCTTATGCATTCCTTTACAGTTCAAATTGAGGGGCCCTGACTCAAAATGTGGCACATTCTATGCACAGAGATTTTCCATTATCCCCCAAATCGTCGTTAGAACACCCACGGTACATTAGTATTGGCGCTTTAAGCCTTTGTAGACTGTCCCAAGAAAAAAAAACTTATACTAAATTCTCGGAGCAGAAGCCATGAAAATACCTGCAAAAAAGCGACAGATTTCCGAGTCCGTCGGTGGGCAAGAGAAGGAAGGGGTATCGATATTTTGGTTGTGAATATATTAATTTAGTTATTATTTATTTCCTAATATTAATAGAAAATTAATTAATTAAAAACTAAAATGGTAAATGCAAAACTAAACAATCTAATAATCTATTTTTTAAGTTTTGTGTATTAGAGTCACATCTGGTAATAAATAAGAAAAAATAGTGATTACCTTGGCCAGTTTATTTTTAAGTTCCTCAAACTCGGTATTAGCTTGTTCAAAGTCATATTCACTATCAAACTTAAGGGTAGTTTTTTTGCCTCCCTGCTGTCCGGGTTGATTACCTGGCCTAAAATAAACAAACTTCCTTACTGCTTGTATTTAAAAATGGCATTTTTTAGGTAATTTTTAGAAAAAGAAACTTGTTTTTTCCCAGTAGTAACATACTTAGTATTTCGTAAGTATGGGTTGCAAATAAGGAACAAATTATTATAGCACTTTAATATCAAGCAAACATATTAAAAATTTTTGCCTTTTAATTAAAATGCAACTTGTAAACAGAAAGTAAAATTAAAAAATGGTAATTTAATTTTTTACAGGGAAATAAGTACAAATAGGCAAAAAATTTGCTACTAAATAACTGGTTTGGTTTCCGTCCATTAATAAATGTGGTAATAATGTTCATTTTATATATAGTCTTTTAACAACTCTTACAAGTAAGTAGCACATAATAACCTTATTAAGTACTTAATCCTAATTTAGAGTTTGCTGCGAAACTGACGAAACAATCTAACCTGAAATACCTTTATTTTCCTTTTGTATTTTCAATAAAACCTTATAATTAAAATCAGATGAATAGCAGAAAATAAGTTTAAAATAATAAGGTTCTGACATTATTATGTAATATGTTTTTTTTTAATAACTTGATATTTTAAGTATAACTTTATAAACAAAACTTATAAAATCAATATTTCTTTGAATTATTTTGGTCTACAATACTTCTGCAAATATCCCACCAAAAACACTTGCTTGTACATTGAACCTAACCATTATACTGAACAGAAAAAACAAAAATTACTCTCTTTAACTCACTTAGTGCTCCGTAAATCGCGCCTGCTTGTCTAATAGGTTAATGTAACAATTTTCTTTGTTTCGTAAATAAAATCCTAACAGCATCCTAAATTCTTAGACAATTATGTCCTCAGAAAGTCAAGTTCAATCAGATTACGAAATTCTAAAATAGCCCCTAAAAATATGATATTACGGCCCTGTTTCAGGGCTTCTCTGGTAAAAATGTGCAGTTTTATTTTTTTCCTTTACTTTTGTTCTTAAACCTACTTATATACCAGATTATAAGTTTTTGCAAAATTCTAAAATACTTCCTTAAAATGCGATACTACGGCCCTATTTCAGGGCTTTCCGAGTAAAAATGTGCAGTTTTAAGAATTTTTCCTTTACTTGTGTCCTAAAATTTGCTTACATACCAAATTTTAAATTTCTACTCCCTCAGGAAGTGTCTCATAACTGACTTGTGGAAAATTTTATTTTTAAAACATACAAAAGAATGCCTTGTACTATAGAAGTTACTACTTTCTGTTCACAATTCTTTAGGATTATTTAAAAAATATAAAAAAATAAACAATACTAAAAGCCTCGGTTATTAATATTTATTGTATTAATAAACAACTTTTATTACCTAAACGGTCCTCCTCTTGGTCTACCCCGTCCTCTAGGCACACCCCTCTGGTTACCCCAACCTCCTCTGTACTGGTAACCACTTTGATTGCCCTGTTGGTATCCACCCTGTTGGTATGATCCTTGATAATTATTTTGATGCTGCGGGCGCCCTCTATTCGACTGTTGTTGGCGACTAGGATTTTGGTGTTGCTGAGTTCCATGTTCCTAAAGAAGGAAGCATTTCTATTACCAATTTATTAAAATAGACCTATTATTTAAGTGTTTTTTTTTTACATTGCATGAAGGATTATTTAAACAAAATGTACATGCAATTAATTTTTTGACCTTTAAGCGTTTTTTGCAAATGGTGTTTTGTTTTATTACTTATTTTAATATAATAAAGATTTGACATTTTTATTTATTAAAAAGACTAAAAATGAAATTAACCTCATTTTCTCCACCTCTATTTTGAAAATCTCTCCTTTCTCTGGATCTATTTCTTTGCTGCTGTCCCCTTGGGGGCTGAATGGGCCTGACTTGTCTTTTATTGCCATCCTTAAAAATATTAGTAAAAATTCTCTTGAAAACCACTCAGTTGTACTAAACCCGTGATTCAAAGACATATTGATACAAAATAACCTCAGCTCTCATAATCCTGCGCACACAGGGCCACCAAATTAAGCAAATATAACCATAAAGTAATTTATTGGTCCAGTATCAAACTGTCATTTGCAAAATCCACCCCTAGCGGTATTTGTTCACATCACTGGGAAATTGTTTATATTATAATTGATTAATGACTTATTTTACAGTTTCTCAAATTTTCAAAGCTTTTGGTTTATGTATGTATTTAAAAATATGTACAAACTTTCAATATCACAATTAGAAAGGTAATAAATCTATTTATTTAAGCAAATAAACTTAAGTAAAATAAATAAAAAGAATTATAAAATTATTATATTTATTTATAAAAAGACAAACAAAGAATGATGTCTTTACGAAACAGTTTTAATTTCCAACTATATATGAAGATGTGTTTACCCTTGGTTGGTTTCCGCCAGCTTGAGTACCTTGGTCAACAGATAAAGATTTACGGGATCCTACAGAAGCAGGAGTAGTACTGCGACTGGTTGCACCGCCAATGAAATCTAAAACAGAACCTAAACTGAGACGTCTAGAATACTACTTGCCTTGTTAAAAAAGTAATAAAATAACTTAAGAGTTTTAATTATTGTTTTTTATTTGTTAATTAAATTAAAATTAAAAAAAAACAATGACTTTATGTCATGAATTAAAAAAAATTCTAACAATTTTAAAAACATTTTAATTATTATTTAATTTGTATTGTTTTTACTTTTTATATCTTAAAAACGGTATCACATTTATTACCAAAACATTGATAACTTAGTTTTTTTATAGGTCTTAAAAGTATTTTTCATTTCAATGTTTGAAGGTGAAAAATTAAAGTATTTAAATTATCGGGCCAGTTTTTAGTATGTTTCTAGATGTCTGGTCAAACATTCCAAAAGAATCTATAATGAACAGTTTTAACAAGAAAAGACGGAAGTGGAGTTCTTTTAAAAATGGGTTTGATTAAAAAGCTGCAAAAATAACCAACTCTACAGCTACCAGTTTTAAGGGACCTTGCTGCAATAACAGTGAGGAAAAAAATGTGGAGATTCTGGAAAACCATATTTTAAAATATTGATGTTCTGCTCATATATTTATTTAATTTTGGAAGAATTACAGGTACAACAATATGTAGTTTAAATTATAAATTACTTCTGAAATGCCAATTTACCAAAATGTTTTTACAAAAAAAAAAGAAGGAAAAAACAATATTATCCCAGAATGTTTGATTTGTCAGCAAGTGGCCAAAATTGGCACATGTTGATTGTTGATAAAAAGGAAGTTTTAAGCCAAAAATATTTGTTAAATTGATTTAATATCAATAAATAATTGCATGCACATATAACTACTTTAAACCTTTTATATTATTACTATAATAGATATAATAAAAACATGACTACAATGATACCAGAGAAACATATATTTTTTTTTCAGATTTGTTAAGATTTTGATAGAAATTAGCTATGGGCACACAGTATGCCTCGAACATTCGTACATGACATGGTTATCCAACAATATATATATATATATATATATATATATATATATATATATATATATATATATATATATATATATATATATATATAGTATGTATATATTTAAATAAAACAAATTAAAATTACATCTTACTGAGTGCTTCTCTTCGATACGATTGTAAATTTCATTGAATAGAACATTATTAATCTATATGTAATGTTTAGCTCCGGGAATAAATAAAAAAATGGATGGTAAATGGACGATTAAATCACTGGCCCTGCTCATGGGCTCAGTTGCATAAAAAACAATGATAAATAGCTAACTCTGGTTTTTTGCTGATTCTTAAAAAGACCATTTGGTAAAAACTGTCTCTGGTCCAGATACCTAATACTAGCATGCTTCATTAAAATAAAAGCAGTAGGTGTTAACTTTTTAAACACTTGTAAAGTTAACTTACTTGTAAAATGTATGCTTTTAGTTTGGATATTAACAAAATGCAATGCATGTAATTTACAAATTAAAAAAACAGAATGAAATTGTTAGATTAACAAAGCAATGACATTTAAAAGTTTAACAGCCATATTCACCAAGCTAATGTTTTAAATTAGATATAGAGGCCATAAAAAATAAAAATTCCAAACTGAATAGATGCGCTCTGCTTATAACTTTTGGGATCTAGAAAATAGGCACTGAAATCAATTAACATTCTTCTTTTTTTCTTTAAATTAAACAAATTTTTATTGGCCTATAAATAAGAAAATATACATATGCAAATAATTATTTTACTCCTGTTCTTGCCAGTTTAAACCCCTATTATGGCCTTTAAATTTTGGTTTCTTTAGTGAATATTACTGTAAAACTATTATAGATTCATAGGTTTGACACAACTATACTACAGCTTACAGCAACAATTAGTGGCAAGTTTAAAAAAAAACTGACTACAAATAGTATTACTTACTCTACCTCAAACTTTTATAAGCAAACTAAAGCAGCAAGCATCAATACAAATAAAATTAAAATATTTTTTTACCAGAATTATCATTAGGCCTGGGTGGTTCACCCACACCCACAGGAGGAGGGGGTGACAAAATTGAAGAGGGCGCAACACCGACTTCAGGTCCCCCCCCAGGTGGTGAAATTATCAACTCACTTGGCTTCGAACCAGGTGCAGATCCTGCTCTGCCTATACCAGCTGGAAGCCCTGGTGCTGCAGAACCTGTTAGTCCCCCCATAGGCAAGAATGATCCATAAGGATTGTGTCCCATATGCCCCAATATAGGGTGTTGTTGGAACTGCTGGGGTCCCAAAGTTGGAGGTACAGAAAGTTGCATAATTGCAGGATCATTGAGAGGCTGGGGGTGGTTCACAGCATTAACTATCCGAATGTCTTTAATATCAGAACCACGAAAGAGGATATAGTCATATACTTGGTTCTGAGCTGGGACAGGAAATTGGGTTTCACGATCTTCTGTACCAAATGAACGTACTGAAAAAAAATATATATATTTATTAATTTCTATACATCTAACTACCAAAAAAATTGCACAAAAAAAATACTCAGGAAAGTTATATTTTTGTTATTTATAAGGCTGGATTTAGTGTTCGACCGACGGTCAGCGCTGATATTGGAATGTAGCTACATCAATGGAAAATGTATGATCAACTACAGCGCGTAGCAGTTTGACGATCTTCTCTGCACTGTATTACATTTTCATTGATATGACTGATGTCAGCACTTGGCATCGGTCGAGCACTAATTTCAGCCTAAACCACTTTATCTATTTAATTTAATTTTTATTATTTCAATGTGGAGTTTAACAAATTCGAACTGTGTCAGGCAATTAAAAATTAGCTTTGGAATGAATTGGATCTGACTAGCACGCAGGCTTTTAAGCTGGAAAGAAGTAGTAATATTGTATTATAGTCATTGATCTACAGTGCAAGTCTCTAACTTGGAATGAAACAAGTTATTTTTTGAAAAAATACTCGTGCCTGTCAACTAGTATTTTTTGTATAAATATCAAATTTAACAGCTGTGTTATGTGTATCAATTTGACAGCTGTATCCTGTTATGATCGTCTAGGATGCTGATACCAAAAAATTTCGTAGCACCTTTTTTGTTCACAATGACATTTACCTTACAGAGTGTGACTTTTAAATATTAAAAGAAAAAATCCCTCGAATAACCCGAAAATTCAAAACACTTATTTACTTTTCAGTAGCAGTCTGCCACCATTATAAAGATTAACTTAAATGAAAAATAAAATAGAAATTAAAATTAAATTTGCAAGTATTCTGGTATAAAATTTAGGAGATTCCAACAACTTTTTTATTATTTATGACGTTTTGTTATAAATGACATATTAGGTTGATACCAGTTTATAGTTTCCCAAAAGACAAAAAAGGGGTGGTGTGATAATTGATTTCGAGTTTTTTAAATGGAACACCCTGTATACTTTGATCTAAAAAGATAGCAAATTAAATTATCTTTTCAAAAATAGAACTCACCATGTATGATATTGGTTTTTCTATGCGATTTATTTAAACTTTATTACTTTAAAACACAACAGGCTATAAAACAAAAGCTTATATCCTAGAAACAAAACAATGTTGACATCATAGCTGGTAAGACATTACACAATATACAACTAGGAGAATAAATAATTAAAAATTAAAAAAAACTATATATATTTTGAAACCAAAATGATTCAGATTAAGGGAAAAAGTAACGGGAATCATCGCAAATGTCTGAAAGCCCCTCCGTTGTTTTTAATGCACTCTTGACATCCACCTAATGTTGATGCTGAAGTAATTTCAAGTAAACTTAAAATCAAATAACATACCAATCCTTTTTTGTCCTTTGTAAAATTATAAATATACCAGTCAAAACAAACTAATATTTCATTTATGAGAAAAAGTCACAAATAATAAAAAAGTTCTTAGAATCTACTAAATTTTATACCAAAATTCTTACAAATTTATTTTAATTTCTATTTCATTTTTCAAGTTAATCTTAACAACGGTGGCGGACTTGTCAGTGAAACGTAGATGAGTTTAGATTTTTTTTTGTTTTTTAGTTTCAGGCGATCTGCCAGTTCATAAGTGTCAATGGAGCTGGGCACACTCAGTCGCTATACTCCCGGATCAGGACCAAAGTGATCATAATCACTAGAAATTTCCCAGGAGAGTAATCCCAACAAAATGTTAAAAAATTAAGATTACTTTTTTATAAATTTTATTTCCAACTCTCCCCAAAGAAAAAAATCTGGAGGTGTTAGATCCGCAGATCATGGCGGCCACCTTATAGGTCCACATGTTCCTATCCAACGGTTTCTAAAGTGGGTATTTAAATACTCTCTTATTCAAAGAGCGTTATAGGTAGGGGCGCCATATTGTTGAAAATTATCGAAAAGGTTTTATTGGAATATGTCCAGATATCTATCTGCATTTAAATTTTCTTTAAATACATATGATACACCTGTTTACTTAAAAAAGCAAAAAAAAATACATTTACCCCAAATTGTCCTTGTTGATTAAGAATGCAACTTGTTATTCAAAATTTATCTAACCAAATAATTTTTCTGTGGAAAAAACGATCCTCGTTAGATTTATTTTTAAACCAGTGACAAAATTCCAATCTTTTCACATCATAACCAGGGTGCAAATATTGGTTAATATTAGCAATATAGGGAAAATATTTATTGGATGTCAAAATCTTTGCGCCTTAGATTTTGAAATTCCAGTTTCAGTTTTATGGTAGATTTTTTCCCCAAAATTTAAATATGATTTTAGATAATAAAATTAGTGTGTGCGCTCATACTGCATCATAAGTGTTGCATGTTGCATAGCCAAGTCTGACGGTTCAGTTCCATTCAATACCCACAAAAAGTACTAAACGCGCCTAAAGGAGTTTTTACTTCAATAAAAGTTGAACTACTATTCAAAGCTATCTAAGGATATAACATTTTTACCTTATTACCCTTCTTCATTTTACTTGTTTTCTTTATTATGTTTTTGATCTCGGCTTTGTAAAAGAGCTGTAATGTTTTAAATTATGTTCCAGTAGTCGGAATATGGTTGCCATCATTGCAGATAGCAAACAAAATATAAATTTTGCGCCATTTTTTCGTTTTTTTAACTTTTAATGTAGGTTATGTTTGATATTCAGAAATGATATGCACTATTTTACACTTTTTTTTTACGTCAGCGCTCTTATCGAAGGTGTATTTTAGGACTAGGTGGGAACAAAAAGTGTAAAATAGTGTAAAGTATTTCTAAATAACAAACAGACCTATAAACTGATATACAAAATTTTTTAAAATGTTGATAAGTCATTTTTGCAATTTAATATTAATTAAAAATGAAATTGATGTTAAATGTTAATAACAACTAGAATGTCAATGTAGTTTCATTTCTAGAATATTAACTTTTGTTTCATAACATACAGTGGTTTAAAGAAATAAATTTTAAATAAATCATATGGAAAACCAACATCATATGTGGTGTGTTAAATTTTTGAAAACAGAATTTAATATGCTATCTTTTAGATTAAAGTATTCCATTTAAGAAAATAAGGTTAGATTTAATATTTTTTTGTGACCCACATACTTATTCTGAAAACGGTAGATAATTCAAAAATCATTATATAAAAAAGCTTTTGTTTAAAACATTTTTCTCTATCTCTTTTAACTAAGAAAATGTAGGGTCATCCTGAAATTGACATTTTTTTTAATTTTCTTCCATATCTCTTAAGGAAGCGAAAATTTTTAAATTGTGATTTTACCATTTTAGGTATAACCCAAAAAGAGCATGATACCTATATTACTAACATAAATATTACAACAATGGTTCTTGAAAATAATTTACAATAAAGATTACTTTTATTTATCGAAACAATTATATAACTAAAGTTAAAAAATGGACATTAAAAAATTATAATACTATTAATTACAAAAAACGTCTTTAAAAAACCACGTTTTAAAAATGTATGACAACAAAATATAAAATTAAATAAATCAACAGGCCAAAAAAACTTTCAGTATTTAGGTTTATACTTGTTATTATTTTACCAAAAACCAATAAAATCAATTAAATCATTTACGCTCTATAAACAAATGTTTGGTTTGGTAAAAGTTGGTTATTAAATATAAGTACTAATTTAAATTCTCTATAATATAGTTAAAAATATTATTTTATTTTTATAAAATATATAAAATATAAATTGTGTCTTTATTATTATTATTTATTATTAATAAATTTTATTATTGACATAATAAATTAAAATTAAATTAAGACAAAAATATAGTATAAAAATTATTTAAAAATATTTATAATTTTAATATTTACTTTCCCACTACAAGGTAGTCTTTATGGGTATATTAAGTTTATAATGTTTAAAATATACATATACTGTAAAAAGTTAAAAGAAAAACTTTATTGTTATTATGTATTTTTTAGCTATGTCAATAAAATTTATTTTATGCATGCAAAAAACAATAAAAGACGTTTTTTTTTAGCGATAATTAATTAAATAAACTTCGTTTTATATTTGTAAAATAATTTTAATTTATGCCTAATTAAATAACTTTATTATTTTTGAAGATCCATGTATCAGTTAAAGCTAAAAGGCTATAACTTTAAGAAGTTGGGTCAAAAATTTTAGAATATGGACTTGGTTCACTTTAGCTTTAACCCCTCATGTAATTATAGATAATTTGTATGGATTTCTAATTTAAAACTAACTCTGCTTTTAAATAACTTTTATTGTTTGTTGAGGATCAATTAAAATAAATGGGACAATTTTTGTTTTTTTATTAATACTGCAACCCATAAACTACAATTGGGCAAATCCATGATGACTCGCGGGACAATTAGAAAAACATCAATTTAAAAAATATTAATTTTAAAAATTGGCAAACTTATTCTTATGTGATTTATTGATATTCTACTATGGCAATGGTTTCTCTGCAAATAGTACTTGCTTATTGAAAAAAGAGCAAAACCTAATAAGTAAAGTTTTTGAAAAATCTATGATTTCTCGCGGGATTTTAAAATTAAAAAAAAAAAATCCCAAGTTTTAATCATCTTTTTTCTCTAAATTTAAAACATATTTAAAAAAAATATTATTACTATAAACTTACTTATTCTTAGTTGAAATTTATTAGGTTTTAACTAAGTTGCCAAAATGCTTGAAATTCTGTACATAACCAATTTAGTGATTACTCGCAGGACATTACTCGTGGGACAATGCAATTTCAGTTAAGAAATATTTATTTTAACTATACTAATTAACAATAAATACTAATAAATTATATAGAAAAACACAAGACAATGCTTGATTCGTTTGAATTAAATACGTTTTTAACTCCTACATGGTAATTATCTAGAAATCGAAAGTTGTGGCAGCTTTTTATGTTGGGAATTGCTTTTACCGAGTTCCATTTATCATTTAGAGTTTGTTTTGCTGCTTCAATCACCTCTGTTTCTACATAAAGGGTGTTTATCTTATCCAATTTTTGAGCATATTGGTAGAAGTCTTTAGCATTACTAATTAAAAACTTTCGACTTTTTATTTCCATCCAGACCTAAAATATAAAGTATTACAAGTACCACTAAATACTCCCAAAAGAAAATATATTCATATTTTATTCTGAAAAACAGATATAGTTTTAGATAAATATATTGCCTAAAGGTAAAAATTAATTATGTGCAATTATGAATTTTTATAAATACCTTTCTCCTTACTGTGGCTCCTATACCATCCACAGCACCCTTTCCGTGAGATGACGCGAAAAAATTTCCATTCCATTGCTCTTAAATTCATTTCTGATGGCGCACTTTGAATTTCATCTTGTGCCGTAATTGAAAAGTTTTCCGCAAAGTCCATTTGCAATATGATTTCTTTCTCGCCAACGTTGCTTCTTTTTAAATCAAAATACTTTTGTTGTCTGTTTTTGATAAATGTATGTTTTTTGAAAAAAGGCAGTTGATTTTCTAAGGTGGATACAACCATTTCAATGGACTTTTCAAGACTAATTATTTCTACTTTTCCGTTGATAGTTGTCCACTGTTTAAAAGTTAATTCCAGTGTTGACTCATCATATTTCAGAGGCAGAACTGAATATTTCAGGTCAATTTCTTTACAATTCTGACAAATCCCCATCATACAATCTTCACTTTCTAAGTAGCAAACAATTTCTTAAAGAAGCTATCTGTGCGTTTTTGGAAACTTTACATTTTTGTGTAATATATCTATTAAATAAAAAACAATGGCATGGTACCTACAGACACATACGTCATGAGGCATATCTGATATAACCATGACAAATTTGAGTCTTAGTTCATAAAATTTACTAATTTTTATCTTTTCCTCAGGATTTTCTTCTATAAAAATGCTAAAAGCCTCTGAAACTGTATACATCATATGTCTTTTTTGTACGTGTTCTGTTCCATTTATAGATTTTATTTTTAATTTATCTTTAATGTTTGGCGAAACTCGGCTTATATCTTCCCTATAGAAAAATTCTTTAACTTTCCTTATTGTTTCCGTTCTCAGCTGGTTATACTTATTATTTGTAGTGATAGAGTTAAACTCGGGATTAGTTTGACCAAAATCGAAACTTATGGTTAAATTCTTATTAATCGTTTTCAAAGCCCTGCTCATGATTCCTATTTTCTTCTCTTTGACTTCTGAAAGAGCATTCTTGATTTTTTTAAAATCTTTCCCCATGGTTTGAGGGGTCTTATAGGCCCTATACTCTTTTTTATTTAACTTCTGAGTAGTGATGGAACGGACTCATGTTTCACCGGACTACCGAACTCCGGACTTCCGGCCGCCCAGCAAACCGGATGCCGGAAGTCCGGCGCCGAACTCTATGTCTTTTTTCCTCAAAAAATAAAAAATAAAATATTAATCGGTGCTACTTACATTTAAATGTCAATAAAAGACAATAAAGTACCAAGGACATATTGTAAACTAAGAGTTTTCTTACAAAAATAATTGACAGGCAAAGTATTCAACTAGACTAATATCATGTCATCCTTATTTAAAAAACACACTTAAATAAGCCCAAGTTGCTAAACGATACTTAAGCGCCCCAGCAAGTAGTGTGTATTCAGAAAGGTCTTTTTCAGAAATTGGCAACATATATGAAGAAAAGCGTTCTAGATTAACCAGTCAAAATGCTGAAAAACTTTTATTTAATTATCATAATTTGAAAAAGATACATTTTGATTATTAACAGTGTTTTTCCTTATTTGTAAGAGAATTAGAGATTACCTGTAATCAGTTAATAAATGTAAGCTGTTTTTTCTACCCAAGATTTTTATTTCCCCCTATTTATATTTCCAATGTCTTAATAAATTATATTTCCTTATTAATAACATTAAAAAATTTCCGGCCGGACAGCCGGATTTTTTCAGAAAAATCCGGCCGGACCGGAAGTCCGGTGAAGTGGCCGGACTTGCCGGATTCGGTACTTGAACCGGACGTCCGTTCCATCACTACTTCTGAGCATCTTTTTTTGCACGATATTTTCTTTTTCTTTCCCGTTCGTTTTTTCTTTTTAGTTCTAAAAAATCTATCAAGGACAACATCTTTTGTTTTATTTTGGCTCGGTATTTTTTGCAATGTTCAGCATGTTGCTTATGGTATATTGACTTAAGATTTTTATTTGCATTTATTTTCTCTCTATACTTTTTGACGTACTCTTTTACTTTCTTTTTCCTTTTATTATCTAGTATTTTTGGCATCCTAAAAATGGATTATTATTCTAAAATTTATGCAACCCAAAAAACAACGCTTCTAAACCGGACAATAGCAAAGTACTTTTTTAAAATTTTAATAAAAAATGTAGAAAATTACCTAAATACCTAATATCCTACAAATAATTTGATTCGACTAATTGCAGTTTTATTGACTTTAAAATAAAAATAAAAACTAAATATTTCTTGGCTATTAATGATTACTCACGGGACAAATCAAGAAAATATATTAAAAATATATTCTAGGGGTCTTGATAATTATCTATCATGCCCTTGTTACGAGCATGTCAAAGCTTAAGAAATTGTATATTTTTATCTAGAGTTTCTATTAAGATCTAGTTAAAAACTAAAAAATTATTGAATTCTGCTTACTCGCGGGACAAAATGTTGCAATTTAAATAAACTATTTTTAACTAAGTTCTACTTACTTTTTGCACAAAAATAATTCACTCTTTAAAAGTTTGACAGCAATAGTTTTTGCCCGACACAATGTTTACAAGCACTTATGTTTTATTTTTCCACAGCAACCTATGATAAACAATGATTTTTATGCAATTAAATGCAGTGAAACCGTTCCTTTAGTTTTTCGTAACATTTTAAAGCTATATGTAGGTAAAATTGGAAATATTAACCCAACATTTCATAAACTTTAACTCAATTTTAAACGTTTCTTTAGGTTTTTTAAAGAATATTTGACAATTGAATTTTACTTAAAAGTAGGCATCAATCATGGAATTGCCCAATTATAGTACAAGAATGTTGGATCTTAAGTATCCCACACAGAGGCTGACATGAAAAAATGTCTTCATTATATGTGGTTAAAGTTATTTATTGTTTTGCCAGAATGACTTAGGAAAACAGAAACAATCACAAAATTTAAAACTGATCTTTAGCTTAAAAAAGTTTTTCCCAAATTTGTAAATTTTAATATAATAATAATAACTTCATTTTATGTTTTTACTAGGTAATCATAATTTAAAATAAAGATTATTACTACTATTATTAATATATTGCTAAAAACTGTTCTAAGCCTGCAAATGTAATGTTTAAGAAAAATTACCGAATAAGAATTATATAATGGAAAGGTAACACCAAAAAATATTTTCCTAATCAGAACTATTGCAACAGATGTAAAAAACTGTTTCGTTTCTCCCAGAAAGTCCACAAAGGCTTACAGACGAAGTACTAACATACCATGGGTGTCTGAAGTCATGAAAAATACAATCAATGAGTAAGGGTACATTGTAAAAATCAAATCCGATTGAATAAATTGCTTTAAACCTAATACTGTGCTCTTTATCCTAGATTTTATTAAATACAGATAATCCAGTTCCAAAGATAACAAACAAATAAAAAGAATGCTTCTGACCTTATTTTTGTGTTGTATTTTTGTCTTTTTTTTAATAAAATGCAATATAATAGAAAAAAGGCTGCAGTTACCTTAACAGAATTTTTATACTTACTTTTTACTTTTATTCTATTTATAATCCAAATTTTTAATAATACAAGTACAGAATGCGTTTGGCAATTTGATCAGCTGTTTCCCTTTATTGTCATTTTTTAAATCCTTTCCAAAACATGTGAATATTGTACAAAAAGAACCTAAGATTGCATTAAACTTGATTAAAATCGCCTGAAATGCAGGATCAATTTTTGACCTTCAATTCAACTTTGTATTTAATCGGAAACATGTATATCGCGTTTTTTTATGAAATCAGTGTAACTGTCTATTAACATAGACTAAGGCCTGGTACTTTCATTAACGGATAACTTTATTGTCCGGATAATTTCCATGGTTACAATTGTCACAACAATTGTTATTATGGAAATTATCGAAAATATTCGTTAATGAAATAATAAGAGAAAAAGAAAGAAGAGACCCCTGTATAATGCTGACTTTACTGGTTAGAAACGCTAGGGAAAAAGCAGCAGACAAAGTGGGAAGTTTGAAGCTTTTCCAAATGAGCTGTAAAAAGATACATGATTGTGACACTTTATGTTGCCCTATTGAGAATTGTAAAGAAAAGAATTATACTGGCTAATTCATACAGAGAACAACCGAATGCAGCATATTCATCTTATTACATTTAACTAAATTTTTACATATTTTAATTTCTGGGTAGTTTCCTTTTATTTTTGATTTTTAATTAGGTAGTTAATTAAGTGTTCTCCCCCTTACATTTAATGAATTACCCATTATAAAATAAAAAATTGTTTTGTTGTCAATTTTACTCCTAGCAATTTTGTATTAAAACTTTTTTCATAAAACATATATTTTTTCCAAGTACAAGGAGAACAAAATGTACAGGTGATTTAACAGCAAAAAATTATTTCAGTGCATATAGTAATTTCCTGAGTTAGTGAATTGACAAAGACCAGAGGAGGATCCCAAGATACCTCAGTAAAACAGTTTTAGTTCATTGACCCTTGACATTTGTATCATACCTACTTAGCAAATTCTCAAAGAAAAATTACCACCCACATTTTAAATATATGGGACCCTAAGCTATTTAAATAGGTTATAATGAGTTTTAAACCTTTTAATATGAATACTTTAAATAAATGATATATTCCATTTTTACTAATAAAAAATGATAGTTGACAGTAACTATTCTAAATAAAAGTTTTAAAAATTTCTAAAGCACATTGATTAAGCAACTTAGGAGATATTTTAAAAATTATGTACACCGAGTATCGACAAGTTTGGCAAGCATAAAAAACGGATAGGTTGTTTTTTAGGCAGCCATTTTTATTTTTTTTTCTTTCAAGGTAAAAAATATCTTTGGAATTTATTAGCAAATTGAAAATACTTGTAAAAATACAGAGTTAAGAAACAATTTTTATTAAAATCCTTATTTCCCTACAAAAAAACGTACTCATTAAAAAAAAAAATTCTGTAAAAGACTTTCAAATTTCTGTTTACGTTATCAAACTAGAATTATTATGCCGTTATCTTTTTTAATAAGTGCTTATACACAATATAATTTTCGAAATTTATATCAACCTAAAAAAGAAAGCTTTTAAAAAATTTTATAAGTCCGCTTAATAATAAAACTCATAAACTTACCGGAAGCCAAAGCTATCGTACATTCTTGAGGATCCACTGTAAATAATCGCCCTTCGTAGCGAATATCGGCCTTTGAGATTAGGCTTATTTTAGAGCCCAGTTCCGGCATTCCCGTCGTCATCTTTAAAACTAACTTTTTCTTTTCCGATGGCCAAGATGTTGACCGATTCTTTTCGATGACCAAACAATCTTGTCACTCATAAACTGGCGATGATGGCGTACCCAAAACAGCTGTAGCTGACATTTGTGACGTCCATATTTCAGTGTTGTCAAGTACAGTTGTCAGATATTTTTCTGAGTTTAAAGTTTTTTAAAAATATTTTCAACTACTAAATGAAAATAAAATATCTTGTTATCTTAAGGTAGACTCAAAGATCGTTAGAGTAAACATGTTTTGTGCCTTTCTGTGGTATAAAACAAGAATTGTGTATTTTTGTACATCTTTTTCCAAATTGGTTTAAAATTTGTACAACCTGACAACATCTAATTCAGGTGGGCCAATAGAAAGTTAAATTACAAAAATATCCAAAAGTCCCTAACCTACTCTTCCCGACGTTACGTAAATGTCAAAAAACTGAAAAAATCTTCGGTTTTTCCTTTGAGCGAAGAATAATCGAAGATTTTTGGACTTTGGGCGATTAATTGATGTAATTTTCAGGAGTTTCTAATTGCCAGAAGTATTTCAGTTACGTAACGAGGCAGGCGATAACATAACCCAGCTTCAAGGATGGCTTCTACAGTAGGGCGAATTTGTGGTGCTGGAATTTTAAAGTCCTCTACAACCCCTTGTTTAAGCCAGGTAAGTTAAGTTAGATACTTTTATAATCTACCCGGTTACTATTTTAATTAAGTTATGATTGATGTGGGAATTCCTATAAAACCTAAAAGTATATACACTAGTTATATCACCACATTCCAGATTTTGTAAACTTATTTTTCTTTTGTAGATAAGTTCTTACTCAACAACAAGAGAATGGACAAGAGGTAGAAAAGCAGTAAGTACTAAAGTTCTAATATATTTTCTAAAAGCTTTTTAAGTTTTAACCTAATTAAGTAATAGAGTATTATGTATATTGTCCTCTTAAGAAATCCACATGACTATTTTCTAACCAATTTTTTTTAAAGATATTTATCAAAAATCACCACATTATTTTTAACATAGTTTGTTTTATAATAGTAAAATATCACAAAGTTTGCCTAATAGTGGTAATACTATTCATATATAACCATATTGCGTCTTTTAACAAAATGCTACATCATAATTAAATAAACAATCACAATTGCTAAAAGAAACAAATTATACATTATAATTACTTATATGTTGGCGCTAAGACTTTGCCCCTAAGCAGGTTAAACTGGGTATCGGGCTGGACCAAACAAAAAATTGATTTCTTTAGGACATTTGTAAGTTATTGTATTTAATATTGTAGTTACTTTAACTGTAAAGAAAATAGTGAAAATTTCTTTTTGCTTACATGTATTCATTTTCTTGTAAAGGTAGTCAATTTAGGTGTGCATTTCTCATAAGGGCAATGATCTGTGTTTTACTCCATGTTTCATAAAATTAATTTAAAAATTTAGCTTTTAGGAAGCCTAGGAGTACTTGCTGGTGGTGCTGGTGCACTGATTTTTGCTCTTGATAGGTCTGTCAGGGCTTCTGACCTTGAACTTCATCCACCCAAAAATCCTTGGAATCATAATGGTTGGTTTGAATCACTCGACCATGCTAGGTAAATTGAATATTGTAAAATTGTCTTTTAAATAATGTAAGAATATTTATAATTTTTTTTATAATTAAATCCCTAACCTATTTTAAACTAGAACAGTAGTTTCTAAATTGGGGAGCGCAAAGCAACATTAAGATTGATCTTAAGAAGATCTCAGAAAAATTAATTAAAATTTTTATCATTAAAATAACAAAAAATCAGTTTTAATAAAAAAGAAAATTTATATATGAAAACGTCGTCTGCAAGCTCATATTTCATCTAGATGAATTCCAACAATATTTTCCTAATTTACCTACATGACAATGATGAACATAAATTTGCTTAAAATCCTTTTAATTTTGATATAAACATCCTTCCAGAAGAGATGTAAGAACAAGCAATCAACTGAAAACAATATTCAGTGGCGAAAGATGACTTTGAAAATTTGGTGATTAATGCATTTTGAATAAAATATATTCCCATCTATCCTTTAATCGTGGAAATGGCTTATAAATTTTACATTCCATTCTCGACAAACTACTTATGTGAAAAAGTATTTTCTCTTTTAATGGAAATTAAAACAAAAAAAATGGAGTCGGCTTGATGTTGTTAGTGACCTAAGTTGTGCACTTTCAAAGATAAAAACCAAGAATTTCTGATTTTGTTAAGGAAATGCAGCACCATTTCTTAATTTCAAAAAGGGGGCGGGCGCATTAGGAAAAAGTTTGGGAACCACTGAACTAGAAGCTACCATAGATAACCTGATATTAAGATAATTGCTAATCGCATTTGTGGACATTTTATGCTAGTGCTCTAGACTCTAAATTTGGAACTTAGAACACATGGACAGAGGGGTTCAGGAACAAAATTTGAAATGTTGGTTAGTTGTGGTTAGAAATAACTTAGAATTAGGTATGTTTTCAGTGATCGGGGGATTTTCCCTTAAATTTAGTGGATTTTAGACGACTTGGTGGAAAATCTAGGTGAAACATTTTTTTAGGGGATTTGTTCAGGGGATTTACAAGTTTCCTTAAAATTTAAGTTGAATAAAACAATGAATGGAAAAAGATTTAAGTTTAAAACCTATATTATAAGTTTATTGATAAACTATCAATGACAATAAAATATTTTATATAATTTGACAGCAGTGCAATCTATTGTGTTAATAAAAAATCATTACATTAGATATGGTAATCAATATACCATCTAGGGCAAAATTTCCATATTGACATCAATAAAAGAAACCATGTATACTCGTAGTCAGATTAATGACAGACTTATTAGGTCTTTTGGTTATGCAGAAATAATGTATACTATTTTACACACAATATGCAGTACATTGATTCTTTAATATGCTTGACACTATAAATAAGATCTTTGACATTTGACAAAATATTAAAATTTTTAAAAAAATATTCCAAAATTTGTACGATTTTTATTTTAATTTCTACACATGAAAATTTTGGATTTGCTTGTACATAAGTTATTTATTTAAAAAAATAATTCTATGAATGTCAGTGGATACTACTAATCCATTAGATTATGTATGCTTATTTACCTAGTAATAATTTAAGTAAGACAAATTAGGCGACAATTACAGTAGGCGAGCCACTTTGCAGGGACACCTGATATAGGAGTTGGTTAAAATTATTTCTTATTCTACATATCTTTTCAAAAAAATGCAGTGTATAGTTTTTGCAGGCACTGACACACACTTTTTTTTAAATTAAATTGTTCATATATTTTGCTAAATAAATTAAAATTGAAATATCTACACCCTTCAAATTTAATCTTGCCATCTTTAAAAAAACAGTATAAAGATGAAACACTTCTAAAAGACAACCAATATAGGAGTCAGTTAAAAATATGTTTTAATCTACCAATCTTTTTTTAAATTATTATGTTGTGATCTACTTTGTTAAAAGCTTTTGATACTGTCCATCTGATTTTTGTCTGATGAAGCCTTCATTCTAAATTCAGTAAAATCAGTTAAGTTTCCTGTGACAGATCTATACTGTAATTATATACTAAAGAAAATTGTTAAATACATGAACAAAACTAATTTCATTAAATTAGGATATTGACATAAAAATATTTTGATAGGACTAAAAACTAGTGATACCTTCTTCTGTTTCCTGTCCTCTTGCCCAGACGAAGGACTGATTTTTTTTTTGTTCAAAGGCTCGAGACGGGGGAACACCAAGCATTTTTCGTTTCTCTCTAGTGCTCTTTCTGCCGACAAGGGATAAATTTATAAGCCAATTCAGAAATTAGAGTTTGAATTAGAATTAAATATAGTATGGTTTGAAGTATTAAAGATCACATTAAACAATATATCAAACAAGAAATTGTTCTTTAACAACATGAAAGAAAAATTAGATTACATACAAAATTGTAAAATGCAAACTTGTACATGAAAAAAACATATATTTTTCTACAAAAAGAGTTAAAGAATTAGGTAAAACAAAGAGAAACTTTCGAGAGTAATTTTACACATTTGTACATACCCTTAAAACTTTTATAAGAACACTTAAATGACAAACAAAAAGACAATTTTTAATAAAATGTGGAAAAAAACTGTGATGTAATCATAATTTCCTTCATAGTTAGGTTCAATATATTTTTTATTTGTTTATTTATACATTTACGTTTATTTATACATTTGTTGATAGCAGCGAAATAGCTTTTTCAAAATTACAAATAAAGAAAAGGACTATGGTAAATAACTTGACCATTTAAGTCTTAATAATATAGTTCACTATTCAATGCAAGTAACTGGTTTATTTCTGAACAATATGGTTGAATAAAACGACAGCACAATCATTTTAAATAATCGGGACCACTTACCGATTGTATTTTTTACAAAATAATAAGTAACTAAATATAGATGGTCATTAATAAAATAATGACGATATTTTTGACGCTACTACATTTTCCTCTAATACTGCAGGGTTAAGGATGCAATTATTTATGAGATAAGTACTTGGTCACTTTTAACTAAAATGCCAATTCCATAATTAAACACTGTGATCTTTTTAATACATTTTGTTCATCCATCACCGATGTTTTTGCTTATTTTAACCTTTTTTGTTATTTAAAATTTCGTACATGATAATAAAAGCGACGGCAGCAGATGCTATATTGTCCATGATTGACCAACAAATAACTAAGGTGCTTGTGCGAGGTGGCTCGAGCTGCCCTGCTGGTCGTTCAATTCACTCAGAATCCAGTTTCCGCGGCAAGAATAATAAACACGCCACCCACAACAGCCGCAGCACGTATGCCGCGGGCGGCAGCTGCGGATAATAAGTATGAACCTTTAGAACTGAAACTTCGGTTCTGCTTTTTATGCGCAGTTTCGACATGTTCAGCTGTTTTCTGTTTTTGTAACGTAGTATAACTGTTAATTTATTATTTAGCAATTTTCATACAGTTTTTATACCTGTTAAATATTTCTTTACCATCAAGTCGGACCGTTATTCGTCAAATAATAAAGATATGGAAGAATTATTGGAACTTTTCCAAACCACTATAAATTCTTGTGTATTGCCACGTTTGTTGTTATTTTATTTGTTTTAAAATGGGTTTAATAGGTAGTAACCGCTAAAACCTAAAAAGCTAGGTTAGAAGGCATAAACGTCAGTTTGCAGCTGTAGAAAGTAGTTCGCGGTAAATAAGGCGCTTTGCACAAGTAGCAACTTTGATCTTCCGGTTGCGGCAACTCGAAACTAGATTTTCATATAATTTTAAAAAACTGCGCGGACGTAGCGACTACAGATGCAGCAACTACAGATGCGAGTTTCGGTGATCATAACTGTTTTCTGTTGCTGCAATTGATGATGAAATAAATTCCAATTTGTCCCAACTAGCAATTGACAAATTTGTACTGGCTATGACAAATTGCTGGTTCCCCATGCCTCAGCGTCTCCCGCAGCGCAGATCCATATAGTCAGACTGACTGTTGATCATGGATTTTTAAAGTTAATTTAAAATTGCAAAAACTGTAAACTAGGTTATTTTTTCGCTACAACCGGTAACAAAAGTTGACAGTGGCGTCAATTGAAGTTGCTCTGTGTGCAAAGTTCCTAAAAATCCGGAACTGGTAAATAACTGGACATGAGCATTTAAAACGTCCTAAACGGGTTCAGTTCTAGTTCTGAATTGGTTTATTAAATAATTAAATGATCCGCGAACAAAGCTATTGGTTTAATTCCAAAACACTACGCATAAAATCCTATTTTTAAAGTCAGTAACAGTATATTTAGTGGATTTATGCTGACTAACTTCAATTTAATTTAACTTCGATTTTACTGTATTTAATTTAAGGATTTTGAATCGCATTTATACAGAATATTTTAGTTTTTCTAACGTAAGCGCACAAAGTAGCTCACGCATGCGCAATTTCATTTTTACATTACCTTTAATACAACAAATTAACGTTGATAAACCTTTTAAATAAATTGGAATTAAACGGGATCTGCATAAACCCAACTTTAAAATGTATATTTCATGTATGACTGAGAAAATTTGGTTTTCTCCTGCCATGATCTGCCCTGAACTAGGATATGCCTGATGCTTTCCAATTTTAAACATATTCATTCATTTTATTCTAATGTTTAATAAAATGTTGAACTCTATGTGTCATTATGACTATAAGGCCTGGTACTTTCATAAACGGATAACTTTATTGTCCGAATAATTTCCATGGTTACAATTGTCACAACAATTGTGATTATGGAAATTATCCGGAAAATAATTTTATTCGTTAATGAAAGTACCAGGCCTTAATATAATTAAATATTGCGTGTTGTGCTTCATACAATTCTTAAAACATGTAAAAACCAGTGATTTTATATTGTAGCATAAGGAGAGGTTATGAAGTATATAAACAAGTATGTGCTGCCTGCCATTCAATGCGCTTTATTGCTTACCGTAACCTAGTTGGAGTGTCACACACTGAAGAAGAAGCCAAGGCTGAGGCTGAAGAACAAATGGTTACAGATGGACCTGATGAAGCTGGTAATATGGTAAGTTAATACAAGTTTATCAATAAATAAAAGCGGATAATTTCCTAGATCCTTATAAAAATACGCTTTTTTCAATATGCGTTTTATGTTTAGTTCCAAAGGCCAGGAAAATTGTCCGATTACATACCAAGTCCTTATCCTAATGAAGAAGCAGCTAGAGCAGCAAACAATGGTGCATATCCACCAGATTTGAGTTACATTACATCAGCTAGACATGGGGGTAAGTAAGAAAGTGCGTTTGTGTGTTGAAATTATATGTGCTTCAATTTACCTTTTCTTTAGGTCAAAATTTATAAAGGTCATATTTTATTAGAACTGTAATAGGCAACACAGATTACTTAAAAGCAATCAGTTGTATAGTATTTTAAGATAGTCTCTACTTGTAATTTAAATGTTATGTGGAAAATATCATTAGGATTTTTATATTTACAATCAATACTTACCTTTATCCTTTTGCTTAAAAAAAATTAAAGGGACGACATGTCACTAACTTTGAAACTTTTGATTTACCTAAAGTATGCTGTATCAAATATATGGTAAAAATTTTCTGCAAAACTCTAAAAATATTCTAGATATACAGGGTGATTCATGAGGAAATGTCAATACTTCAGGTACATAGTCGGGGTCCAAAAATAAACATAAAAGTTTATTCAAACATGGGTCCGCAATGCCTTCGTTTCCGAAGTACAGGGTGTTAAAGTTTTTATTTAATTTTTTTATTTTTAAATAAAATATATGATAATGTAAATATTAGAGTAAAATTTGTATCCGGGGGTTTTTTGGTATGACGGATTCGAATCCAATCTTAGTACGGCTCTTACTTGTAGGGGGAGCCACCTATACGCCTTTTTACTATTTTCAACAATTACAACTTTTTGGTACGGCCCTGTATTACATTTTTAAGTAAATTAAATAACTGTTTTGTCATTTTTACGTCAAAAAGGTATACCTGTTAAAAGTCGATATGAGCAACTGTTTTCAAAATATTTGGATTAAAAAAAAAATACCACGCATGACACGCATCTGATTTTATTATAGCAAAATTTCAAAAAAATTAAATAAAATGTATAATTAATCGATATGTATTTTAATTTTAAATAAAATTATTGTTTTTAAATTATGTTCAGAAACATTAAAAAAAAATTATAAATATAAAAAAATATAAATAAAATTTTTAACACCCTGTATATCGGAAACGAAGGCCTTGCGGACTCATATGTGTATAGACTTTTATGCTTATTTTTGGACCCTGAATACGTACCTAAAGTATTGACATTTCCTCATGAATCACCCTGTATATCTAAACATATAACAATACTATTTATCCAGTAACCTGTCATAAAAAAACACATTTTTTTTTGTAATTTGAATAGAACAAACCCTCAAAATGATTTAAGCAATAGCTTTTTTTTCATTAAAAAAATAAAATTTTCATGAAAGCGGGTTCTAACGGAATCTGTATGAAACTTTCTTATTGACAAGTATTCTATGACTTGCAAAATAAAAATTTTCATGAAAGCAGGTTGTAATAAAATTTGTATGCAACTTTCCTATTGACAAGTATTCTATGACTTGCAAAATAAAGGTTCACACTCATCCTTTTAGGTTTAAACCACTAATAAGGCATATTGATTTACAGGTGAAGACTACATCTTTGCCCTACTTACGGGCTACTGTGATGCCCCAGCTGGCGTAGTACTAAGAGATGGTCAATATTTCAATCCATACTTCCCAGGTGGCGCAATATCTATGGCCCAAGCTTTATACAATGAGGTTATTGAATATTCTGATGGCACACCTGCTACTGCTAGCCAACTTGCCAAGGTATGCTATGATCATCTTGCCTAGTTTATTATACACCATTACATTAGTAAATAAAATAGTCAGTTAAGGGTAGTAATCAGCCATATTTTGAAAACCAATTTTGCGAGACATGCCTAAAGTACTTACAATTATACCGAAGGTATTATATTTCTTTCTATTTTTATTAATAATAACCCAATGCTGGCTCGAATAGGGCTACATTAATCATATAGAGTTCCAACTAGAGTATTTAATTATTACATAGAAAATACTAATTTTAGGTAGGTGTGGTATTCTGCTGTTTATAAATCTAATGAAACAATATTTTCACAAACATAACAAAAAATCTTCTCCAAAGCCTTTTTGAAAACATGGGTTCCAAGACCATGTTTCTTAAATAAGCTCTTTTTATATTATAATAAAAAAAGCATATAAAATTTACATTTTAGGTTAATATAGTATATTTTAAATTTGAACATTAAAACACATGATTTTATTTGGTAAAGGCAGGTGACGACATAACACACTATAATATTGTGTCTCTAACCTAACTAAATGTATGAAACCAATATGCTTCTGACGTCACAATACTACACAATAGTGTATTTCTGCCTTAAGTGTGATCTGGGTCGCAGTTATACTAAGCTCATCGATGGCAAAGTTTCAGCATCTTATTACGAGGATCCATCAGATCACTTTACTTACGCCTATATAAGAGAACTTATGCTGCCCCGGGAAGTATTAGGTCGCTGCAGGAAGGTGTTAAAATAAGAACTAATAAAGAAATATTTTTTATTTTTATTTTAAAATTGACTGACAACTAACTCTTATGTCAACCTAATTTTCATGTATCAAATCTACAGGTAAAAGGTACATCTAAATAAACATAACACAACATCTCCCCCTTTAACTTTTTGCGACCTCTTATTACCCTCCTAACAAAAAGCCTTTCACTAGACGTTTTAATAGTGTAATTTCTTTTTTTCCTACTTCAGTTATTATTCCAACATTGTTCCACCTTTTAAACTTGGGATCTTGCAATCATACCTTAGTTCCTACTGGTAGACACTGCAGATCTGTAGCATTTTGGTTATAGGCCTTTTTTTTCTTCATATTTCCGTTGTCTTCCGGTGTGCTACTTCTGACCTGGGCTGTATTTAGGAAGTGGCGAGATGGGCGCCCGCATAGGTGCAGCTACCTGGAGGGGCGCAAAATCGGCTATGAAAATTTTTTTTATCAGTTTAGTACCCTAGTCATATTAATATTTTTTGTTGACAAAATTAATCAAACAAATAATTTACAACAAAACAATTTTAAAACAAATTTGTAACTTAGATACTTAATTTAATTATTTTTACACAATATTTAAGCTGCGGATAAATTGGTGTTTACTAAATTGGGGGCAGCATTTTTTTTTTGTTGCATATTATTTAATTTATTAAAGTATAAATGTTACGTTTTAGTGGGCCTGCTATGCATAGTATTTTTGTCACTACGATTTTATTGTTAAGAAAATGTATTCCAAGTTTAATCACCCGCAAATCAGGATGTATACATAATTTAATTTCCACTTCCTTTAGCCAGATTCAAGCAGATGTTTTATGTAAATCATGCCCCTTTTAAATAGCAGGGTAATATTTTCATATAGAGAATATATAGATTTTGACACAAATTCCACCACAAAATTGATTTTCTTGGTTCAAAAAACTCTAATCCTACAACTTTGCACCTTAATTTTGTAAAATTTTCGGGGAAAAACACCAAGAATTCCTGTTTTCGTTGGGGAGTGTTGCATAGTCCCCAAACCCCCGGTTTGAGTGGGGAGGCGCAAATGTTAAACCCCGCCAAGGGCGCAACCACACCTAGATACGGCCCTGCTACTGACAAATGTTTCCATTTTCTTGTGAACTATTTAAGATTAAATCTGAGAGAATCTAAGCTGTAGAAAAACCATATTTTTTTTTAAGTAGCAATCTAGCATAAACCTAGCTTTTGTCTAAACAACCTCTCACCATGCCCTTTATAATTAAATGTTTTATGGTTTTTGCTGCTCATTCAGCAAGTCTTACTTTAGGTATAATAAGGGGTTGAAGGGCTATATGAAACAACCCATTCTTTGAGAAACAACAATATTTCATATGACAGTTGGCATCTTTATTCCAAAGTTTCCCTTTATTGGATAATCTAGATCAACGAACACAAGGACTAGAATTGACGCAACGCCAGTTTGTAGGCAGGGTGTTTGGTATAGTGATCTGTTTGTTTTTGTTTTGGAAAAACGTAAACAAATTGCCAGATCTCAAAAGTCAAAATCAGGAATGTATCTTGAAAATATAATTAAATTATTCAAAAATATTGGTTTTTGTGTTAATATGGGCAACATCAATTTAAATATAAACATTTATTGATATGACAGTTCCAAGATCCGATTGCACCGGCAACAAGCATCTAAAGTGAATGACATATCTGTCTGTCACTTCAGATAATAAACAAAAATAGTTTTGTGGCTTTAAAAAAATCATTGATTTATAAAAATGTGATTTATGGTGCAATGCCATAAACATTAAAAAAGTTATTATTTTCGGAGTGATTTTATTCAGTATGTTTAATCAATGTTGCCAGTGCAGTGTGTTTACAAGAACTATCCCTCCTTGCCCCCCTGAATATATTAACGCCAAACAAGGTTTGTTTACTTTATTTCTATCCAAAAATTCGTTGATCTAGATATTTCGTCTAAAGCAAAATGTTCCAAACTTTTTCCCCATTGGACTTTAAAAGAATATGCCATTAATTTTTGTTTTAAGCGCAAAATTTTTAGATTTTCAATATTATCAAAGGTATTTTCATTTAAAATTGTGATGAGAGGTTTATGATCTGTGATAACTGTTAACTGTTCAGAGACTAGTAAATATAATTTGAACTTTGCCATGGCGCATGTGATGCCTAGTAATTCAATTTTAATCATGGAATATCTTGTTCCGTTTTCTAAAAGACAAGAGATCCACATTCAGTGAGCTTCCATACACTCATATTTTTTAAGTAAAACATAACCTAATCCATTTAGGGCCGCTTGCACCAATTGAAATTTAAGCTCGGCTTTATTAAGCCAAATTTAAAAAATTAAGCCTGGCTTATATTTAGTTTCTTGAACCGCCATAATTTTTAACGGGTTTCACTAAGCCGAGTAAATAAACTATTCTCGCAAAATAGTTCATTTTTTCACCTTCAACCAACTTTACACAGAAAAGATTTTGAAGTTTAAAATTATGTCACGCACCTCATGGTTATGTCTATGTTATATTTTCTGGCTGGTGGTGGTGGCTCTGATCATTCATTTCAGTTGCTATATTATGTAGCACAGATATTCCAAGTCAGGTTGTATCAGGTCCTGGACATACTGAACCATATTGTACAGCCTAAATCTTCTGCAGAAGGTTAAATCCGACAATTCTTAGAGTGTATTATTCCTTACATAAACTTGCCCTGGAAATCCAAATTCCAATATTTTCCACTTTAAGCCTATAATTTTGGCGGCTTTTAATATAAGCCTCGCTTAGACTTCTTTAAACTTCATTTTTAACTTTAAGAAGAGGGTGAGGGAGGACCTATTTCTGAAAAAAATGTCCAGCTGATTTACTAATCCAGGAAAAGAACGTTAAGTCAAATTTCGAGGGTTCTTAAAATCCTGAATAGCACTAACTTTTGCTAGATCTGCTTTAATGCCACTTTCCACAATAATATATCCTACATATTTAACTTCTTCTGTCTCAAAAACAAATGTAACCTTATTAAAGGAAGTATTGTTACTTCTACAGCGATCTACAAGTTTTATTACTCGTTCCAAATGGCTTCAAAATGATTTATCATGTATTAATATGAAATCCACCACTTTTTTAATATGTCCTATATGCCTAAGAACTTTATCACTACGTCTACAAAATTCGTCCTCTGAAATAACCAGGCCCATTGGTGCTCTAAAAAAAACCTTTTCCAAGGTAAAAGAAAAGTTGTTAATGATTGGCTATCCTTATCTAGTGGAAGTTGCCAGTAGCCAATCTTAGAGCTGGTTTATTTATAACTTTAAGAAATATACATTTAAGATGTATGTATATTTAAGATGACTGCCTATTTAAAAGTGTTTCAGAATATTTTAAGAATTTATTTGATTTACCACTTTCTATTCGACAATGTTTTTTCACTATTCTTTCTATATTTTTTTTACTTTCTTATTCGACGTCAAATTATTTTAAAAATTACATTACAAGAGCTGTGATTTAACATTTTTCCGTCTAATATTTGCAAAAGAAGTAAAAACAAATTAAACCAATTAAAACCAAAAAAGTAATTTGTTGTTAATCAACTAAAATATAGGTTTTTATTGTTTTAAACGTGGGTACAAAAATCAAAACAAAAATATTTTAAAAGTAATATAAGGGTTGGATGTACCTCATTTTTTTCTTACTCACTATTATTAGATTTAATGAAACTAAAAATTTTGGATGTGAAAAATTTTCAATTTTGAAATTGTTAACATATGTAGCTAAACAAATGTATTATTTATTTTATGAATTCAAATAATGCATTTTATCGTATTAAACTAAATAATAAAAAGTAATAATTTAATCTTTTTTATATTAGGATGTTAGCACATTCCTTAAATGGACGGCTGAACCTGAACACGATGATCGCAAGCGAATGCTAATTAAAGCCATTGGTATATTCTCTATTCTTACCGCACTGTCTTACTATGCAAAGAGGTTTAGATGGTCTTCACTCAAAACAAGAAAAATTGAATTTAAACCTAAGAGTAAGTAAATTACACGTTGTAATGACGACCTAAAGAGCAGCGTGACCAGTTAGCCAATTTTTATTTATATACTTTTAAGTATAATTTTATGATTAATTGTAAATATTACGATAAATTGATGTCAATTTATTAACCTGTTTCTCTGGATAATTTACGAATTTAATTGTGGGCATAACATCATGATTTTTTTCAATCTATGTACAAGGATTTAAGTTGTCACGTTATTTGTTAAATAAAACATAAATTTAAAATTTGTAGTTTTCTTTTAATAAATTATATAATTGAGGTTACAGACTGCGGTAACCAAAGACTGCTACTTTTAATTTAGATTTTATGTTAAGAAGATAGGTAAGAAACGGCCACGAACTTGTTTTTTTGACATTTCTTCAGTGGTTTTTTATGATTAACTTTTTTTCAATACAGATTGCAATTTTAAAGCTCTCCAATCAGTAGACATTGGGCCACTTACAGACAACTTCTCAAGCACGTCATTTTAGCAAACGTGGGTTCGCTGCATTTTAAGGTACTACGCATGCGTGAAAAAGTAGGTCCGGTGTAGAACGGACCGGTTCAGGACGGACCGGTTAAGCAACCGAGCGGTTTAGAACGGTCCGTTCTAAACCAGATCTACTTTTTTCACGCATGCGCAGTACCCTAAAATACAGCTAGCCCACGTTTGCTAAATAGTGACGTCTTGGACCGGAAGTCTGTTGGTCTGCTTGAAGTGGCCCAATGTCTACTCCACTCAATAATCATGTTTTTACACTCTCCTGAATTAGTTGATAAAAAACTTTTTTATTTTTCCTAATCTAATTCAGTAAACACAAAGAGGGAAAAAACGAGTTTTTGCATGATTTTTTGAGACCATACAGGAAATTTTTAGCAGTACAGCGCTGTTATGCTTGAGTTTGCTGAATCGGCATTTTCGAAATATTATTTTGGTTGACGTTGGAAGTTGATTACAAGAAGTAATTTTAAATAAAGAACGAAAAAGGGACGTAGGCAATGATAAAGATAATGTGATTTTTTTTTATTATCAGCAATTGATCATATAATTGAAAATTTAGCAGTTCCTATAGTACCAGTAGCAGCAGAAGGGTTATATTATGGTAAGAAATAACAAAATTTAAAAAATAGGCACGCACTTAAAAAAGGGATAGGTTTAATAATAAAAAATATACAACCTATATTAAAAAATGAGCAAAAACCCCAAAAATCCCAAATAATAAGTAGATATGCAGTGAGTAGTTACAGACACATTAGGACATCTGATTGGACCCCGTTTCGCAACAAAGAACCAACCATTATTTGGAGATTATTAATTTATTTATAAAAATTTAACTAAAAAATTTATTAAACACAATATATTTATGAATTTTATAAATTATTATATTTTGTTCAAACAAAGATTTGAAAATTTTAATAGTTTTTCATTATTTTCTCCAAATATTTGTAAATGTTGGTTGGTTCTTTGTTGATGTCTTTCTTCGGCGCCCATGGTTGGATTAGGTGTTTAGGCTGTGCTCCCATTACAAAGTCACTGTCAGTCATTCCTAACTGCTATTTACACTATTAAAGAGTTTTGTTTAATTTTTTTTAACTAAATAACAATTTGTAGTAAACATTTACAGTACGGCTAATAAAATCATAATTTAAAATGCAAGAATAGGCACCATTTAGAGAGGTATCATACGAAGTGTTGTATTGATTATTTGGGAAACTGCTATCTATACGGAGATTAGTAACATCTTGCTGATTTTGTCAATTTATTTATTATAAAAAATGCAAAACAGTTTAATCTTGACTTATTAAATATTTACCTTGATGCTGAAAAGTTGTTTTACAGCTATTTGCTATTGCTATAAAATATTGTTTTGTCTCTAGGTTAAATAAATGTTATTAGACGCTTATAACATTTCAAAATTAACGATGTATCTCTCTCTGTGCTAGAAGGACAGGACATTTAAAGTTTTAGAAACTTTTATTAGCAGTTTAGGATAAATAGGTGTGTCATATTATTGGTTTTTATATACTGTAAAAACAACCACACTTTTTCAAAAATCGACCTTAAAAAATTGAGTCATTTTTAAAATGGTTATTATGGGGTTATATAGGATATAAAATTAACAACAAAACAATAGATTAAGAAAATACAGGTGTCGTTTTGCAGAAAAAGCAAATTTATTAAACCTTGCACAAAAAAGAAAAGTCTTCCAAATTAACTAATCCCGTATATCTTATGCTATTATTTATCAAATCGCTTGTGGTGACAAAATATCAATATGACTCTAAACTATGATAATTATTAAACGAAATAATTTAATATAAATTGCCTTAACCAATGTCCTAATTTATAAATATATTAATCAGCCCGGATCTGCCAATTTTCCATTCGTTTTCAATAAGTGAGCCGGTGAACAATTTTGAGTAGATTCTTGAGGCACAATAAAAAATTTTGTAATTGTTCTTGAAGGACCCCTAAATAAAAAAAGTCAAGGTCTGGCTGGAGGGTAGCGGCCTCCTACCTACCCTTGAATTTTTTAAAATGTTTATACTTTTAAGTTGGATATTTAAGGATTTAAAAAAGCCAGATCGATAAGTCAGGTCTAAATGTTAAGCAGTTTTGCAAAATGGTTTTTTAAACAAATCCGAAAAATATTTTTGGAACACTGAGATATTGGGAGATTAATAAAGGTACTTAAAGACAAATATTCTTAAAAAGCCAGATCAATTTGGTGGAATTTTTCACCTGTCAGATGATCGAGAAAGTATCATATAAGTGCGTGTGAACTGCATAGCTTGAGGTGCGAGAGAAAGCGTATATCGGTTGTATCTCTCGCACAAGCTTACTTCGACGCGATTAGCTCTCGCGAGACCACGTGACCTACAACGCCGGTTTTTTAAAAATAAATTCGAAGTAAATAAAGAGTTAATATTTGTATTTAATTTTTTCAAATCATATAATTTTTTATATATTTACCTGTAAAAAGCCTATAGTATACTGTATATACTGTGAAAAATCAAGAACTTTATAAGCAAATGATTCCATCCCTTATAATGATAATTTTCGGTTTTAATAAATAACACAATGTATTTTTCATCACTCATTGTTAATAATAAACACTAACAAAAAGCAAACAATAACATGTGGCTCACGAAAACGTTATACGACAGATTTTCAAGTCCACTCCTAAATGACTATGAAATTTTATACTAAGAACCCGAATGGACGCTGTAGGTCACATGGTCCTGCGAAAGCCAGTCGCGACGTAATAAACTTGAACGAGAGGTCAATTTACGCTCTCTCTCGCCCCTTAAGTTATGCATAGTGCTGTTCACACGCGCTTAGTATGATACTTTCTCGATCATCTAGCAGGTAGGTAGGTTTAAAGTGAGTGGGTATAACACCCTTCCACCGCGACCGATCGGTCTATTGTGGCTCACACCTTTTTATATTTCTCCCACCGGGTCCAGACTCCTAATAAATCTGATGATCCTGTTGGGAGAGAGATCTTTCACCTCCCCGGCAACAAGGTGTCATTGCCGAGGATTGCGAATCTTAGTCGTGCCATTGCTGGACACGAACACAGTATGTGTTCTGCCGATTCATCCCCCCACATGCGGCATTTGGCGTCTTCCGCTAGGCCGATCTTGTGCATGTGGTATTTTAATCTGCAGTGTCCTGGGTACAGTCCCACTAGAGTTTTAAGGTGTACCCTTGATTGCTCCAGTAGTTTGACAGTACATTGTTGGTTCGGTGGGCTTATGAAGGCCTTCGAGTGTCTGAGACCAGGAAGTCCATGCCAGTACCGAAGATTTTCTCTTTGTGTCCAAGCTGATATGAACTGCTTGGCCGTTCCATAAGATATACCGATGATCGGTTCCGGCCCTGTGAATTTTGTCTCCGGCCCCCTTTTGGCAAGGAGGTCTGCGGATTCATTACCCTCTGCCCTTCTACCCTACAGTAGTGTAACCTTATTGTTTTGACCCAGTTTGGTCAGCGCAGGTAAAAAATTATACCAAATTGATCTGGCTTTTTGGGATTATTCGTCTTTAAGTACCCATATTACTTCCTCAAAATCTTAAAGTGCCTCAAACATATTTTTTGGATTTATTTAAAAAACTGGTTAACATTTAGACCCGACAAATGGATCTGGTTTTTTATTTTTCAATTTCTTAAATATCTAACTTAAAGATATAATATAAAGAAAATACCTATATAAAAATTTCTAAATGCATCAAAAATATTTTTGAATAAAGAAATTTCCTTAAAAAAAACCTGTTGCAAGTAATTTGGCTCACCATTTTAACATTTTCGGATAGTGGGTTCTAAAAAATAAAACCATAAATGAATTTATAAAATTTTATTTTTTAGTAAAACCAATACTAGAAGCAAAAAGCAATACGTACATAATGACAAAAGTTTAAAACAAGTCAAACTATGATAAAATGTCTTTTAAACGAATTGTGATTAGTAGTATATTAAATAGGTAAACATTTAATATATTACTAGATTATAACAGATTTAAAACAATAATGTATATTAAACTTTCATTACCTTTCAGTATTGAGTATAAACGGTATTCAAAACAATAATGTATAATAAACTTTATTACCTTGATTAAAGAATGTCAAATGATTTTAAAAAAAGTTCGTTTATTATCTGACATACATTATTGTTAATTAAATACATAATATTTTCTAATATTTAATTTCACAACCGTTAGAGTAGATTTGAAACTGCTATCAAAAATAGTTGAAAGGAGTTTACATGTCGGAAAACTACTAATGTACTGAGGATTAGACAAAATTAAATGGCGTATTCGCTGGATAAAAAAACAAAACAAGATATGCGTAATATGTATCATTATTTTTGTTGACAAAACCTTAATGGAAATTAAGCTAAAAAATAATGCACTAATGTTGTATTAATCGATTCTAAATCTTTATTTACACCCCAAGTAACATTTAAAAAAGTTGAACTATATTGAAATACACCATTTTCTCAAAAATATTATTTTACAGAAATTTGCACGTAACAGTGCTGCCGATGTGATAAAAAAATATTACTTTTAGGTATAGTTGTTACTTGTGTCTATTTCTAAATTCGTTGAGACTGTAGTTACAGTATCTTCACTTTATGCGTTTTAGTGATACACTTTTTTGTTAGTATATTACATGACAAGTCAATATAGCTCTAAATTTAAAATCTTTTGAGGTAATCTTGGTTATTAATAATGTTTATTAAGGTATTAGTCAGTTTTATTTTTAATTATTACGTTAGTTCTTTTTATATTCAATTTGGAGGGAAATTAAATTATATTTTTAGGTTAAGTGAGGAAGTTCGCTTCAACTTCGCCTTTTGTAAATATTTTCTTTATTTGCAATAAAGTCAGTTTATAATTATTATTATAATTATTATTATTATTTTTTCTTGTGATCTGATAATTGTTCTACTGCAAGCAAATGGGATTAAAATAAACTGATTTAAAATCAGTTTATTTTCGTTTGAGAATGACATAAGGACAAACAAATAATAAAGAAAAGCCTCAATATTGATTAGCCGCGTTTGCAACCATAGTTACTGGCTTTTTGAACCAATGGGATGCATTTTTTGTTCAGTTGTCATTCTCGAACGAAAATGCACAGATTATAGATCTGTTCATCTATTTTCTGTTGAAACAACCCTTTTATATTATCCTAAATAGACAGAATTTCTATACATATTGGCAATCTTGCTTCAGAAATTTTAACCTATAAAATGGAAAACAACACAAAAACTGACAACGTCAAGTTATATTATCCGATGGTTATCTGTTAGATTTCCATGACCTACCAAGGTGCCCATATTAAGTAAATGGTATATATAACCAATATATTCCGGCATATTTAAAATCTGATTAGACAACTGCATCACGTATATATAACCAAAGAGTGTTTCGATAGTTACTTTCACAACATGAATTTTAACGATAACCCTCGATATACCTGATAACTTCCGATCACTAAGAAAAGACTATTTTTATTTTAAACCATTTAACTCTTACAGTTTTTTCTATAAAGTCAGGAAAAATTAACTAAATATTTACATAAAAAGAAATTTAATGAATCTCTTGCATTATTAGTCTTCCAACAATTCGCGAAAAGATTCACGTATGTATTATTGATAGAAATTTTAAATATTATATGATCAGTAAATACTGTGAATGCATCATAGTAACAGATTTATTGTATTATCTATAGTAGTAGGTGGTAGTGAATTATTAAGATACAAACTGTAAATAACTATGAATATTATAACCTGTGAGTGAATGTTTATAGCCCTTAAGCAGAAAACTTAATTTTTAATATATTATCCTAACTTAAAAAGAATTTTATATAAAGACATCTAACGCTATTATTACTAGAAAGCAAAACAATACTCAAAAATGTTTAAATCTTTATAAAGGCATTTCTACAAACTAAGTTACCCCAATTATACAAATTCCTTCGTTTTATCCTTACTGAAATTAATCATTTCTTTTATTCAACTGAGGCGTCAAAAATGTTGAATTAATCCTTTAAACAGGACATGCCAATAATTGGCATGTCCTGTTTAATGGTTATTTAAAAAAATCCACCCTATAATCTCAGCAATCAAAAAACATATTGTTTGATGGAGCCTTGACATTATTTTCCCTACATCTCAGTTAAACTATGGGAAATAACTTAGATAGACCGGCTATTTTTCAAAGATGGCTCTCCTGGGTACATTTCTATTTTTTAAGATAAAAAAAATTAAAATTTGGTATGTGTGTATTTGACGTAAATACGCATGGTTTGACTTATTTTCTTGTTTTGTATTACTTCGAGTTTGACATAAAATGATAATTTCAAGTGGAAGCATCGGCATATTTTCTCTTATTTTAACAGTATAGCACATTTTAAATACAATGACGCCCTATATGTAAATTTTTACCACTTTGCTTTAAATTATTTAGTTTTTTCAGTTACAATCTAGCAGTGCAGCCAGATTGTGGGAAAAAAGTACTCCCCCTCCACACAACCCGCTAGCAACGCACACTACGTCCGTGGTAGAAGAAAGCTTCTCCTTAATCTGGGGGCAGAGCTGTCTCAATTACTTTTAAAAAGTAATTCAATTATTAATTAAAACTAGGAGTAATTGAATATTTTAGCAATTGCTCTATTTAAATTACCACATATATTAAACACGATACATTAAACAAATAATACATTTATACTAATATGCATCATACGCACACGTCACACTATTCAAACCGCTTTCTCGACAAGGGCAAGTTCAACATTAAATGACTCTAAAAATTTTTTATCCTACCCCAAACATCAACAGATTTTTTTTTCACAAAAAAAGTATAAAAACGGTGGCGGTAAGCATCAATCGAAAATACTAAATCGGCGCGGAGGCGGCGTTCGCCGGATTTAAAGCGGCCCGCTGTGTTTTAAGATGCTCTTTCTGACTGGCCATGTTCCGGGCAGTTTTTCCATAAAGAAAGGTAATTAATAATTTGTAAGTAATTTAATTACTTTTAAGTAATCGAATTACAGTATAAGTAATTGAATTACTTGGGATTCGTGAAAATCATTTACCAATTACGTTTACATTATCCTAATAATTGAAAATCCAAATACCATTACCTTTTTTGGAAAGTAATTGAATTAAAGTAATCCCATTACTGAGAAGTAATTGAATACGATTTTTCAATTATTTTTATTTAATTACCGACAGCTCTGTCTGGCGGGCGACTTCGGCATCGCTCGGTTCCTTTCGGTGTCCCATCAGGAAGAACTGGAGGGAGTACTTTTTTCCCACAATCTGACTGCACTGATCTAGAGTGCCATGAAGTCGTCAAAACAGTTAATTTAAGTCAAATAGCCATGGAAAAAGGTGGCGAGCTGGTGGAGTGGCAGCGTACCCGCCTCTCAGCCGTGAAGATCCGGGTTCGATTCCCGCACTGTCCATTGGACTTTTTCATAGCTTGTCACCTCACAGAAGGCAATGGGAAACCACTGTGTAGTATTTCTGCTAGTAAACCCTCTCACATGTGCTTCGGAAGGCACGTTAAGCCGGTGGTCCCACATATCTGTGTAAATTGGTACGCAACACAGATATGTGCGAGAGGGCGCCGACGCTCTGCATAAAGTATGGCACATTAAGAAAAGCCATGGAAAAATATATGTAACTGTCTTTTATTTTAAGATTAACGACACTAAATAAATTTATAATACCATTTTTCAACAGAATATTTCATTTATTAGGTGTTTTTTTAGAAACAGTCTTACCCAAAAAAAATACTTACTATATGGTACCAACTTATTGAGACTAAATACTATTTCAGGATATGCTAATAATCCACCCTCGTTCCATTAAAAAATTAGGTTTAACCATAAATATGATTTTGCAGGCATTTAACATGTCTGTAGAAGCTGTAAAAAACAAAAGACAATTAAATCTATTTTTCATGCCTACTTAATTTAAAATTAACCTTTTTAAAGTCATATCCTATTGAAAGAAAAAATATATCGGTGGTACCATTTATAGTCCTAGTCATTTCTAGTCAAAACGGAAGTGATACAAATCAAGTCAATGGGTACAAAAATGCATATTAATGTCATATACCCGCATATACCAAATATTATTTTATTATCTTAAAAAAAAGTGTGGGGGGACCACCTCCGAAAACACCCCGGTGTATATAATTCTGTATAATCGAGGTTTCACTGCATAACAAAATTAGTAGAACTTTAAAAAATATTTCCACACTATCACAAGCTTATGACATTGACGTATAAAAATTCTCTTTGTATATTACACAATAATTTTACATCGATATGACAAACAACATACATTTTTACAAATTTCTAAATTTATATCTTAAATTAACAGTAATTTTAGATTGTTTAAAAGTTTTTACTCTGATAAATTAATAATAATGTAAGATATAAATTTATCGTAACTTAAGAATTAAAAAAACAAACACCATGAAAAAAATATCTGAAACACTTTAAACCTTACTTTATAATTTTAGGTATAAAAATATATAACGGATTAAATAAAAGTTTTAAAAAATAGACTTGCCTCCAGAGTAATCGTATGACAAGCAAATATGTAAAGATTCGCTTATTTGTAAAAGAATCAAGCTGCTTTTTAGATCTGGAGCCGAGAGGGTTTTTGCATGTATCATAGGCCAGACGCCGAGGCTTTGGGGGCTGATAGACAACGTTATGCCCCACTCCGAATTCCCGAAATGGCATCCCTAAAGTATAGCTTTTAGGGGGGGTGAATTTTCAAACGTGTAATTAATATCCATGCCCTTGGATCATAGGTCCCACTTTGATTCTTGATTTATGTCGTTAAAAAGGTCGCCAAAGTCCGCGAACCCAATATACCATACCAATATGGCGTCATTTAAGGTCCGCCATACTGACCGAAAGGTGTAATTTTTCCACTGTAGACATGGGCCATGGGCCCTACGCTGTTGTTTCGTGATCTTTATTAACAATGGTCGGTCAGTATGGCTTACCTTAAGTGACGCCATTGCCATTGGTATGGCACATTCGAGTTCGCGGACTTTGACGACCTCCTTGACGAAATAAAACAAGAATCAAAGTGGGGCCTATGATCCAGGGGCACGGATATTAATTACACGTTTGAAAATTCACCCCTCCTAAAAGCTACACTTTAGGAATGCCATACCAAGAATTCAAAGTGGAAAATAACGATGTCTATCAGCCCCCAAAGCCTCGGCGTGGGGTCTATGATACATACAAAAACCTCGGCTCCAGGTCTATTTCTCTCTGCAACACTGTTAATACCCGGGGTGAATAATAATTCAAGGTACATTTTCGCTATTGTCAACCTTTTATTTTTTAAAATACTGGTGAATACCTAAATTTAGGTCGAAATAAATTAAGTACTTTCTTAAAGCAGCAAATTTAATTATTTGCATAATAGCAATACAATCATAAAAGCTTAGATTTTGCCTGTAGTGCGTTTCAATTATTTTGTCGTGGTGTTTTTTTTTTCAAATAACTCGCTCATAATTCTATATAAAAAATGTGTAACTATTTTTCTAAAGCAATATGGAATGTTACCTAAAATGTACCTACCTCACAGAAAAGTAATAAATTAAAAATGATCAGTCTGAATTCTTCTCACATCAAAATATCATGTGCTCTAAAATGTATATAATTTAAATTTGATATTTAATTTTGACAAATATCTATTAGAGGCACTGATTATGTTCTTATTATTAAAAGCTTATTTTTATAAAAAGTTTTATCTACAAACTATTAGCATTTAGAAACTAATTATATTGCAATTAAATATTTGCTTTATATTTATTTCTGTTTTTTTGTCTGTTGTACGTATACGTCTAGACATTTAATAAGGTAAATATAAAGCGGTCATTATAAAGAAAAGGTGGAACGGGGCAGTGTCATATTCTACACACCACTTTTCTGATTGCCCTTTCTAATTGATATATTAATTCTAAAAAACAATATTTGTATAAACACGTTTACAAACAGGGCACCCTGTATAATTTTGAAATTTACATAATACTTAATATCTTTGGAACTTTATTCACAACTTTAGGTTCATTTGGCCTTTAGTATTTTAGTCATATTCTGAAATAATGTTTTAAATAAATTTAAATTTGCCATAGTAAAAACGAGTTCTGGTTATTTAATAGAACTATAAATAAAACTAATAATTTTATAAGAAAACCATGAAAAAACCTTACTGAGATAAAAAAAATCAATCTTTCAGTTTGTCGTTGGTTGCCTCAAAACGATTAGAGTCAGAACAAAATTACTACGTTCTTAAAGTCCTCAATTTGCTCTTTGACGCCCTTAGCCGGTTCTTATATCAGGTAACCAAAACAGTTCGTGCGGTTTTCGGTAAAAAAATATAAATTTTTATTGAGAAACAATAAGAAACTATTTTTTCGTCGAAGTAATTAACATCACACTCAATGACCTTTTGTCAACGTGGAACCAATTTTTGTATGCGGGTATTGTAGAACTCCCTGGATTTGGAGTCAAAAAATTGGCGGACTGCATTTATTACACCATCTGTCGGTGGTACACAAACTCTCGGTGCCTCATACGGTTGTCAAGAGACAACAAAAGGTGATAATCACTTGGCGACATGTCGGGAGAATATGGCGGGTGCGGTAACATTTCCCAGCCGAGTTCAGAAATTTTTTCTCAGGTCACTCTTGCGGTATGAGGCTTGGCGTTATCCTGCAAGAATATCACTTTCTTCCTATTGATCAAAGAAAGCTGTTTCTGGATGGGTGCTGCTTGTACTCGTTGAAGCTGCTCACAATACAATTTTGCAGTGATGGTTTGACCCCTTTCCAAAAACTCATAATGGACAATTCCAATTGCTGTTCACCAAACAAACAACAAAACCTTGTTTGGGTGCAAGGAAGCCTTGGGCGTGTGAGGTACCGAATCAGTAGGCGACAACCAATGATACCAACGCTTAGAATTCGAATACAAGATCCATTTTTCGTCGCAGGTTAATAACCGATTAACAAATGATTCATTAGCGTTGCGTGAAATGGGTGCTGAACAAATGGTAAGACAGACTTAATTTGTTATCATTTGTCAATTCATGTGGGACCCATTTGCTTAACTTCCACTTCTTTTCTAGCTGATGAAGATGCAACCGAATAGTTTTAGGACCCACATTGAGCGCGGTTCATCGCTCAAACTGAGAGCTCCCGAAGAAAATTTTTTGAACCATTTCTGTGCTGTTCGATTACTAAAGGCATCATCTCCGAATGCGGTACATATTTTACGCGCCACCGCACCGCTGCAGTTTTTGTACCAAGTTTGTACTCATACAGTAAATAACTTCGAATTACTGTTTTATTCGTCGCCATTTTCAATTATTAAAACTAGTAGTGTAACGATTTTCAGCAACTTTTTATGTGTGTGAGAAAAGAATGATTCATACTAAAGCGACAGCAGGTAAGAAACAATCGCAATCGATCAACAATATAAACAATATCCATGGCAATGTGTGATATTCAGCAACTGCAAGAACTTACTTGGATACCTTATATTTATAATAAAATAAAATAAACCGAAGGGTGTAAATCTACGAACGTTCTTTTATAAACCAACCATGTTTTGGGGCTAAATCTGTTTCCTCTGAGTAGAGATTGCGAGCTCAGAGAGTTGCTCTTAGAAATGTCATAATCTAACATATATTTTATTATGTTTGTGGTAGCTTTATCTGATTAGAAATATCTGTGATGTTTAAAGAGGTACGGAATAGTTCCGCGTTATTCTTCTAACAAGTTATGTGAAAGGACAATTTCTTGATCCTAAGAGACTTAAAAATCATTTATCCCAAAAGGTTGTTTGGCTAAATCTAAATCTGGTATAATGCATTATATAATGGACAAAACTCATTAAAAACAAGTATAATTCTGTAATTTCTAAGACTAACTTGATATATAAAGGCCAAACGCAATATTTAATACTCACTCATTATTTCACTTTCTATCTTAAATCATAAGGAAGCCATATTACGAGTATTTATTTTAATATATTAAATTTAAGTATGGGAATAACAGTTTGTAGAAACATTTAGAAAAACTAAGATAATTTTATATAAATTATATACAAACCAATTATATCCCATTGAAATAAATTACTAAGACAAAGAGCTTTTAATCATCTGTTTAAAGACTTAGCAGCAATTCTAAAGCATGCAATACAATAAAATAATATGGAAAATTATAATTACAATTGAATCTTGAAAGAATAACCAAAATTTAATAATAGTTTTTAAAAAACATCTTAAAAATGATCCTAAAATGTTTGCTTTAACAAGGAGACGGCACGGCCTTGGGGTCGGCGATTTGGCTCAATTTTTGATGAGAGAGTGCACTAAGTATATCATAATATTAAAATCTAAGGCGCACTATTGAGAAAATCCCACAAAAAACGTTTTATTTTTTTTATTTCTTTGTGTAGCATATATACTGAAAATGTAATATTTTTGTCAAATCGCCAAGTGGCTCAGGCAGTAGCGTTGGAGACTTCTAACCCGAAGGTTCTGGGTTCGATTCTGCTCCATGCCTTACTTTTTTTACGTAATTAATTATTTTTAATATTATTAATCTTTAAAATACTTCTTAAATTTATATCCAATTTTTTAATTAAATAATTGTAACATTAGTTTACATATCTATGCCTCAAATCTATGTACTGACAAAATCGTTTTTATGAATGTAAATGATGTACCTATGTTTTTCAATGATTATCTTACAAACCCCGTGTGTTGTAATAATTATTGTTTTGAATGTTTCTATAATAACTATCACTCTGGTTTTTGAAAATAATTATAATGTAAATAAATATGTAATGCAAATTAACTTCAGAATATTTTATTTTCTTTTCTCTAATTGTGAATAAAAAAAAACACTACTAAACTAAAAAAAAATCAGAAGTGTTTCAAAGAATAATTATATTAAAAATAGTTAATTACATAAAAAAAAGTAAGGCATGGAGCAGAATCGAACCCGGAACCTTCGGGTTGGAAGTCTGGAACTCAACTCAAAATATCGCTTTATTCATAACTTAAAATATTTACAGGAACATTATATTTACAATATTATATACGTATTTAATTTCTCCCAGTTTTCCTTATTCAGGACTCAGGGAGACAGGCAAGCCGAGAGGGGCCGAGGACAGTTGTTGGTCCCCTTTGGTAAATATAATGCTTTTTAATTTAACCGCCTGAGCCACATAGCTGTTTGACAATAGTGTTACATTTTAACTACGTATGCTATACAAAAAAAATTAAAACGTTTTTTTTGTCGTATTTTCTTAATAGTGCGCCTTAGTATTTTAATATTGTGATATACCAAGTGCACTCTAGCATCACAAAAAAATTGAGCCAAATCGCCGACCCCAAGGCCGTGCCGTCTCCTAAGAACTATTCTGTGAAATTTAAATTTTTTAAGTTAAAACATTTACTTTGCAATTGATGTCGAATATGATATGTACAACCCATAAAATATTAAATAAGAGAGACGAATATATGTCTGGAAAGTAAGCATACGGCGTATGATAGCGATAAAAAGCATTCTAAAAAAATACATGTTGCCCTACACAGAGTAGCTCAAAAGGTGGTAACCAAGCCAACTTGAATTTTGCGATATGTTAAATCATTTTTGGATTCCTGTATAAGGTCATAACACTAAAATTTTATGTTTAATATCATAAATCATACTTTAACAGTTCTTAAGTTTAGGTGTTTAAAAATTGGTCTAATCTTATTTGTCAATTTTATAAAAAAGTATAATTTAAAAAAAAATAATATATATCTTTATTCTGAAGAGAAGCCAAATAATTTTTCTTTTAATTTGATATTTCCAGAAATCAAAATAAACTATAAAAATCAATGTTTGTTGTTTAAAATAGTAATAGCCCAATCAAATAGTACATTGTAGTAAGCATGAAATAGGCTATTTAGTTTTATTGTTTTAATTGGTCTATTAGGGTGCTAATAACAGTAATCTGTGGTTTCCCACCAAAATTTTTGATGGGAGAACGTTTGACAGCCCAAAAAACACAATTTTTTAAAACTTTTTTAGTTTTTTCAATTTATCTCGGAAACTAATAGTCCTATCGATTTTTATATTCCATACTTTTTGAAAGAGCATTAATTAAATTTCCTACAATTTTCATTTACCAAAGCCTCATCTAACTTTAACAGCAACCGAGCTACAGTCCGTCAAATATTGTCTATTTTTGCCAGCATTGCAAAAAATCGCCAAATTCTCCTATTAACTCCTTTATATTTCTTTATAACTCGTCCAAAGTATTATAAGAAATATAAAATTGATTAGGGTTGAAAATGGTTGACTTAATAAAGTCAATAAAACTTGTATTTATGAGAGAAGACTTAGTTCGAAATGGGGAACATATTATCAACGCATCAATAAACGCATTAAAACTGTATGAGTTTATCTGTTAAGGTAATTCTGTAAAAATCTTATACGAAATGCTATTTACCATATTTGATGGAAATGTTTTAAATATAGTTTTTCAAATATATTGGTTTGTCAAGTTTACATTGGTGAATACGTTTTTTGAGTGCCTGCTGCACATATCATATCGATTAGAAATTAAAAGTGGGCAAGTCAAAGGCAAAGAAAATAAAAAAATATTTGAAAACAACAAAAAAAGAATCCAAAGTGAATTTTAATCTAGAATGGGTCTAATAATTGATAAACCTAAGCCTGGATATGGCCCCAAAAATGATGGAAATAATGCTAAGCGTTTTTTCTATAACCCACAAGTAACTGCAGAAATCACAGAAGTTAATTGTAAATTAATTGAACATGTTTTTTTAATTTTAAAAATCTTAGCATCTGGCTATAAAACTAATACAAATGAATTTAAATTTTCATTAGATCAGACAAGAACATTATATTTATCATTGTATAATTGGTACTATATGCCCAGTACAGTTCATAAGGTATTAGTTCACGGGAGTGATATAATCGAATTTTTAAACTCATCAGTTGGTCAGCTTTCGGAGAATACTTTGGAAGCAAGACATAAAGAATGTCGAAAAACTCGATTTAATAATGCCCGTAGGTGCTCTAGAATATATGCAAATACTGATAATAAGAACGCCTTTGTTAACACCGATCCCCATTTAGCTAGCCTCAGAAAATTTAAATCTAAGGAAAACTGTACCCAATTCGATTTTCAGTTAGAAAGGTATGTGTTTATTAAAAATCCTGTGGATTTCCCTATTTCTTTAGATTTTTCATACCTTAAGTTTAATTGAAGAACCAAGTAGTTCTGATTTAGAATAATAAGCCCAAAATTTTATTCATGATTCATTTTTGATTATTTATTTTGTTTTACAAGCTATCTAGTTTTATATTAAAATTTATCTACTTATTTTAATATGTTTTATTTTTCAATTTAAAAAAAATAAGTAAGCTCTGTTGTATTTCGACCACACAGTATACAAGAAATTATCATGTCAAAAACCCCAACCAAAATAAAAAATTTGACGGGTCCAAGCGTTTTTTCGAGAAAAAAACACCCGCATTTTAAATGAATTTATAGGTTATTTTAGGGACACACTGTATACCCCAGTCGTGGCACCAAAACTTTATAACCCCTCTGAAAGTATAAGCGACGGGCTGTGGATAACAATTTATTTTTGTTTTCTAATTGCATTTGGTGTAATCAAAGTTATGATTTTTGTCGCGTCGTACCATAAGATCATAACACTGTACGTCACCCTCCCTCAACCACTTTCAACCATAATCAATATTATGATTCTTATAATACTTTGGACGACTTATAAAGAAATATGAAGAAGTTAATAGGAAGATTTGGTGATCTTTTGCAATATTGGCAAAAATAGACAATTTTTGAAGGGCTGTAGCTCGCTTGCCGTTAGAGTTAGACGAGACTTTAGTCAATAAAAATTGTAGGAAATTTAATGCTTTTTAAAAAGTACAGAATAAACAAAACAACATTTATTTCGAGATATATCGCAAAAACTGAAAAAAGTCCAAAAAATTCGTGATTTTTGGGCTGTCAAAAGTTCTCCCATCAAAAATTTTGGTGGGAAACCACAGATTACTGTTATTAGCATTGTAATAGACTATTTAAAACAATAAAGCTAAATAGCCTATTTCATGCTTGCTTGGGCCCTATTTTAAATGACAATTTGATTGGGCTATAATAACATGCTGATAAATATGTTTTACTAAATAAATGAACAAATTGGGTACTTCGAGCCAACCTGCAGTCAATATTAGATACAGGGTGGCTGGCCATATTTTGACCCATTTTAATCGAGAATAACTTTGGAACAAATAAAGGTATCAAGATGCGGTTTTTGCAGATGCACTTATATTTCTTTAAAGTTTATTCTCGTACCTTCACGATTTTATTGTGACATTCCATTAGCTCAGAAACAAAATGGCCGATTTTCCATTATAGGACAACTATGTTATTTTAAATGGAACACCCTGTATATGTTTCTATATTTTCAAAATTTAATCTTTCCCCTTTAAAAAAATGTAACACAAGCTATGGTTATCTCAAAAAACAACGTATTTATTGACCTTCGAAAATTGACTGCATGTCGACCAACAATATTATTTAACAATTAAAATTTGCTTCATATGTTACAAAAAAAAGGATCGCCAAAGGTTTAGGTTATTCACAAAATAATAGTTACAATAAGGTTACATTACTTTTTAAAAAACTACTGTAAATATTGAAAATGCCTTCCGCCGACTTCGACGCACTTATTTAAATTCGAAAAAAACTTATTAAAACTATTGACTAAAAATTCTTCAGGAATATTTTCTATTATGTTTCGGATATTAATTTTTAATTGCTCTAAATTTTGGGGAAGTGGACTATAACACCTCTCGTTCACATATCCCCACAGAAAAAATCTGGAACAGTCAAATCTGGTGAACGAGGTGGCCAGGAAATAGGGCCTCCTCTTCCAATCCACCGGTTTCCAAAAACGTTGGTCAGTGAATCCTTGGTAATGTTAGCATAATGTGGTGTAGCCCCATCTTGTTGAAAATAGACGAAATTCAATAGATTTTCTTCTTGCAATTGGGGATAAAAAATATTTCCAGCATATCAACGTAAGTCCAAGAGGTTACAGTTGGTTCATGAAAAAAATGGCCCATAAATTTTTTGCTTTGACATACCACACCAGACTGTGACTTTTGGCGAATCTCTAACGTGTTCGTTATATTGTCGAGGATTTTCTGTTGCCCAAAACCTGCAGTTATGCTTATTTACTTTTCCATTGAGGTGAAATGTGGCTTCGTCTGACATTATTAGTCTATCCAAAAAATGTATATTGTTCCTTACTAAATTTTGAATTCTCTGGCAAAATTCCACCCTTTGTGGAAAATCAGTTTCTTTTATTTCTTGTAACATTTGAATTTTGTATGGCTTTAATTTAAGTTCTTTTTTCATGATTTCTTGTACTGTAGTTTTATAGGAATATGGACTGAACTTGAGATTTTTCTTGTTGACAATGTTGGATCTTCCTGAGTTATCTCCAGAATTTGTAACGATTTATTTAGCAAATTCTCATTGTTTACTAATTTCTTTTTACGAGCTAAAGATCCTGTACTCCAGAATTTTCTGTACCAGATTTTAATTGAATTTTTTGTGGGTGGAGCTTTATTAAACATGTTTCTAAACCTTCGCTGGGTTTCTTTTACTGATTTGGTTTCGGCAAACATAATAACACATTTTCCTTTTTCGCTTAACGAGAACATTTTGCGCTTCCTAATTAAAATAACTTGTCAAAAATGACCAACAATGGCTGACAATGAGGCTTGTTGCTGTTATGGAAACGAGATAACTTTGTTTCCACAGGCGACTTTTCAAAAATCCTTTTAAAATAATATTCCTATTCGACATACAGTCAATTCTTTGGAGGTCAATAAATGCGTTATTTTTTAAGATAACCATAGCTTGTGTTACATTTTTTAAAGGGGAAAGATAAAATTTTAAAAATATTGAAACATATACAGGGTGTTCCATTTAAAATAACAAAGTTGTCCTATATCGGAAAATCGGCCATTTTGTTTTTGAGCTAATGGAATGTCACATAAAAATGGTAAAGATACGAAAATAAACTTTAAAGAAATATAAGTATATTTGCGAAAACCGCATCTTGATATCTTTATTTGTTCAAAAGTTATTCGCGATCAAAATGGGTCAAAATATGGACGGCCACCCTGTATTTAACAATTACTGCAAAATAAAAATTTTGTGGTGCAATAACTCTTAAAATATAAATATTTAACAAACAAAATATTTAAAATTAAAACGATAGAGGATGTTATTAACTATAAAACAAGTTACAACGAATCATTCTCGTAGGACCAACCACTTTAAAATATTTGTAAAAACTATTATTTAAGATGGCTACCAAAGTAAGTACCTGTCTGCCATGCCAACGTATTAATTAGGAAAGATTTTATTTTTTTTTACCTGAAATGGTAAGTTTCATACAAAAAATATTTTGCGAGTAGTCCATACATACAGTTGTCAGTAACAAATAGAATTGGCAACATTCATTCCCACTTAAAACAATGATGGCCGAAGGCTGAAGCATGATCGATTGGGCGAACTTTTTTTTATTTTAATGCGGATTCTAACGTGGTAAAAATTTTTGGTAGCCTTTTTTTACAAAACGTTAAAATATTTTTAACGTAATGACCGATATGTTTCACTGTGGTCTGTATTGCTACTTAGAATTACGTATTATTACTATTATTTTCAATGAATGAAGCTCTTTGATTAACCTTAAAAAGAAAACATATCTAATAACACAAAACAACTAATGACTAAAAGAATACAATTTAAAAACTTAAATAGTGTAGTAACTTTTTAAACCTTTGCATAAATTTTACTTTCATTTATAAAAATTGCTAAAAAAATTACATAAAAACTAATACGTGGTAACAGCGAATTTTATGGTACTTTTTAAATCTAAAAATCATAGTTAATAACACTGAACAAAACATTTTTTTAAGAGAAAATTCAAAAATAAATGAATATTCGTGATCAGACGATCTTTAAATGTTAAGTTTTACTCGGAAAGTTATATGGAATTAAAAGTCTGATATACTTCACTTAAATAATTTGCATAAATATGAAGTTTTGCAGTAAATATTTTTTAAACCTTTAACTTTAAGCGGTTTTCCAGCATGACTAAACCAAAATTAAATCTTTGACTACAATTATCATATTATTTGCAAACGTTTTAAATATTTGCTGCGGCCATATTCACTATGCTCAAATTGCTTTAATCTTAGTAGGTTTAGGTATAAGAATTGGTAACTTCTTAAACCATCGCAGTGTTTAAGAGGTAACTCGTAGTTAGGCTTTACCAGGTTAAGGGTTTAAAAAGTTAGTGAATAATGAGTTGGTAATGTAACGTGGGTCTCCGACTGAAAACCGCCTAGAAGCAATTGCAACCAATAATATTTGTTTTAGTCCAAGATCTGGCAAATAAGTTGGAAGAGGCACTTCATAAACGCAGAAATTTAGTAATATAGTATTTTTACCGTACCTATGTATAAAATGGTTATCCTACCTAAATTTTTTATGTGAAAAAGGGTCCTTGATAAAAGCTTAAAAGAGCAACTTTTTTACTGATATTTTTTTTGTGCTACAGTATCCAATTTATTTCGCAGGCTAAAGACGCCTATGACCTATTTAGAACCTGCCAGTTATAATGTTGACATTCTCAGTTTGAAGGACGAGATGCATAAAACGCAAGATCGAAAGATCTTATATGACAGATAAATCTTTAAATGTATAATCCGTACCATTGGCTTTCGCTGTCAGTCACCGTCTAAACATATCTTGGGTTATTTATCTTATGTAAGGCACCTTGCCATGTGTAATTTATTTAAGTCAAGGCGTTAACAAATTTAATGCAGGTACAGTGTGGACTTGATTATCCAGATCAGCACCAACAAAAACGGTAGATGGCGACCCGGCCGTTCGCCCAGGGAGCCGCGCGCGCCAACGCATGTCTAAAAAACATTAAGGGGGATAAACAATGTGGAGATAAACATTACCCACAATATTAGATGTTTGTAGTACTTGTTTATTGAAAATTAAGTTGCTGAATACTTAGATTTTGCTAGTCTTATTAGAGAGTTTGTTGACAAAAAAGGTAGCAAATAAAGTTTAAGTTGTTTGTTTATATTTGTTCTTATGTCTCGTGTTCAACCGACAGACAGACAATAAAGGCTCAATGCGTAGAGATATATTAAAATAAAAAAAATATGGTACCAGAATTATTTTTTTTTATTATACGTAATTTTTATACAGGGTGTCCCAGAAGTAATGGGACACAGAGCAATGGCAGATTTTTTAGGTCAAAATATTGCAATTAACGTAAACTTGCCCCAAGGGTGGCAAACTTAATAAGGAGTGCTCGATTTTTACTATTTGTTCGCAGATATAGGTTATGTTTGGACGTCATCCGTTTGCCCATTTTGCCCAGAAGGTAGATTTATTTTATTAATTTTTGTTTAATATTTAACTTTTAAATACTATTTTGGATATGAACTTACTATTAGAACTGTAATGTATAACATTTAACAAAATTACGACTTAATACCACTTGTAAACAAAACAAACAGGCAAACGGATTACGTCACAAATACCGAATTGACATTTAAATTGGCGTATATGGGCTTAAATGGGATCGAGCACTCCTTATTAAGTTTATTACCCTCGAACTTGCCCTATCCCAAAGTTGATAATAACTAAGATACAGGGTGTCAAATTTTTAATTTTGTTTCCGTTTTTTAGTAATAATTTCCTAACTAAATGACATAGCGGTACAAAATTGGGGATTTGATGGTTCTTTGAGGCGAGAAATTCAAATTTGTCTATGCTTTTAAAGTTGCTGGTAGAGGGCGGCAGCTATGGCCTACGCCACTTAATTTAGATGGCATAACTTTTTTTAAGCTTAGTATATTGACCTGTTCATTAAAAAAGAAGTTACTATAAGTCCTGCTGCGTCAAATATGTATACCTATTTAGGTCTCTGGGAGCAACTGTTTTCGAGATAAACGCACTTTAAAGGACCCCACAATTTTCTCATTGAAAATGGGTTCAAGCCAATTGTTTTCAAACTTTGCAAAGCAATAATTTTTAACACGCTGATCAAAAGTCTCTCCGGGCACAAAACCCCAAAACCCCTTTAACCCCCCTAAAATCAGGCTTAAAGGTCACTAGGGATTTGTAGACTTTTGAGGGTAATTTTGGAGGGGTTAGAGGGGTTTTTGGGTTTTGTGCCCTTGGAGACTTTTAATTAGCGTGTTGAAAACTATTACTTTGCAAATTTTGAAAACAATTGGCCGAAACCAATTTTTCATAGAAAAATTGTGGGGTTCTTTAAGGTGCGTTTATCTCAAAAACAGTTGCTCCCAGAGACCTAAATGAAGTATACATTTTTGACACAGAACGACTTATAGTAACTTTTTTTTTTTAAATAAACAGGTGAATATACCAAGCTTAAAAAAGTTATACCATCTTAAACAAGTGGGGTAGACCGTAGCTGGCGACCTCTACGAGCACATCAAAAGTATGTATAAATTTGAATTTCTCGCCTTAAAGAACCCCAAATCCCCAATTTTGTACCGCTATGTCATTTAGTTAGGAAATTATTACGAAAAAACGAAAACAAAATTAAAAGTTTGACACCCTGTATCTTAGTTATTATCAACTTTGGGATAAGGCAAGTTTACGCCTGGGTGGTTAAGGCCGGCCTCGATCCGGATTGCCAACCGCGAACAAATAACTTTGTAAGTGCCTACACCTACATGCATATGTACGAAAATGTATGGCTTACTTTTTTTCTTGAAGCCGTCCTATTTCTCTATCGGAGGCAGTGCAGCCTCCTGGGCTTTTTGTGCCTAATCTTCCATTTTCTTTTATACCAATTCTCCCAATAGGCTTGTTCCTTCTACAAGTCTGTATAACTCTGAGACGGATTGATTGATATATTTTCCTTTGGTCTAATCTCTTAATAAACATTGATTTTAATTGATAAATTTAATTTGTTTTAAATAAAAATTTGGTCTTATGTGTACGGGAGTGTTATCTTTCTAGAGTTAATATTGTATATAAAAATAGCTTTTTCTCGTATTTTTAATTATCCGGGTGTTGGATAATCAGAATGCTATACGACAACAATTAGTCAGATTAACCAAGTCTCCACTGTATTCCAGTTTTGAGCGCCCTTAAAAAAATAACCATTCCCTTTTTAGAAAATTTCCACCCACTGGACATTTTTTTATCTTGGGACAGTCCACGAAGGCTGATGCCTAAGTACTAACGTACCGTGGGTCTCTTGAGTGTGGTGAGATGGAGTTTGTTCACACGGGACTTAAATTTTTGGAGATTGGGAGGAGAAGGAAAAACTTCTGCGGGCAGCAGGTTCCATAGCCTTGACACTCTAGGGATGAAGGAACGAAGAAAGCGGGAAGTTCGGGGCCTCTCTAACTGAACTGTAAAAGGATGCATAAAAGTTGCACTACGTGTTGCTCTGAAGAGCGACAGATCCCCTACAGCTCGACGGTGGGCAAGAAGAGGAAGCCTTTCTGTGAGCGTTGGATCATTAATAAGACGAACGGCTCTTCTTTGAATGGAGTCCAGAATGCTAAGTGTTGTAGGGGACGCCATTTCCCAGACATAAGAACAATATTCTAAAGAGGGTCTGATTTGGGATACATACAGAGTGTACAAATTGAAAGAAGAGAAATATTTTCTGGCCCGGAAAAGAAATCCAATCTTTCTTGAAGCTGCCGAAGCTATGGGTAAAATGTGTTTGTGCCAATTGAGGTTATTCTCAAAAGTAACTCCGACAAGATTAAACGACTCTTTGTTCTGCAGAACTTGGCCGCGTGTTTTCGAAGCATTAAACTGAACAAGATTTTTGGCGCCCCAAACCAAGAAAGTTTGAGGTCTTGTAAAAGAGATATCTGCATTGACCTGCGCTTGTTTTCGAAATCAGGATTACACGGTGGCTTAAGAAATTGAATACTAGAGTGGAGGGTACTTATCGTCAGCAAAACTATGAATGGAATTGACTGAGGAAGAGAGAAGATCGTTAATGTGTAAAAGAAACAGCGTGGGTGCCAGCACTGAGCCCTGGGGCACCCCAGCATTAATTTGGTAGAAGCTGGAGGAATGACCATCTACACTAACTGATATACGTCGATTAGAAAGGAAACTGGAAAGCCAAGAGCAAAGCTTAGGTGGAAGACCGTAAGAAGGAAGTTTGTTAAGAAGCCCATCATGCCAGACCTGATCGAAAGCTTTGGATATGTCAAGAGCAACGATCTGGGATTCACCAAGAAACTCAAGGGACTTGTTCCAGTTGTGTGAGACAAAGGAAAGAAGATCAGCTGTGGATCTACTGTGACGGAATCCATATTGTCTATCATGTAAGATTTTATGTTTTTCCATTACTTTGCAAACAACTGAAAGAAGAAATATAGGTCTATAGTTGGAAGGGAGACTTTTGGATCCTTTTTTGGGGACAGGTTGCACACGTGCAGCTTTCCAACTCTCCGGGAAAATGCCCGTGTCGTAAGAGATTCGAAAGAGGCGAGTTAAGATGGGTGCAACATGGGTGGACATTATTTTGTTTATTGCTGTTTTAGGCTATTTCTGTATATATTTTGATTTAACCTTGCTGGAAACCAACTTCACTGAACATAGTTTTTTACCATATTTGTAGTTTATTCACTTAAAGATGTTAAAATCTACATGTCCAGCTAGTCAATACTAACTTAATTTAAATTTCATGACCAAGTTGAGTGATAGTGGCGGGTAGTATTTGAGGCCTATTTGGTACGAGCTAAGCGACACACCCTTGATGCCCTACATTAGTCCGCCATATTAAGTGCTTCGTTAGTGCCACATTAGTATGTAGGGTTGACCATGAGATTAAATCTCTGAGTAAATAAACATTACCAATTTTTTTAACAGTATTAAATCGCACTTAAAAACTACATGTTCCTTGGCTGAATAACAGTGTTATTATTAAGGCGCATTGGAGTCTGATTATTTGAGTTTTCATCTGCAGGCTGGCCGTTATGATGGGTTCCTTCAAAACCAGGGTTCAGGATTATATTGGGTACCAATTCAATGATTTCTTGTTCCTCTTCCACTGAAAATAATTTAGTAAAATTGTAAGTTTTAGACTTCCTTTTACAGCCATAGTAAGAAAAATGAAATGTTTAAATTGTTTTTTTTTTACCAAATAAACATAAATCTTTAAAAAAGGCATCACTGTCATATTGTTATTAAGACGAAGATATGTAGGTTTAAGACTAGCTAGGTTTTATTGCCGATTGTTTTCTTTAGTCTTGTTTTAATAGCTTTTTCAGTGGTAATATTTAAAAAAAAACTCCTGATATACAAAAAGATCTAATTAGTTTTAGCAATACAGCGGACAGCTGTCAAAGTACTCTCAATAGTATTTCAAGTACAGGTATCAAGTTTATGCTTTTTTAAGAAGTACTTCAAGTACAAGTACAAGTACTCGTTAAAATGTACTTGCTTCCCTAAGTAAATTCAAACAGTACTAAAGTACAAGTATTTTACTTAAGGTAAAACAAAGTACTTGAAGTAAAGCAAAGTAACTGAAGTAAATAAAAGTACTGAAAGTAAAAGTTGTTTTACTTGACTAGCATTTTTTTTTAATAACATCAAGTTAAATGATAGCCAAATATGTATTAGCGCAAAAGAAAATGTATATTTTAATAATTTAACGATTTACCTTACCCGTAAAGTCTGTTATTCCATTTTTTATTTTATATTTTAAAACCCTATGACCTCCCAAAACTAGTGATTAACCCAACATTTTCCGCAGTTTTACCCTTTTAATAAATCATCATTTTTCTTCTCTCTAACAACAAACGTAGGTTAAACTAATGCACGTACCCTAAAGTCAAAAACCCTTAAGTATTATAAGTAATAACTAAAACAAGTTGGTTCCGTATTAAAAAAAATAATAAAGCTAGTAGAAGAGCCTGAAAAGAAGAAAGTGGCGAGATTAAATACATGTATCTTTAAATGGTGTTAGAAAGAAATAAACAATCTTTTCCAAAAATTTTTAACTAGAATTTATATAATATTTTGATGTTTTTTAAAGTACCTATTAAATGTATTTTTACCATTCTTGGTGCCATTAACAATTGAATTGAGAGCTATAATGTATCAGAGTCAGCAAAGGTCGGGCGATCTTCTTGTTTTAACCTGTTTGCGCGATTATCTAATGTGAATAAACTGGCGTACTTGATTGATTTCTTTTTACTTGAAGTACTTCTTATTTACTTAAAGTACATTTTTTAATTCAAGTACATCGTAATATTCGTAATTCTTCAAGTAATTTACTTGGTCAAATCAAGTAAAAGTTCAAGTATTTTGATATAAATTAATCAAGTACAAGTACTTCCTAATGAAAAGTACAGAAAAGTACTTAAAGTAAAATTTTACTTCAAGTACTTTAAGTTTTGACAGCTCTGACAGCGAGTTATGTAAAATTGCTAACCGCCCTCCATTTTTCTAGATGAGACATCAAACCTAATTTTATAGCTCACAGCGTTCTGGAAGACGGAATAATCCAAAGATAGATGATATTGCAGTGTTGCTCATGGCGTTGAAACGTTTACTATGCTGATAAAACAAAAATGAGAAAATTTTAGCCAAGTTAATGAGTTTAATTAAGATCGCACTACCGGATTATGAAAAACGGAAATAAGGTTTCATGACACTGTGCCCGTAAAAATATGTATAGTAGTTAATTGTTGTAATTTATTTTTCAATGAAAACCGTTTAACCGTTAGCACTAAGCTTATCGATTGCTGTCTTAGATAGCTAGCAATTCAATAGCTATTGGCTTTTTTCGATGCGAACAGTTTACCAACGAACAACAATAAAATTGATCTTTTTTTATCGACCCATTTAGTGTTACACCTTACATCTAAACAACGTTACGATCGCTTAAAGTGGTGTCACAAGCACAAAACTGTGACAATGAAAGAAGTATAATTATCATAATGTGTCTCGGTTCTGTGTAATTAGGTGTGCGAAAGGGTAAGACGGCGTAATGGAGCAATACGCGATATTTGGTTTTCTCTTGAAAGCGACACGCACCACACTTTAGAGATTATGGTAACTGGAAATCGCATAAGATAGAAAATATAGAAAAAAATATTTTAAATAAAAATTGTGGTTTTTTCCATATTATCTTTTTAAATTATCAGTAAAAAAATATCTCAATAAACAAATGGAAAAATATAGGCAACTTCAACTTTTTTAAATAGAACAGCCTGTATATTATGCACTACAACAAAAGATTTTTTTTCTGATTTTAAATATATATACATTGATGATATTTGGGTGAACCATTTTTGAGATATTTTAGCTGAAATTATAAATAAATTGCAAAAAAGTTTCATATTAGTATCAAGAAAACCATGGAAACAATAAAATTGTTATGTTGCTGAATTTGGTGAAGGTTTTCTCTGGACCAATAATGAAAGACTTGTCGGTGAATAGAATTTTATTTAAAAACTCTAGATCCTGCTATATACGTAGCTATTTCCAATGCATACTAAGGTTGGTCCTGCGTGTTTTGTTCAGAAAGATTTTGGACGGACATAAATTTATAAGGATAAAATTTGTAAAATTTTAAGGTTGAATAAATGTTATAATCTGTTATATTAACTTCAGATGCCGCATCCAAGATTGATATTTCAGGATTTTCTAAAATTATTAAAAGTAGTTAGGAAAAAAACGAGGATATCTAAATCTTCGTTTTCATTTCGCTTCAGTAATTTTCTTTATTTTGAAGTTTTTTCGTTTACTAAACTTTCTTACTATGTATTTAATAGTGTCTATAGATGGTACTGGTTGTTAAGAATATAATAAGTGATATTCCCTTTGCACTGTCGTTATATTATTATTGTTGCCATAAAAAAGACACACAATAGCCATTTTTTGTTCTTCTGAATAGCCCATCGAGAAGAAAGCAATATAATTTATTCTTAATATGTAGTTAATATGATAAACTTCAACTTTTTACGATATCGAAACGTCAAATTTATTATAACAATTTTATTGTTCTTATGGCTTTCTTGATAGTATGATTTTTTAAAATTAATTTATAATTTAAGCTAAAATATCTCAAAAATGGTTTATCCAAATATCATCAATGTATATATATTTGAAATAAGAAAAAAAATCTTTCGTTGTAGCGCATAATATACAGGTATTCCATTTAAAAACGTTGAAGTTGCCTACATTTTTCCCTTTTTTAATTGCAATATTTTTTAACTAATATTTTTAAAAGATAATATGGAAAAAACTACTATTTTTATATAAAACATTTTTTTCTATATCCAGAAATAAAGGCTCTAGATTCCACGTAAATATAATTAAAAACCCTGTACACATACAATATACTCTTAAACTTATTTATATTTTACTGTTTTTTTGTTACCAAGTTTACATTTTTTAATTTCTTCAATTTTTACTATGTTTTATATTTTCTTTTTCAGTAAGTATATATTAGACGCATCAATGTTAATTTTTTAACGATTTTTAGCCAATTAGTTTTAAATACCTGTTTTGTAGGAGCGATTATTTGCGAACACTTTTATATACAAAAAACTGTAGTAAAATTTCGGCGCCTTAAAATTCAATTGGTTTTAAGTTTATTACCGACTTATTAACACTTGTGCAGCTGATCTTAGGTAAGAATTATTAACCCTATACAGACATCTGGTTTTTAGGCTCAATGTGGTCAACTAAAGATATTTTTAACTAGTCGCTAAAAGATTGCTGAGATATCTTAATGTCTCTCATAAAAAAAAATGGAAATTTATTCTACATGTTTTTTTAATGATCCCTTTTTACTTCTAAGCAAATTACCTTAGGTTAAAAACTACAGACTCATAGATAAAAATACTCTTAAATATTCATTTTAAAAAAGTTAAGCATAAATAAAAACTCTTTTTAATTTAATCGGTAAGTAAAACATTAGCAATGCCCAAATATACATATTTTTTCTACAGATAAGATTTTTGAATAGCAAAAACTTGTATAATAATTTTTTAAGAAGTTTATTGGCATTATACGATTTTCAATAATAATATAGCTCCAAATCTATTAAAGTCTTCACTTCAAAACAACGTATGTAATCTGCAAATACCTCGGCAAATGGTACTTACCTGTAGGGATTTGACACTCCTGATACAGCAGCACACATGTTCCGATTCCAAGTAGCACCAAGGTCCCCATGACAACTCCTACAGCCGCTGCCCACCATCGCGTATCAAACTTGTCGGCCCCTTCTAACAAATGTCTGGCTAATTCTTTCGTGAAAAAGAATAAGGAAATTGAGGGAAAACACCAAAAAGATTAAAGGAGATAGAAGAAGAGAGACCAGGCTGGGGGCTCTAAGCTACAAGTCTACGGGAAGCTAGCAGGGAAGCGTAACAGTAAAACCTATATATTTTCATGCAATGCGTGGTTAGTATACTAGATGATAATGGAATAAGTAAATAAAAACAGCAGAGATACTTCTTCTAGTAAGTTTTTTCATTATCCTAAAATATATGTATAATGCTCTATACGGACTAAGGAAAGTATTGATTGGAATAGCAAACGTTTTATGAATTCATTTATTTTCTTGACGTTTTAGATTCCTAAAATGATGAACGACGTTTAAGTACAAAAATTAGTTGGGTGAAAGTATCGATTTGACAAGTTGTAAGTCACGGACAAATGGGGATACAATAACCGATGATGAAATTTAAATAGCTTAGGGCAACATTCCTTACGACTGCCACAAGATTAATATGATAAACACTGTGGATTAAATGGGTAAAAATGTAAAACCAAACATGGTATAAATATTAGTTGATAGGTCTGAATTTTGATAGATTGTACATGCATCAAGAGATCAGAGATCACGATGATTGAATTTTACAAAACTGGTAGTAACGTAAATTATGGTAGTCATAGGCCTTTGTCCATCATGTAGAAATAAAAATTTTGAAAAATCATATAAAAATAATACAGATTCACCATTAAACTTGGTTGAGTTGTAGGCGTACACTAGCAGAACTTTTTAAGCTTGGCATCAAAAAGATTATACAAGTGATGTATGTAATAATTTTTTATCAAATATTTAAAAAATAAAATATAACGATGACCAATTTAAATAACTTTGATATAAAAAATGATAAAAGAAAGGTACCAATCCTAACGGAATGTGCAAATCATGTCTGGACGATAACGTTAATTTCTGGTTGTTCAAAAATTGGTAACATTTCACTTCAAGTAGATTTTAATACTCAGGATGTCGACTATAGTAGCTGTGCTTTCCATTTAGTCGTAAAGCCTTTGACAAGGAAATCCCATAAAAAAATAATTTCAAATGTTGCCAAATCAAAAAGCGTGGTCTTGATAGTAATAATATTTATATGAACGACTAAGTCCGAGTAACAGCGGGTTTATTTAACGAACGTCATCCTGAAAAAAATGTATCCACAGTTTACGTTTCTCAACTGGTTGCCAAATGTAATGCTATTGGTTTAACTAAGCGAAGGAAAAGGCTGTTTTTGATCATGTAGCAATGTATCCGACCCCTAGAATAAGGAAATTCTGATAGTTTTGCTGTTGAATCAATCGCATTAAAGCTGTTAGTCATACGACTAAAATATAGTATATTTTTTATCTTTGGGCAGTCCAGAAAGGCTGAGGCCTAAGTACTAACGTACTGTAGGTGTCTTAAGTGTGGTGAGAGGAAGTTTGTTCACAGGGGACTAAAATATTTGGAGACTGGGACGAGAAGGGAAAACTTTTGGGTAGCAGGTTCCATAGTCTGGACATTATAGGGATAAAGGAACGAAGAAAGCGGAAAGTCCGGGACCTCTCCAGTTGAACTGTAAAAGAGTGCATAAAAGTTGCACTACGTGTTGCTCTGTTGGGAGATGCCAGTCGAGAAATTATGCTGGCCAACTCCTCTAAGCAGAAGCCGTAAAAATATCTATAGAAGAGCAACAGATCCCCTACAGCTCGTCGGTGGGCAAGAGTAGAAGCTTTTCTGTAAGCGTGGGATCAGCTATTCTTTGAATGGAATCGAGAATGCTATGAGTTGTAGGAGACGCCATTCCCCAGACATGAGAACAATATTCTAAAGAGATTTGGAATACATACAAAGTATACAGATTGGAATAAGAGAAATACTTTCTGGCTCAAAAGAGGAATCCAAGCTTTTTTTAAAGCTCTTGAGGCTGGTGTTTGTACCACTTGAGGTTATTTTCAAAAGCAACGCCGACAAGATTAAATGACTCTTTGTTCTGTAGAACTTTGCCGCTCATATGTAACGGATGAGCATTGGCAGACAAGACAGAACAAGATTTTTGGCGCCCCAATCCAAGATAAGTTTAAAGTCTTGTGAGAGAGACATCCGCGTTGACATACGCTAGGTTTCCAAATCAGATCTATTAACTGGCTTGAGAAATTGAATATTAGAGTGGAGGGTACTGTCGTCAGCAAAACTATGAATATGACTGCTTGTGGAAGAGAGAAGATCGTTGATATGTAGAAAAACAGAGTTAGTGCCAGTACTGAGCCCTGGGGCACCCCAGCATTAATTTGGTAGAAGCTGGAAGAATGACCCTCTACAGTAACTGATAGACGTCGATTAGAAAAGAAACTAGAAAGCCAAGAACAAAGCTTATGCGAAAGACCGTAAAAAGGAAGTTTGTTACAAAGCCCATTACGCCAGACCTGATCAAAAGCTTTGGATATGACAAGAGCAACGATCTGGGATTCACTACGAAACTCAAGGCACTTTTTTCCAGTTGTGTGAGACAAAGGAATGATCAGCTGTGGATTTTTTGCGACGGAATCAATACTGCCTGTTATATAAGATCTTGTGTTTTAGTAATTTTTCTTGTTGTAAATAACATAAAAATATAGGTATAATTTCTATAAAAAAATATATATCTTACTGCAAGTCAAATTTTAGCTGAAGTGAGAAAAAAAGAAACTTTGGGTATTAGTCTTTACTATCTTTAAAGCTACTTTTAAAGCAACAAAGACACTGAAGAATGTAAGGATACCGTTATGTGGTTTTATATGTTTAATACTTAGTTCATTAGTTTTCCTTTATTCATATATTGGTTATTCATAAGAACTGTTTTACTTGATAATGTCACAGAATCCTTCATTCGCTTTGATTTTTACAAAATAGTTAACGGACTTTTCTAAAAAAACGTTTTAAAATCTATTAGGTTCCTAACATCTTATTAGTCCTGTTTATTTAAACTAAATTTGGTAGTGAAAACCTTTTGACAAGTCAGCTAATAAATGTATAACGACTAGTTACAGCGGCAAATATAAACACGAAACTTAAAAATTTAGAAGGCAATTAAAAAAAATCTTTTTTCGTCGATGTCATAATTTTTACCTTTTATAGAAAAACCCAGTCTTAAAAATAGGTAATTTTAAAATGCTTGCAAAGAAATATTAAATTACAAAATAAATATTAAACATACTGACTTGCATCTTAATTATATTATTCTATTCTGTAAAAAAGCTTTTAGAAATGGTAAAATTTAAAATGTATATACATGCAATCAGGTTTCTTAAAAAATGTAAATAAAAGATTTAACTACTTTAAGTTTAAAAGTGTAATAAGCTAATAAGTGATTAAAATATCTACAGTATACTCCCACGAAACCCTCCTTCCCTATTCCCATCGGTCTATTCCTTAAAAATGCCTTAAGTGTTTTTTTAAAGACAACTAAAGTTGGAAACGATATAATCATAATAAAAAATCAAGGTTCTCGCTTCTTTACTCCGGACAGCGACTAATCCGATAATTTAGTCGGTGCGTAAGAACTGAGAAATTATTAGAATAATAAAGTAAGTGAGTATTTTCTCTTGTGCTAAATACACCCAGCAATAAAAGCTCTTAAGTTTGTCTAATTATTAGACATCCAATTATGGAAAGGATATTCTTAAACTTTTAAAACAAACTTCTGAGCGAAGATGCATACCACAAAAGTTTAAAACATAAATCAACCAGAAATCAATACGTGCTTTTGGTTACAGAGTGGACATATTTATAAGGCAAATTAAGAAACAATGCTATGTTGGTTTAGCTCTAACCAAGCTGAAGGCAATCATTAATAATATTAAGATACAAATTTTGCAAGATACTACTCAAGCACATACTACATCAATTGCTAACCCTCGAATTGAAAAAGAAACTAAAAGAATATAGACAGTGAAACTTTGAAAAAACATATTTATCCAGCCTAGTTTTTTATTTTCTACCGGGCGGGTCAGAAGCACTGCCAATCTTACCTTTTCTGGTAAAATATACAAAACTATATATAGTATGTCTCAGTAAGTTGGAACCATACGGAGGACTTTTTTATTATTAATTTTACGAAAAAAAGTTATTCTTCATAAAAAGTTCTCCATGGTCTAAAACCCAAAATGCAACTATTAAATATTAAATTTTTTCAGGCGTTTACAACGTTTGTCAAAAATTATGAGATTTGCTCAAAAGTAAAGTACATTTATTTTTGTCAATTTCAATAATTGTTATTAAAAAAAGTTGATCAAAACTAAAAACCACGTTTAAATATGCAATTACACCCATTTACGATATATTTTTTTCTTTTTTGCAACGTATGTCTACAATAACAATGCAAATTTAACTGTAGTTATATATAATCTAGGATGCTTTGACATAGAAATGAATTATTAAGAGCAAGAAATGTTTCACAGTGACCGTCAAAACGCGTTAGCATTTATAAAGTAAGTAAAAATGGTGTTATTAAGTTGTGTCGTATTCATTCATAAGTAATAATGTAAAAAAATGAAAAAAATAACAAAAAATAATTTTTTATTGTGAATAGGTATAATTATATATTTAGATATGGTTGTTTAGTTCTGATCAACTTTTCTTTTTAACAATTCTCGAAATTGTCAAAAATAAAAGTACTTTACTCTGGGCAAAATTCATATTTTTTGACAAACCTCGTATACGCCTCAAAAAATTTAATATCTGATTATTGTATTTTAGGTTTTAAACCATGCAGAACTTTTTATCAAAAATAACTTTTTTTCGTAAAATTCATTTTTAAAGAAAGCTTATGGGCTAGCTTTCTTTAAAAAGTTAAAAAAGTCAATTTTTTAAAATCAATATTTTACAAACACTAACTAAGATCACTGTTAAAATACAGTAGCATATCTTGCTACTTCTTTTAATAATCACGACAATATATACAGGTATTTAGGTAAAAAAGTGCTTCTTCATAGTCTTTAAAAATATAAATTAAGTCCGAGGATTTTTCACGAAAACGTTTGCATTTTAACCCAATTTATTTTAACTATTGGACTCCACTATACGATTATATGTACAACCAAGGGTTAGTAACAAAAACGTATAAGTATACAGATGATTTTATTGCATTAAAACTGTCTGACAATATAAAACAGTCAGTACAGTCTTCCCGAAAGGGATATTTGCCAACAGGGGTTTGATACTGGCAACAACCGATTAACTACATAAATTTTTAGGACAGACCAATTTAAAGCTAAGCTTGGGGTATGGATATATACTTATCTTGTCAAATATAATCTTCCCAAATAAGTAAATGTCCGGGTAAAATTTCAGAAATTTAGTTAAGCAGAGCAAAGCAAAGCCAAACTATTAACAACATATACAGTACTCCAAAAATGTTTACCTTGTTCTTGATAGTAGTTTCTAGTTGTTCCATACACATTGACAATAGGACTTCTTCCAAGCTGGTTGGTAGCCCACATTCTAAATTCATAGGTAGTGTTTGGTCTCAGATTATAAACTTCAATTTGTCTCTATTAAAAAAATGTATATATTAATATAAAGATCTCTTTGTTGAAATAAAAAATATCCGTTTAAAAAATGTCTTGTAATAAATTTGTGGAATTCGGCATTGCAAAAATTAAAATTTTTAACACATTGTAGATTTGCCTCTATTGTGTCAGTTTCCAGACAATTATTTTTATGTGTCCACTAAATTTTTAGTAAGGAGAAAAAAGGCTTCACGATTACATTGTGTGCGGCAATAGCAAAAACATATTTATTCACTAATACGTATAGTAATTTTAAATAAATTCTGTTATACATTTGTAAAATTTCGAATGCTTTTTTCATTCATTTTGTTAATAATATTTATACTTTAAAAATTTAAATAAACATAAAAAAATTGATTTATAAAAAGAAAAAAACAATTGTTACCAAAACGTATATTCAAAATGTACAGAAGCACCGAGAACGCTTATAGCACAGTGGAGCGCCACTGTGCTATAAGCGCTTTATTAACAACTAAAAAAACAATGTTTTAAAATAAAACAAGCCCAGAATACTCATTGGGAACTTATACACAAAGGTTTGAACTTAGACACTTGGCAACTTCAAAAAAAATATTTTTTACCTGTTTTGAGTCTTAAAACAACGTCATTTTTCGTTTTTTTTTTTATTTTAAATTGTTTATAACTCGACAACGAAAGACGTTAGAGAAAAAGTATAGGAGACCATCCAAAAAGACAGGCTGGCCACTCAGAACGAAACATGCAGTTACACCTCACGACAAAGCAGAAGTGCCACAATGAACAAACGTTTAAGAATTTTATTATTCAAAAAGAACAAAAAAAAAGAAATAATAATTTTATTTTTCTCAAAATTTTATTAGTAAGCATTCTTTGAAAAAATGTAACATAAAAAAAATTACAACAGCCCAGCAAGAAACAATTTTATTTTGCGAATTTGCTCCGACTTATTTTGTACCGCGTGCTTCGGTTAAACTATTGTTTGGAACTCGACATAATAATAATACAATAACTTGTACCAGGTCATTCTAGTATACTCAAAAATTATCGTGCATTTATTTTTTATTAAATCACATATGGTACCAGATGTTCTTCTAAATACTTTCTTATAATTAATTAACACTAAAGTTGCCTTTACGCAATATAATACAATTTTCAATAACACTAAAATCCTGGACTTCCATTGCCTTTATTTGTTAATTGATACACAACGTTTCGGTTAGGGATGTATCTCTAACCTTTTTCAATTGGCAATTTTTGTTCAAGCTTCCAAATAAATTTTGCCCCCTACTATTAAGTACTATTCTCAAGTTATTCAACACATTCTTTGGGGGAGAAGAACGATACGCATCTACAGTGTCACCCATAAAGTCCGCATCAAATGGGAATTTTTTTTCCCAATTAATTTGGGTTAATTTTCTTTTTGCTAAAAGTTTTTGCTTTAAAAATCGTGCCAAATAATGTATATAAAGATGATCACGTGGCTTTTTTTAGCTGTCAAATTTGATTTTTTTTTCAAAAAATCTCAAAATGAAGCATTATCTACTATCAAAATTTTAAAAAATGGTGTAGGAAAAAGTTGCATATTTTTAAATTTTACACCCACGTACCAATTTTTAGGTCTCTATTACAATTTTTATTTTTTCCTAACTTTTTGTAGTTTTCTACTATATGGTTTATCCGAATTTATTTAAAACCCTCTAAAATTATTTTTTCATATTAAAATTAACTTTTAATTATGATCCTGATACTTAATAATGCTGGTACAAATAATTTCGTACAAAAATAGAAAATACCCCAAGAAAGTAGCGTCAAACTTGATGCAAATGTGGTATAATTTTCAGAAAAACTGACAAAACACACTTAATTTCTGTTTGTTAATAAAAAGTTACATTAAAAAATTGAACAATGTTATAAAATTATTGTTAATTTAAATACTGGTAATTAAAATGCTTTTTCAAAACTCTAAAGTGCAATGTTAAAAACATAAACCCTTGCATTAACGATTGATCAAAACGCAACATAGTATAAGAGTGTCATGAAAACAATTGAACAAAATTAATGGAAGCAAAATATCTGTCACGTCAAGAAACCAGTTGTCAAGAAATTGTTTATTCGTGTTATTTTTTTTTTATCTTGGGACAGTCCACGAAGGCTGATGCCTAAGTACTAACGTACCGTGGGTGTCTTCAGTGTGGTGAGAGGGAGTTTGTTCACACGGGACTTAAATTTTTGGAGATTGGGAGGAGAAGGAAAAACTTCTGCGGGCAGCAGGTTCCATAGTCTTGACACTCTAGGAATAAAGGAACGAAGAAAGCGGGAAGTTCGGGGCCTCTCTAACTGAACTGTAAAAGGATGCATTAAAGTTGCACTACGTGTTGCTCTGTTGGGAGCTGCCAGAGAAGGAATAATACTGGCCAATTCCTCTGAGCAGAAGCCGTGAAAATACCTATAGAAGAGCGACAGATCCCCTACAGCTCGACGATGGGCAAGAAGAGAAGCCTTTCTGTGAGCGTTGGATCATTAATAAGACGAACAGCTCTTTTTTGAATGGAGTCCAGAATGCTAAGTGTTGTAGGGGACGCCATTCCCCAGACATGAGAACAATATTCCAAAGAGGGTCTGATTTGGGATACATACAGAGTGTACAGATTGGAAGAAGAGAAATATTTGGCTCGAAAGAGGAATCCAATCTTTTTTGAAGCTGCCGAAGCTATGGATGAAATGTGTTTGTGCCAGTTGAGGTTATTCTCAAAAGTAACGCCGACTAGATTAAACGACTCTTTGTTCTGCAGAACTTGGCCGCTCATATGTAAGGGATGAGCATTAGCAGACTTTTTTCGCGACAGCGAACATGACTGTGTTTTTGAGGCATTAAACTGAACACGATTTTTGGCGCCCCAATCCAAGATAAGTTTGAGGTCTTGTGAAAGAGATATCTGCATTGACCTGCGCTTGTTTTCAAAATCAGAATTACACGGTGGCTTAAGAAATTGAATACTAGAGTGGAGGGTACTATCGTCAGCAAAACTATGAATGGGATTGATTGTGGAAGAGAGAAGATCGTTAATGTGTAGAAGAAACAGCGTGGGTGAGCACTGACCACCAGCTTGTGAGCTGAGGAATGACCATCTACACTAACTGATATACGTCGATTAGAAAGGAAACTGGAAAGCCAAGAGCAAAGCTTAGGTGGAAGACCGTAAGAAGGAAGTTTGTTAAGAAGCCCATCATGCCAGACCTGATCGAAAGCTTTGGATATGTCAAGAACAACGATCTGAGATTCACCAAGAAACTCAATGGACTTGTTCCAGTTGTGTGAGACAAAGGAAAGAAGATCAGCTGTGGATCTACTGTGACGGAATCCATATTGTCTATCATGTAAGATCCTATGTTTTCCCAGATACTTTAAGATTTGGGAATTAATGAATTTTTCCACTACTTTGCAAACAACTGAAAGAAGAGATATAGGTCTATAGTTAGAAGGGAGACTTTTGGATCCTTTTTTGGGGACATGTTGCACACGTGCAGCTTTCCAACTCTCCGGGAAAATGCCCGTGTCGTAAGAGATTCGAAAGAGGCGAGTTAAGATGGGTGCAAGCTCGGGAGCACATTTTTTTTAAGACGATTGCTGGTATGCCATCCAGCCCAGACGATTTTTTAGTATTAAGAGAAGAAAGAATACGTTTGATCTGTTTGACTTTAAAAATTATATCGGACATTTTATGAGAAACAGGGACAACTGTTGGAAGAGGAATATTAATAGGAGGATCAAGCGTAGAATTGGCAGCAAATTATTTGGCAAATAGTTCGGCTTTTCCTTTGGAGGTAGAGACAATTCCAACTTCAGAGATTAGGGGTGGAAAAGAATTTGTGCAAAAGTTCTGACTAATATTTTTGGCAAAGGACCAAAAAGCTTTACTGTCATTTGAGCAGGAGAGAACTTTATCTTTTATTCGATTATTAAAACGGTCCTTTGCTTCTAAGATGGTCTGATTGTACTGATTTCTTGCTTCGATGTTTTGAAGAAACTTTTTGTGGGCTTGAAGTTTTAAAAGTCTGGCTTTGTCACAGGATTTAGAAAACCACGGTTTGTGATTTGAAGTTATGGGGTTCTTTTTAGTGTGGGGAATATAGGTCTCAATGCCTAGTTGAATTGTTTCGGTAATTTGTTTACATATTTCTGAAGGTTCGTGGGTAGAAAAGCAGGTAGGATTCCAAGGGTATATTTTTTCCTAAAAAAAATGTCAGCATTTAAAAAAAAAATTATTTTAAAACAACACAAATAAACAATTTTTTAACAACTGCTTTCTTGACGTGACAAATATTTTGCTTCATTAATTTTGTTCAGTTGTTTTCATGACATTGTATATGATACATGACACTCTTGTTCTATGTTGCGTTACGATTAATCGTTAATGCAAGGGTTTATGTTTTTAACATTGCACTTAGAGTTTTGAAAAAGCATTTTAATTACCAGTATTTAAATTAACAATAATTTCAAAACATTGTCCGATTTTTTAATGTAACTATTTAATAACAAACAGAAATTAAGTGTGTTTTGTCAGTTTTTGTAAAAATTATACCATATTTGCATCAATTTTGACGCTATTTTATTGGGGTATTTTCTATTTTTGTATAAAATTATTTGTACCAGTTTATTAAGTATCAGGATTACATTTAAAAGTTAATTTAATATGAAAAAATATATATTTTAGAGGGTTTTAAATAAATTCGGATAATCCATATAGTAGAAAACTACAAAAAGTTAGGAAAAAATAAAAATTGTACTAGAGCTGAAAATTGGTATGTGGGTGTAGAATTTAAAAATATGCAACTTTTTCCTATACCAATTTTCGAAATTTTGAAAGATAATGCTTCACTTTGCGATTTAAAAAAAATGTCAAATTTGACAGCTAAAAAAGTCACGTGATCATCTTTATATACATTATTTGGTAAGATTTTTAAAGCAAAAACTTTTGGCAAAAAGAAAATTTCCCAACTTAATTAGGATATGATGCGGACTTTATGGGTGACACTGTATACAGAACATATATCGCCATTGTGGAATGTTAAATTTGGTTCTCGGAATCGTCTTCGTACAGAATCGTACGAAACAATAATACCCATAGCCAAATCTGCCATAGGAATTATTTGTTCACCAATCTGCTTCTGCATGTGTTGATTTTTGTATAAGAATCAGTTTCTAGAAGTTTTTATACTACATCGGATACAGTACCTTAGGAAGTGTTAAGAAAGTTGGCGGAGTGCTTTAGTTGCTTTTTCAGGACTCACTGTACATTAGTCAACAAAGTAATTTTTAACCTCGTGGGTAACCACGGTATCTTAACAATAGGGACGGTAGTTATCTTAAATAAATCCGTACAGTAGTAAAGAAATGTAGTTTCTTTTATTGGCTAAATCTATGCCTCGGAGAAAGATGTGATGTAGTGATACAAAAAAAAGTTTTGCTTTCTCCTGTATAATACCAAATATAATACCAAATTACTACTATTGTAATTGTAATTTCCCCTTAATTGTCTTTTATCTTAACGTCTGCAGAATCTATCAAATTATTTTAGGATCCTTATTCCTACTTTAGGAAAGCAAATATTTAATCAAATCTTTAAAAATTTGCAAATAAGTTCAGGTGTCACTTCCTGTTATCTTCAATAATAACTGTACATGTTATTAACTTTAAAACACTAACGGCCGAGTGATGATCGCGTTGTTAAATTTAGCAATGGGCTTAGCAATTGTTAAAAGTTAACAACGGTTTAGAACGTTTAACAAAATGTCAGATTTTGACAGGTTGCCTACTAAAATCATTGAATAACACTGACAATGACGTTTTGTTAAACATTCTAAACCGTTGTTAACTTTTAACAATTGCTAAGTCCATTGCTAAATTTAACAACGCGATTATCACTCGGCCGTAAAACTACTAGAAACATAATAGTTCACAAAGAATCATTAAAAAGATGCTATGATTCATATAAAATATTTTACCTGTAAGTTATTGTTGGCAGATAGTCAATTGTCTTTTAAAAACGTGTAGTTAAACACAAAAATAAGTTAATTAATTTTAAATAAATAAAATTCAATAAATATCATCAATTTTTTTAAGAATAAAGAAAAGTTTCCTTAAATGACAAGCATGCTAAAAGACACTTCGCTAAGATTAGGCATGCAGAACGTAACAAAGCAGGGAACACGGTTTCATCAGAGTTCTTTAAGACCAATCAGATCGATGTACCGTTCTTATCGAAAATGATGGCATGATTGATATCGTTTCGTAACACCTCGTGTAATAACACAGATCGTCGATTAACATCTTTTAATTAGAAATCGGGTTAACGAATATGGAAACAACAATGGACCGTACCTATGCTAACGGTTTAGTTGTTACTGTCTTCAAACGAACAGCTCGGCAGTCGATTTAATAATGACATTTTTGAATTGTAAATATGTCTTGTATCATTGTGGCGGATTCATGTTTTTTTTTAATTCTTGTTGGGTGCAAGCTAAAAAAGTTTTTATACGTCCCATTGTATCGCTTTGGCCCTGATCCCGGGGTAAAGAGACTGAACCTGCTCAGTCCTATGAACTTACAGATCACCTAACAGAAAAACCTCCGAAAAAAAAAACAAAACTAAATATGTATGTATCTACTTTTCGGTGAACGAAAACAAAAAAAATGTTATTTATAAGATGCCTTGTGAATGTAATAAATTTGAAAGAATATCGAACATATAGATACAAAATATCACAAATTAAATATCGGTGAACACGCATTTGATAAGAACCACATAATAACTCAAACGCTTCTAGTATTTTAGCAAAGCAATCTTTAAAAAAAAGTAAAATAAAAAGTGTACATTTATATTATTAAATGAAGATTCTCGTGTAGCATCAATATCTGTAAATTTAAATAATACATGGTACCTTTGCTTAATGTAAAGTAATTTCAGGAAATCTTAAAATCAATTAACACACCTCCCTCTTTGTTTCATTAAAAACTATGCGTCCACCAGTTAAAACAAACTAATATGTGATTTATAACAAAAAGTCAAAAACTGCCACAAAAAGTTATCAGAATTTTTTAAATTTTTGCATGAAATTTTTAAAAATTTTAATTTGAATTACTATTTTGTTTTTTATTTAAGTTTATCTTAATAACGGTGGCAAACTTGTTATCGAAACGTAGATAGGTATATAGATTTTTTGGGTTATTTTTTCTGTTTCGGAAGATCTGCAAGTTCATAGGACTAAGCAGGCTCAGTCTCTATACCGGGATCAGAACCGAAGCGGTCCCATTGTATAAGAACTTTTTTGGCAGGTGCCCAAAAAAAACCTTTTAAAACTTTTCATCGTCTTTTATAGTAACGTGAAAAAGAAACAAAAAGTCTGGACTTAGCTGGAAAAATTATTTTAATATAGGATGCAAAAAAGTGCAAAATGGATGACTTTAGCGTTTTCTGGACCCTTTTCAATGGTCGTAGGAATGGGGAAAAACTACGCTAATTTATTCTAATAAATTATTAATCTAAATGTAATAATTCTAACTTGCTAAAATTCTATGAACTAAACACATATATTTAAAGCTTATACTATCGCCCCTTCAAGTTTTGTTCGTCTCCATCGGTCTCCTCGGTCTTGAGAGCCGCACAGCCATTCTAGATGTAGTAATTTCATCTTCGTCTGTAGGCTCTTTTGAATTTGGTATACCAGATCATTAAATTGGTTCTTCTTGGATTGTATAACGAAACTTTTTCACCGACCATTAATTCCTGATGGTTAACTTTCAAGTCATAACTGGACTTTATACGATCACTTTCTTTTTTTTAGTTTATTACGAACCCCTTCATGTATCTTTAGTCTAATATTTATAAATTTTACTATTAGAATTTTCCCAGACTCTTTTTAATATGTCATATTTAACAACCAAAGAGTCCCAGATGCCCCAGTAACTAGTAACCATATCTGAGAGATTTTGAAACTACTTCGCGATATGACGGTCGTTCCAAATTTTCTGTTTCAAGTTCACAATATATCCAAGATCCAGAACTTCTTGTTCTTCTTTGACTTGTACTTTAGGATTCCATTCTTGGGAGCACTGGATGCGTGTTCTTTGTTCTTCGGCAGTGTAATTGATCAGAACTGTCTTGTTCTTCACGTCTTTTTTTTTTATCTTGGGACAGTCACGAAGGCTGATGCCTAAGTACTAACGTACCGTGGGTGTCTTAAGCGTGGTGAGAGGGAGTTTGTTCACACGGGACTTAAATATTTGGAGATTCGGAGAAGAAGAAAAAACTTCTGCGGGCAGCAGGTTCCATGTCTTGACACTCTAGGAATGAAGGAACGAAGAAAGCGAGAAGTTGGGGGCCTCTCTAACTGAACAGAACAGAACTACGTGTTGCTCTGTTGGAAGCTGCCAGAGAAGGAATTATACTGGCCAATTCCTCTGAGCAGAAGCCGTGAAAATACCTATAGAAGAGCGACAGATCCCCTACAGCTCGACGGTGAGCAAGAAGAGGTGCTCTGGGCCTGCCCTAGGACACACCAGAATAACGAGCAGTATCACAAACCCAATATTTGAGATGAGCAGTGATACAATGCCAAAACGGATAAATACACACAGACCATACAAAACCCAGCTTACCTGGGGCGGTTGTGAGCGATCTCCTGGTCAGTCTCGGAATTTAGTTTGGTATACCGATGGATCCAAGACTGACAATGGAGCCGGCGCAGGAATACATGGTATGACACCCAGGTTTAATGCTTATGCTTCCCTGGGGAAATATGCCACTATTTTCCAGGCGGAAATATATGCCATTGAACTTTGTCTGCAAGAGAACTTGAGGAGGAGATATAAGGGCAGGGACATTACTATCTTCTCTGATAGTCAAGCGGCCATAAAAGCTTTGGCATCCCAACAAGTCAACTCAAGGTTGGTTTGGAACTGTCTGCAATGCCTCCTAAACCTGGCTAACCACAACAAAGTTACACTTTCCTGGGTGCCAGGACACAGGGGAATACAGGGCAATGAAAATGCAGACTCCCTGGCCAGGCGAGGCTCCGCAGCAATGTTTGTGGGTCCTGAACCTGTTTTTGGAATACCAAAAGCCTCGGTTCGTGGCTACATGACTCGGTGGATTCAAACACTACATCAGTCATACTGGAACCACATTCCAAGGCAAAATCACAGTAAATCAATGTTGGACTCACCATCCAAAGCATTGACAAGTGAACTACTAAAACTAAATAGGAATCAGATTAGAATAGTGACAGGATTAATAACCGGACACTGCACCCTAAGAAAACATATGCACACTATGGGCATCTATAGAGAAGAACCCATTTGCAGACTATGTGACGAAGAGGAAGAGACAGCCTCTCACATCATATATGAGTGCCCTGCACTTACATACTGGAGAACAAATCAAAACCTCATGGTGGACACTAACCACCAGGAGGCTGGAGACCAGAAAAGAACAGTAAAAGGGCTACTACACCTGTCTAAGGTGTCAAACCTTTTTAACTGAAACAAATACACAAGAGATACAACAAGCCCTGTAGGCTGCAGTGTCGAGGCGGACAAAACCTCAACTTGTGTATTTACTTTTATCAATCAATCAATCAATCAAGAAGAGGAAGCCTTTCTTTGAGCGTTGGATCATTAATAAGACGAACGGATCTTCTTTGAATGGAGTCCAGAATGCTCAGTGTTGTAGGGGACGCCATTCCTCAGACATGAGAACAATATTCTAAAGAGGGTCTGATTTGGGATACATACAGAGTGTACAGATTGGAAGAAGATAAATATTTTCTGGCTCGGAAGAGAATCCAAGTTTTTTTGAAGCTGCCGAGGCTATGGATGTAATGTGTTTGTGCCAGTTGAGGTTGTTCTCAAAAGTAACGCCGACAAGATTAAATGACTCTTTATTCTGCAGAACTTGGCCGCTCATATATAAGGGATGAGCATTGGCAGACTTTTTTCGCGACAGCGAACATGACTGTTTTCGAAGCATTAAACTGAACATGATTTTTGGCCCCCCAACCCAGAATAAGTTTGAGGTCTTGTGAAAGAGATATCTGCTACAGTGTTTATAATCCTTTGGTCAAGGTCTTTTTGATAGGGCATCGGCGTTTTTATGTTTCTGGCCTCTCCAATGTTAAACGCGTTGCAACCATCGTACTATTTGACCTTTGGGATTCTTGAACTGAAGCAACAATTTGCGTGATGCATGATCCGTTCTCAGGTAAAATTCCTGGCCATAAATTTATAAAAATGCTCCAGCGATTTAACAATAGCTAAAAATTCTTTTCTAGTCACACAATAGTTTCGATTGGGTTTAGAAAGAACTTTGTTAAAATAGGCTATTGCTTTTTTTATCATCTTGTATCTGTGACAAAATTCCACCAATAGAACTGTTACTTGCATCACGTTCCACATAAATGTAGCATAGTTTATGGAATTTTTTTGGTAATTAAATTTTACCAGCAAACCACCCATTTTTTAAAAAGTGATGACCCCTAAAAAAACAAAATCCGTACAAAGGTTAACTTTTCTCTGTTCCTTATGTAAAAAATAGTCACCAGTATTAATCCGATGTGGAACATTGCTGTTTTTCCCCACATCATTTTGCAAAGAGAGAGAAAACGTATTAATTTTCTCTCTAAAGTTTTCCTTGCTTAGTGACCCAAACTGGATTTACTACGAATTTCAAAGAAATCACCAGGTCTCGCAAAGCATCAGGTAATTTATTTAAGGGGACTTCCACAGGTGTAGAAGAGGTATGGGTAATTTTCATGTTAGCAGGTTGACAGATACCGATTTCGTCACCCTTTTTAAGCTTTTGAGAAAAATCCTTCAGGTCCATTATTTTTTTTTTGTTTGTGTGAAAGTTCTTGCTGGTAGAATTCCTTTAGCGTACAGTGGACTATTTTCAATAATTTGTTCGACTAATACGTTTTCACCTTCTTTAGAGTTCTTAAACTTTGCTTAGACAATGCTTTCGGAACTTGGCGATAGTATAACATCTTATATAAGTGCAACTTCTTGAATTGATGTTTCGTTGTTCCGAGGGAGTCTCATTACAATTTCATTATTATTAGTTCGCAATGGGAAATCAAATACAAACTTCTGATATTTCATAATATCAAAATATCAATGCCAAAAATAACGTCGTTCATTATGTCAGCAACAAACACAACGTATATAAAGGTTGCTGTGCCCAGGGTTATTTTGGCTTTATGCATGCCTTTAATTACTATAACTTTTCCATTAGCAGTTTCTAAAAAGTACTTATTTTTGGGACGGAAAACATCATTACAATGGGCTACGACGTTCGGCCTCACGATGGTATGTGTGCAACCTGAATCTAGTTAGCTACATTCTCGACCGCACTCATTTCCAGGTACTTCCAAGCTGAAGCCATTGTTTTTCAGCCGTGATACCTAATTTTTGTCGTTAATGGGCCTTGGTAGTACTTAGCCAACTTTCGCACCTTGTGATGGGAGTTTTTCGGACTACTTACAGAGACAATAGATTTGATACAATTCGTTTGCACATGCTCCTCTTTACCACACTTTCAGCATCGAATTTTTTTTCTTCTCGTAAATGTCATATTGCCTCCCTTTGTTTGTTTTTTATGCCCGATTTCTTGCAACACTTTTATCACTCTTGTCAAATCATCAAATATCATATCCGGATCGCTGGATATGTCAGATTAATTAGCCATATAAACCCGGTTTGTACTCCCTTTTTGAATTTCTCGCTGCAGTCGCTGTAACTGTTGTACTTCTTGTTGCATGGGAAAAAACATAGCAGACCAAATTTTACAAAATGGACACAATCAGAAAACCTATGCAACCATAGCGCAGAAGAATTCACATACAATTAGAAATGTCATAACCAATAAGCCCTGGACCACGCCCCCTGCTGGAACACGAAAATTAGAAACTATCATCAGAAAAACAGATAACGCCGACCCTAAAGCAACTATCGAGGAAATTAAAAAAAGTGTAAAAGATAAAGATATAGGTGGAGGATTTAAAAATATTATCTCTCTTAAAAGCGGAGCAGTAATAGTACAAAGTCACACTAGAAGTCAACAAGACAAACTAAAACAAGCACTTGGTAATAAGGGAGACATCACCATTAAAGAACTCGGAAAAACAGATCCAATGTTTATGTTGACTGGTATTGAAAAAGGGTACAGTGATGATGAATTTGTCGACGAACTTCTAAGGCAAAATCCAGACATTATCGATGTTGTAACCGAAAGATCATCCCTAAAAGTAGTGACTAAGAAAACGTGCCGGAACCCTATGAAAGAGAACTGGATCTTTCAAGCAGCCCCAAGAATTGCTAAGTGGTTTTTAAAAAAAGAAAAAATCTACTTTGATCTTGTAACAGTATATGTACAAGAATACCTGCCATTAGAAATGTGTTTCAGATGCTGCGGATTTGGACATGTGTCCAAATACTGCAAAAATAAAGAATGTTGCCATAAATGCAGTGGCGAACATGCTGCTAAAGATTGCGAAGCCACAGATTTGTTATGCCAAAACTGTAAACAAATGGGATATACCGACCTAAAGCATTCTGCAAGAGATCCAAACTGTCCCACTTACCAGAAAAAGTGGCAACGATCCAGACAATATGTTAACTATAATGAGAATGAAAATTTTTAAAAACGAAGGGAAACACCTTCACCAAAATAAAAAAAGACATTTGCGATAAAAATGTAATCAGCATAATACACCAGAATCTTCAGTCTATAAGAAATTCAGTGGATCTCCTGGAAGACTTTTTAACTAGCCATAGTGATTGCAAAGTACTCTGTGTTACCGAACATTGGAAGACATATACACAATTGAAAAACTATGGGATAGAAGGTTTTAATCTAGTTACAAGTTTTTGTAGAAAATACGAAAATAGACATGGTGGTAGTGCAATTTATGTAAGATCGGAAATTCAGTGTAAAACAAGAGGTGACATTAATGCTATTAGTGTAGAAAATATATTTGAATGTTGTGGCTGTCAAATAAAAATAAACAATACAACTTTATCGCCCTCCTAATGGGGACTTTAGAGTTTTTCTGGATAAGATGGAGCAATTGTTACATCTCTGTTCAGATAAGCACATTTTAGTTTTAGCTGGAGATTTTAACATAGATTTTAAGTCTGGAACCAGAAACACAATGGACCTTATATCACTCATTAATTCTTTTGATGTGGTTCATACTATAACGGATTATACCCGTATCACAAATCTCAGTAAAAGTTGTATTGATAATATATTAACAAACTATGACGGTAATAAAAAAAACTGAAATTTTACATTCTCCTATCTCAGATCACACTGCTCAAAAACTTACTCTAACTATAAAAAAAGAAAGATCTTTGTTTACTGAAAAACGAAATTTCAGCGAGCCTAACAAAATTAAATTCAAGAGCGTACTAGCTGAAATAAACTGGCAACAATTGTATTCCTTAGACAATAACTTAGTAAATGAGCAGTGGAACACATTTATGAACATCTTTCAAAATAAATTTAATAAATGTTTTCCGTTACAAAAACTGCCTCAAAGAAACTTTAACAGGCCTATATATAGAAAGAGTGATCCTGAGATCAGGGAATGTAAAAATCAATTAGATATCCTTTATGTATTAAAAAGTGATAGATATACTAACCTTAATCGAACTGACAGGTATAAAAATTTATATAATGAAAAGAAAAAGGAATATAATAACCATTTAATTGAGAACAAAAAAAGACATTTTGCAAACAAAATTAGATAACAAAACAAAGAGTACCTGGTCTGTCGTCAATGAAATAAAAGGGAAAAATATATCTAAAACACAAATTAAAATAAAAGGAGATTTAAAGTATGTGGCAAACAATTTTAACACTTTTTTTGCATTTCAAGCATAAAATATAATGAAAAGTCACTTAAAATGCGTCTAACAGACCTCGAAGAAATTCTTGAAATTGTTAAAAAACTTAAAAACAAACAAAGTAGTGGACTTGATGAAATATCATCGAGTTTATTAAAACATGTTATAACGCAAATTGCACAACCCCTTTGTCACATATTTAATAATTCCCTAAAATGTGGTATCTTTCCGGATGGTCTTAAAAATGCACTGGTTGTACCAGTTTTTAAGAAAGGAGATGATTCAAAAATTGAAAATTACAGACCCATTACTTTATTGCCATCATTTTCTAAGTTGCTTGAAACCATCATATCTAGACGTTTAATGGAGTTTTTTGTCTCAAATAATTTGTTAAGTTCCATACAAGATGGATACATAAACGGAAGGTCCACGCTGACTGCGGTATTTCAATTTGTACAGTACATTATTAATTCTTTGGAAGAGGGGAAAGTTCCATTAGGACTGTTTCTAGATTTATCTAAGGCTTATGATACTTTAAATGTTAAAATATTGTTAGAAAAATTAAACTCTTATGGAGTAAGAGGAATACCCTTGGAATTAATTAGATCTTACCTGACTGGAAGAAAACAACAAGTATTATTAAGAAACGAAAACCAAAAATATTTATCTGATGAAATCTCAATTCAGGTTGGAGTACCGCAGGGCAGTGTCTTGGGACCCATTCTCTTTATAATATATTTGAATAATATTACAGAAATATCTAAAAGTTATGAAGATTTTTGTCAACTAACAAATTATGCAGATGATATAAGCGTGTTGGTGAATGATGGCAATATGCTTAATCTTAAAATAAAAACAAAAAATATAATGCTGCAGGCAGGTGACTGGTTTACAAAAAATAAACTTATCATGAATAGTAGTAAAACAAATGCCATTGTATTTAAAACCAACAGGTCACGAATAGATGAACCAAATATAATAAAACTAGAAGATGATTCTCTGGGCTTGAAGGGAAAGACAAAGTTTTTGGGTGTAGTTATAGATGATGTTCTTTCATGGGAGCATCATGTCAAGTATGTCAGACAGAAATTAAATTCAGTGTGCTACAGCTTTCGAGTCTTATCAAAATATACAGATGTTCGAACAAGAAAGATAATTTATCATGCAAATTTTGAAGTTCACATTCGATATTGCATAATCTTGTATGGAAGTTGCAGAGACATAGACAGATTGTTTATCTGCCAAAAAAGAGTTATAAGAATTATGTTTGGGATGAATTTTAGGGAATCATGCAGGGGTAAGTTTCGTGAAAATAGACTGTTGACTGTGACTGCAATTTTCATACAGGAGTGCATATTATTTCTGTATAAAAACAGAAACTTATTTCAGGGTAGTTTTCCACTAAATGTATATTCGTCCAGAAATATAAACTATATTTATCCTAGACATAGATTAACAATGACTGAAAATGGAGCGTACTATAATTGTATAAAGTTATTTAACCACTTGCCTATGGACATAAAGGCAATTGATAATATTAATAGGTTGAAAAAAAAATTGTTTAATTTGTAAGTAACTATAGAACCCTACACTGTCGCCGAATATTTTGAATCTGTTAGAAATTTGTAGATATTTATGTAAATATGTGTTTTTTGTAGGTAACATGGCAGTATTATTGTATTTTTTTTGTGACGTTATTTCCTTTTATGTTTTAACCTTATGGTGAAACATACTTTTGAAATAAAGATCGTTTATTATTATTATTATTAAACTAACTATCCAGTCTGTTGCATTTTTTTTCTATTTCTTTTTTAACATCTTGAGTAAGTTTTAATTTAAGCAACATTTCTTTTCTCATCTCATATTGGCTTTAATCAAGTGCTCCTTTTAGGTGCTCTTGAATCTTAACCATTTTTTTAGTCTTTCTTCATTTTTTCTTGGCTTTTTTTAATGTCTTTTTGAATTTTTTCAATTCTGTTATCTTGTTTTCGCTTGACTGATTTTGATTTCAGGGTTCACGTCTTTTAGATTGGTCTACAGATCTTCTTGACTTTTCTGCATTTCTTTCTTTAGATCTTCTATCATGGATTCTTTTTTTCCATCATTTGCTTTATTAGTGCACCTAATTTGCCATATCTGCTATTCCCTGCCTTGTCCCAATTGGCATTAAAGTATTCTTCCTAACCACCTTGGTTCCCCGGGGGATCTTTTCCGTTTTTTTAAATTTTTTTATTTATTAAAACGGGATACCCATTATAAAAGTAAAAAATACAAAGAAAAAAAAATATATAATTTTTCACATAGTGCTTAACATTACTCTTTTACAAATAATATACATTCATCCAAATACCAATGTAAGCTTTGCCTTGTTTTGTTTAAAATGCACCCGGGACCGAACCCAAAATTTTTTGGGGGTTTCCAAAATCTTTGGTGTTATTTGGAAAAAGAGACGATCCAAAGGAGGACCAAGTTTTTTAGTAAAAAAAAAAAACTTTTTGTCTTAATGGCGTATAACCAATTTTGAAAAAAAAGGGGAAATTAATGCCCATTCAAATTTGTTTTCCCAAAAGACACTTTTCCTTTTTTTTAAGAAAAATTTAAAAGGGGAAGCGCCATGCTCATTATAATACCCAGTTAATGCCAATGTTTAATAAATTTATTCGTATTTAATAAAGATTAAGTTATAAAACGGACCCACAAGGAGGCATTCTCAAGGTGAGATCTCACCGTAAAAATAATAATTTGGGAAACAACAGAGAGATCGTTTGACTCAAAATAAATCCCAACATTTGAAATCCTTCCTGTTATAAAAAAATAGTGGGGGTTAAAAGTTTCCCCATCATTCATAAGGGCTCCCCAAACCTTAATACAGCTGACAGAACTCAAATTAATTCCATTAATAGTATATATATTTTCAATTTTATTTCTTTTTTTTTCAAAAAAATTTATTGCACTTTTGGGATTCAGAGATAAGCTGTTGACAGAGCACCAGTGCACAAACATGTCGAGGTCATTTTTCAGAGCCCCACAGTCATCCTCAGTTTTAATCACTCTGTACAATTTCATATCGTCAGCGAAAGCAGGAACCTACAGTTGGTCAGGCTCTGTCCTATGTCATTAATGAATATATTAAAAAAAAAAGGGGCGCAATGACCACCCTGAGGAACACCCGAGGTCACGTCAATGCTTCTGGATACAGAACCACCCACCTTAACTCTTTGCGTACGAAACATCATACTTTCAACCAGGCCACTGATCTATCACTAAACCAACCGCCCTCAGTTTTTTCCCAAAAGAGAATTTGGGGTTTTTTTTGTCAAACCTTTGGGAAAGGTGTAAAGAGTCAACCTGACAACCGTCCTCCGGCACGCAACAGATCGCCACATAAGTAACCAGATTGGAACGGTCGACCTACCCGGCATAAAAAACCTGCTGTTCGTCCACAAAAATTCCCCCAAACCCCTCAGCTGGTCATAAATTAGACTATCCAGCAACTTTGGGATTTATTGTTTAGAGATGCCTCTATAGTTTTGGACATCCTCCCTTTCGCCAGACTTAAAATTGGGGAAATTCAAAACTCTCCTTCCATTTCCCGGGGAACTCGCCCTCATTTAGAGACATATTAAATAACAGATAAAGTGGTTTTGTTATGCTAAATACTAAAAATTTAACAACAAATACTCAGGCACATTATCAGGGCCGCATCCCCAACTTTGGGGGGGTTTTAAATTTTCTTATCAATACCCGAAATGGATACGGTTTGAGCTGAATGTCAGCATTTTCATTTATATTAAAGTCAATAGCCTCATCACTGTCACAATATACGTACTGAAATAATCCGAAAAAAAAACAGCAATATCCGACAGTTGTCGGCCATTCTATCATTATAAAAAAAACATTCAGGTAAATCAAATGATTTTCTTTTTTTATTTACAAACTTCCGAAAATTCCCCCGGTTCTCAGAGATATCATCCTCGACCGAGCCCAGATAAGCACATAGTTTTCTCAACCAAAAACCAAATGAGCCCTTAATGAGAGAACCGAAGATAATTCCCCAGAACCGTGAGTCAAATAAGATTTTGAGCATTTTTTTTTTTTTGATAAGACTTCGAAGTTCAGCACTAAAGTATTTAGGAAAATTAGAGCTTTTAAAACGTTTGACAGGGGAAATAAGCAGATATACCACTATTAAGAATATCATAGAACAAGGAAGCAGCCTCATTCACTCCCAGACCAGCGAACAGCACGTCCCAATCAACAGATGCAAGATAATCATTAACCCCAAATGTTCCATAACACCTTGTATAAACACTTGGATCATCATTTTACACCTTTTTATTAGCAATCAGGCTGATGTAACAATAATGGACCGTAACTATACTAATTGTTTTACATATTCTTAAAATACGCTTCCGTTTTGACTATGTAAGCTACAAATTTGTTTTTCTCGCAATCCAGGAATACCGAAGTGTTAGAGCGTTTTGGGGCCATTTCTAGCGCCTTTTTTTCTGTATGAAAATGTATCCTTGGGGAGGCTCGAGGACCCAGATGTGTCCGTAAAAAACAAATTTATATTTTTCGTTATTGTTTGAATTATTGCCAGACGATGAAATTAGGCACCCCTAATCAGTTTAAATTTATTTAAATTTGACTGAAATTTATTGAACGTCAAATGCAGATATTAATAAACACAAATCGCCAAAATATAAAACACAGTAGGTCGGTAAAAATTTAAATATGGGCATCAAATTACAGAAGAAATTATGGTATTTTTCGGAACTCGGAGCACATTTTTCACATTTTCCTTTAAGAAATAAACCCTAACATAAGGCATTTTTGGTTTTTAGGTAAGCGGAAACCAATATCCCATATGGTCTCGAATTAATTGGCCACATACAGTACTAATAACTCTTGATTTTCTGTTAAAAAATTAAATAATTTTCTATAATAATAATAAGTAAGGGAGAATTAAAAAGAAAACTTTTGTTAATTTTTTTAAAATCGAAATCCCTATAATAGGTCTAGGTTTGTTACTCAGAAATACTGTACACCATTTTACACCTTTTTTACGTCGCGCTCTTATCCAAAGTGTATTTTCGAACAAAAAAATTTTGTAGTTCTGAATATCAGGATCTAATAAGAACCACCGTAGAAAAAACCAACCAGTCGTACCAACTATCCCCTTTTAAATAGTGAATATTGACTATTCGCTGATCATTTATTGATAGGTTTTACAGGATGACTGCAGTTAAATCTAATTAGAACTGGAAAATAGACCTAAAAAGTGCAAAAACTAACCATGTTGTAGTTAGTTATATGTCGTGGTTAGTTATTTTTATGCAATATGACATCTAAACCAAAGGAAATTTGATAGAAGAAAATATGGCATAAAATTATAAGCATACATGTTGGTCTGTCCGTCTGTTATCTTAAGGGCCAAGCTAGACTTAGGCTGTTGTTAAAAAAAAAACAAACAATCGTACTTAGTAGGCTAAGTTAAAGTTTTCTAACGGTTTTTATAGTGTTTATATCGATTAGATGGCATACTAAGTATAATTATTGTTCCAAGATGGCTGTTTTTTGCACTTTATAGGTATATTTTGCCTTTAGTTAACCGCAGTTACCCTGTAAAACCTATTTATAAATGTTCAACGCATAGTTAATATACACTATTTAAAAAGGCATACTGGATAGAATTGGTCTAAATATGTTTGACCTTTCCTTGTTTTCTTAACATGGAGATACAAATATTTCTCTCTTCTTGAGGATGAGATCTAGTTTGCATAATGTGATTATTGTGATTTTACAAATGCGGTACATCAACCTGATATATATCATATAAATCTATCACGTTTTAAACATCTAGGACATATCCAAGCATAAAACAACTGGCGAAAAAATGCAAAATGTGATTTTGAGTGACAGTCGTCTTCAATGTGATGCCTATCAACTTACTACAAAGCACAACAAAATAGCACAAAACTAAAACAAAAGGGTTAATGCCATTTAAATCTCATAAATAATTGAGATCACGTTAAAAATTACTACAAAAAAAATATTAAATAAATATTATTTGATGATGCTTCAAATTAATAACTTATTTAAATGGTATTAAGCCTTTTCTAAGCAAAGTTACTGATTAATTTTGACAACCTTGATTTCTCGAAAGGACTTACAGAATTTGGAGTTATATGATTGGGTGATATAGGTATCCAACTTTTATTTTGAAACGCCAGTCGATACTGGGCAGTAAAGTTTACAATAGGATACCCGCCAGTACCTTTTACGTCCCATAACAATAGAACTAAGATAGTACTAGGCTTGACTGAAACTCTCAAGGGAGGTGGAGAAGCTATAAAAAATAATTTTTAATAGATCACACACCTGTAAAAATATGTAATACTCAAAAGAAATTTAGGTTAATGTATTATTTACAAATACAGCAATGGTTACATTTAAATAAACTAAGTTCGCCTTTTAACTTGAGGAAATTTCTGGAATTAATCATTTCCTGCCTCAAAAATAGTTCTAAAAAAAGCATTTTTGAAAATGGATCTTAAATGTAACACTGATTCAAACACCTCTTTGTTTAGCTTCCTTAGATTTAAATGTTTTGTGTTTTATTTCTAAACGCGCCAAAGTAATTTTTTTCTTGTCAGTTCAAGTTTATTCTGTTTATATTATATCAATACTAAGTAATTTAACTCTATTAAGATAGATAGTAAAGTAATCGCAGCAAAATACAAAACTATATTACTCTTATGTTAGATGTATAGGATGGAAGGCATTCATTTGTTTTTATCTGACTGATTAGATAAAAAAAATAAAAAGTGTGTAATTAAAAACTAAAAAATTATTTTTTGCAAAAATTTTTATTTTTTTCGGCTCTTAAGCACAATTTTTTTCGGTAAATTTCCAAAAAAACCTAGCTTTTATGCAATAAGAATCTTTTAATTAGATCATTTTAAAGATTACTTTTACAACGTGGCGTTAATCTATGGTTTAAACAATGATTTACATTCAAAAAATGTCCCTCTAACAATATTTAATTTATTTAATATTTAATACTTCAAATATACTAACAATTATTTGGAATGAATGCTGTTATGATGTTATATAACAGTAAAGTGCTAATAGCACTCAAGCTCACCAAAAACTATAAAAATAATGGGACTTATTACTTATCTTTAAAACAAATAATTAAGTATTGGGTACTGTTTTCCCGATTCTGCCAAAGATGTCCCAATACTGAAAAATACAATTTTTGGATGATTTCCAGTACCATGACAAAATGTGTTAGTGTCAATAATTTCTGGGTAATGTCATCAAAATAGGATCTTAAGTTTGATTTCATTACTAAATTACCCCCAATGATACGAGGGTTTGTTTTTATAACACTGCATCTATTCTAAATTTAAAAATATTTTAAATATAATTCTCAACTACAACATACTAATAGTTAGATACATATTTTGGGTTCCATATCTGAAAATGAAAAACGTTTTTCTTGAAAACGAATTGATGTAGAAATCTAAAATTTGGCACTATGTCATGTATTTGCCACACTCACAAATTTTTGTTTAAAACCTTTTCTTTTTAACAATTATAACCAATTTAAAACGGTTATTCTTATTCTTTAAACAGTGTTTCAATTGCTGGTAGCAAAACCGCAATAACAGTAACATGCTCCGTGTGATATAACTTTGAGTTTACCCTGTAGCATAATAAAATAAACAATACTATAATTCATTAATATATATAAACAGTTCTCTAAATCATAATTAAATGTCCTAAAGCCAAAATGTCTAACATCCGAATTAGAGACCATCTTCATCTGCCAACTGGTTAAAAATTATTCTTAACAACTATAAACAAAAGTATCGCGCAAAAAAGTTATGATCAAGGCTATGATTAATTCATTTTTTATTTTATTTTTGACACTCCTTGTGTGATGTCAATTCTAAAATGGGTTTCGACCAATTGTTTTCAAACTTTGCATAGTGAAAGTCTTCACGGGCACAAAACCCGAAAACCTTGCAAAATCACTCTCAAAGGTCACTGGGGATAATTTTGACTGATAGTTTGAGACTTTTGATCAGCGTATTGAGAACTATCACTATGCAAAGTTTGAAAATGATTGGCCGAAACCCATTTTCCATAAACAAAATCCCCAGTGACCTCATCACCTCAAGATTTTCAGGAGGTTGGGGGGTTTGGGTTTTGTGCCCATGGAGACTTTTGATCAGTATCTTGAGAACTATCACTATGCAAAGATTAAAAAAAATTGGCCTAAACCCATTTTCCATAACAAAAGTCCTTTTTCTTTCTTTAATTTCATAATTAAAGACCTTGGAAATTTTTGAAATTTAAAATTAAAGAATTTATTAAAAGTTTTATTTATGAAATCGAAGAAAAAAAATTAGTGGTATATTAGTACTGTTGTGTGGAATAAAAAAATAGGAATTGACATTATATAGAAAGTCTCAAAAAATTTTCAATATTTTTTTTTAAATTAATCATAGTCTTGTAATATTTTTTATGTTAATATCTGGTGGTTTATTTAAAGTTCCTATGGCTTGATAAAGTGGATTATTAATACCTTTATTTCTCCTTATATTGTGATAAATATTACTCTGTATTGTATTTTTTAGGTCTTGTAGGGTATTATTTAAATAAAAAATATTAATTGGTTAGGCAGTGGCCGATTTACACATTTGCCGCCAGTAGGCTATTCAAATTTTGCCGCCCTTACCAACGTCTACAATTCGATACCCTATTTTACAATCATATTATTCACAATTTTTGGCAATGAAATCATATCTTTTTAATTTGTGCACCACCTTTTTCCCGTAATTAGTACAATTTTGAACTAGGGAATCGATTTGTTGAAAAAATATTTTATTTTTCTGGGATAATTTTAGTAGAAAAAAAATATTTGGCTTTTCTTCAGTATAAAGAAAAGATATATATTTATTTTGAATTCTACAACAAATATTTGATTATTTCTTTAAATATGGGACCGATGTGTAAATTTCTATATTATTTTTACAACTCAACAATTTAGTGATTGCAAAAATTATTTTGTAATATATTTCTAAGCTAATAATAGCTAAGAGTTCGGTGTGGTACCTTAAGAGAGATTTGACTAAGAAGTTGGGGACAGTCGATATGACCGTTAATTAATTTATAAATGAAGTACAAGTCAGAAAATCTTCTTCTGTCCTCAAGTGATGGAAGATTAAGGTACAGTTGGACATCTTCAATTCTATCTGCCCTATGAAGTTTATAGGCACAGTATTTTATAAACTTCCGTTGAACTCTCTCAAGTTGGTCCTTATAGATGTTGTAAAATGGTGACCAAACAACCGAAGCATATTCCAAATGGGATCTCACAAAAGAGACATACAGCAAACGAAGTGTGCTCACAGACAGATCACCACCAACTCTGAAAATGAAGCCCAACATTCGATAAGCTTTACCTGTTATGTACCTCAAATGTTCCCTAAAAGAGATTTCAGAGTCGAAATAAATCCCCAAGTCCCGAACTGAATTCACAGCACTTAGCTCTTGATCCCTAATTTTATAAGCCGTGCCTCATACTTTTGTTGTGTTTGAAAAGCTTATAGAAGAGCACTTAGCAGCGTTTAGGGATAATCCATTAAGCCCAGACCATCCTGCAAAAGAATTTAAAGACTCTTGAAGTATTCTAGAGTCTCGGTAGTCATCAACAATTCGAAACAGTTTCAAATCGTCAGCATAAAGCAAATAATCACAGTCCCCAATGTAATTTTCAAAAAGGTCAAATATGTCAACTTTGGGGAAGGCTGCAGCCCAGCTGACACCCCTGCATACACCTATGCATTTCTTCCAAGAATATTTCCATTTCTTTTTTCATACAGTTTTATTCTAATTTTCTAGATTTATTAATAACAGGGAAACTGCAGCTTTATTTTGATCAGTCTTAGTTGTAAAAAAAATATTTTCTTACTGTTTCTCTAATCCCATAAACAAATGACACTCTATATCAACTTTACATGAAATAAAGACATTTTATTAATATTACAGGCAAATATGACTTGCAAATTGAATTTTAGCAATAAAATAATTTTTTCAATAAACTCTGTTGAAAAAGTTTTGATGCTAAAAACCTGTTTGCGCGACCCTGATTTGCTCTTGATTGGTTTATTTTTTATTCACTAACTACATGGAGTTCTTAATTTAATTTGATATTTTGGAACTTACTTCTTACAGTTACATTAACCCTTCCTTTAACATCTTTAACATCATTCTCTCGGAAACAATTATAAACACCAGAATGATTCCTGTCAACTTTCTGCAAAAACAGAGATCCATTTTCCAATACCATCATCCGTATAAGCTGATCTTGGGTCCGGCCTTCCCGTTCCCAAAAAACTTCTTTGGTTTTGTGTAAGGGACATTGTATAGATACATTTTTTCCTATATCTACTGATACTTTTTTAATATTAGATCCTAAAACATTTTAAAACGTATTTGTATAGACAAGTTTAATATATATCACCAAGTATTAAAATTAATATATAAATTTAGGTACCATAAACTACATTTATTAAAATGAAGCACAATACAGGTCCCAACGTATAATACATAATTCCATATTAGATTTTCACCCTAGTTTCATAAAAATAGAAACATTTTTGTTTTTTCTTGTTTTTGAAATAGTCTTGTCAACTTGACAGATCTTCCTGAAATTTGCTGAAAACACCCCTTTTTGAAATATCGATCGCCAAAGCACGAAAGTAAAAATCACTAAAAATACATTGTTGAAGTTTAGTGAATGCACCAGATTTTGGTTACCAAGCGTGGGCGTCTTTTCATGCGGTTTCATTTACTTTTGTCGGTGTTGCCAGTACGGGCAATAACTTTTATTTCTTTTGGAAAATATTGTCAACAAAAACAAAGTAAAAAATAAAATTTTTAAACTTATTTTATTAAATTAGATTCAGGAGGTAACAGTTTAGTTTATTTTTATATATGGCCACTTAGATGTGTAAACTGGTCTTTTAACATAAAAATTGACTAAACCATGTTAAACACAATAATTCAATTTGGCATCAACGCTTTTTTAGTCCTTTAAAGAATCAAAATAAATCAAATCCAAATGTCAGATGGTTTCGTGTTTGATCTTTTCGCAAAGTATGTTCCTATATTATGTTTTTATTAAGATTTAAATGATATCGTGAATGATATTCTTGGAAACTGTGTGTTACACGTATCCTTCTATAATAATTAATTTTGGGTAAGTAAGATGACATTTTTTGTTAATAAAATTAGGAAGAAACACTAAAAATCCCTTAGATTTTAAGTTTATTTTCTGTTTATATTGCCGGTAACAACACCCAAATAAAATAATTGTTTTAAAAGTAATGGCAATTGTTGTTAGTTTCGTCCTGGCCTACCTATTAATAGGAGCTTAAGCTCATTCTTGTGTACCTATTATTATTTTTCAAGTTCTTTCTGTTTCAGATAATAGGTAAATTGTATTTTTTCCTTCTTCTGCAGCTACAAACTGTTAAATCGTTTTTTTCTTTGCGTGTCTTTTAGGTTATTGCTTTAGATTTGTTTTTGCCAATATTGTAAAGTGAATCCAAACTTAAGTTTTTTTGTTACTTAAGTACTTAACCTATTCTATCATATAAATATTTTTTCTAGATTAGTAAGTTTGAGCTACCTCTATCATACATCTTATCAGAACACAGCAAGCTTAATTATCAAAAATACCTGAGTTTACCTTATAGCTAGAAATACTGATACATTTTTCCAAACCCATTTTCATCTATGTTGATGAACATAAAATTGATTCTCATTATTAGTTTAGGAGTTAGCAACTTTGTAAAATCAAACTTCAGAACAAAAACACTAGTGTGTTTAGAAGAAGCACTTTTATAAAGAAAAAACATTTGTTAAGCTGGATTTATACAGATGAAAAAGATAAAATAACCAATAAGATAGGAATAAAATAAGGATTTAATGTACACAATCCCTATAAGGCATTTATACAGCAAAATTTATTTATTTATTTATTTATTTATTTTTTTAGTTATTGTCTTTGTTTTACTTTGTAATTGGATACTTTCTTTGTAAAGAATCTGTTAAGTGAAATGAGTAAATAAATAAATAAAATAAGATAAGAATAAAATAAGGAGTTGACTGAAATCTAAATATTATTTTATTTTTATGTGACAACGAAAGTGCGCAGGCTGTTTTGGTCATAATCTCAGTTATAATTTACAGTGAACGAGATAGATGTCATATGTCTCTGATATGTAATTGGTTACCCTTATTTCATATTTGTTATTTTGTTTGCCTGCATAAGTAAATGGAAACTGTTAAATAAGGCCTTATTTAATTTTTTATCTTATTTGCTATTTTATGTTATTTATCTGTATAAATCCAGCTTGAGCTCTGAGAAGATAAGACCCCTTTTCACATGGACATATATATTATTAGTAAAACTCTATTTTGTAATTTGGTTGGGTTTAATGAAAATTTAGGTACAGGTGGAAAGTAGAAAATCTTATAATACATAACTATAGCATACCTTTGTTCTAACAATAATTGCTCTTGCAAGAGCAGACTAGCTTTTTATGATATATAAAAAGTGTAATTTTCAAAAATAATTTTTCCTTTATATTTATTGCAGTAATATTGTCGCATTAATTATTTTGTCTGGACACTGAAAACCAATACATTAATAATATGAAATATCGTATCTCGAAAGATTTACTAATTTGTCTAGTATCTGTCTAAATTTTGTACGGAAAAATTGCAGTAAAGTAAAATGTTTAGTACTTAGTTTCAGGATTTTTGTCAAATTTTCTGAGGATCAATTGCTTTTTGTGGTGACGCCCAGAATCAATTGCGCTATTTATTATCAATTTTCTTGCAAATAATCTTTATTGTAGTTAAATAATAGCATGTTCAATGACATTGGTATAAGGGGATTCTAGTTCTTGAGTTACTACTTTTAACTTATCGTTTTCATAAAGAACATGAGAGTACAATAATATCAGAATTCAGTATCTTCTTGTGTAGGCCCGTTGCTTCGTTTTAGTTTTTACATTTTTCAAGAAGAATTACCTATAACAACGACTTTTCACTGTACCTTCTAAATGTTTCTTTACACATTTAGCCAGTTTAAGCACATTGTTTGCTGCACTAACAGTTTTTACTTTAATTGCCTAAATATGTTTTCATTGGTGACAATTTTGATCTAGGGTGATTTACTATTAATATGAAAAATACTTTGCAAACTTTTATTTGGATTAAAGATTGTTTTTATTTAGAAAAAAATATTTTGTTATTCCTCTAAAATCCTCTAACAACTAAACTGTCAGAAAAGGTACATACGTAATTACTAACTTAAATTTATATACTTAAAATTTCGTTAACTTCCGGAAATATCGAAAATACCGGACTGCCAGAATCTATCTAAAATACCAGTTTTGAAAACATGGTTCCATATTGTGACCTCTATTTTATTCAGAATTTTACATAAATTTGAAGTATTTTGTAGCCTGCACCAAATATGTAGACCTTCTCATTAAATGTTTAATACCTATTGTAAATGTATAAATGTGAACTCTAACCACAAGTGAAATAAATTTATATGTTCGGTGGAGCTTTCATATTTACTGAGACCAGAAAGTCAACTAAATTAGCTAGATTTTTAAATTAATTTGCACAGGTTGAAAGTTTACTTGCGTAAATTTTTTCTTGTTGCAATTTTTCTTTCGTGCAATATAATTAAAAAAATTTACAGTTGAAATTTGTGAACAAATTAGTTAATAATTTGGTAAAATTCTTAATTATAAAATAAATGCACAAATGAAGTTTTCAGTTGTTATTTTAGATGAAGCATTATCTATTTTTGGTTTGATGTACAAGGTACCAGGCATGTTGTTGCTGGATACTCTTCGTAATAATGTATGTAACAAAAATCGAAATATGCTCTCTTTCAAAAAAGCACGGGACATTTCGTATTCTAGTCTAGAAGCCCGAATTTTCGGCGTTTTTTGACGGTCGATAAAAAAAAATATTTTGATTATCCATTTTTTCATCATTTATTTATTTATATTTTAGGAATTCACAAAAAAAAAAAAAAAACACTTCAAAAACTTACACGCTGTTGGAGTAGAGGGGGAAAGAAGAGCGTGTCCATCTTGTCATGATTTCCTCTCTTTTGGTCATCTGAAAAATAAAAAAATAGAAGTGTCTTTATCAGTACAAATGCCATCATGGCAGGAACCAGGAAAAACGAAAAATAATTTTTGCAAAATGGCGGTTTCTCAGAAAAAATTGTTCAGTTATTTTTTATCTTTTCCGAATTTTAAAAAAGTAAAAATTAAAAATTTTGATTTTTTGTTGCTTCCTGTCATAAAGGGATATATAAAGACAATTCATGCTAGCTTTCAAGACAGTAAGTCAATTAGAACTTTATATTTTGTGACAAATGTTTCAAAAAAAGTAATTTTTAGGAAAACGCGTTAAAAGTTATGTTTCAGGTAGTCGTAACAGGTAGAAGAGTACACAACTTACATTTCTTTAATCAGTGATTCCGTCTGCATATATCGGGCCTTTTTCTACCAAAAATTTTATATTTAACGAATTTTACTCCGAAAGACGAGCACTTCTTCCTTTTTCTGGAGCACTTGAAGACCGAAACTCAGAACTTTCGATTCTAGCTTTATTGCGCCAAATAACAACTTTAGCTATAACTTCTAAAATAAATCGAATATTAAAAAATCCTTTTAAGAAGATATTATTGAATATCTTAACTACCGGAATATAAAAAAAATCGTTTTTTTTTTAACTTTATAGACTAGAATACCTCCTTAAAGTGCTAAGTAACTTTTCATTTAGGAAATAACCACGCTATAAAAAAAATTGACTTGAAAAAAGAAAACCGCCCATATTAAGCAAGCAATATAGCAATCGCAATAAACAAAAAAGGCAAAAAGTAGATTTTTGTGTTATTTGTTTGGATTCTTTAGCTCCGCTCCATATTTGCCCAAAAAGAACATCATGCTATAATGAAACATTACGTTAAATTTTGACAAGCCGCGTTTGATAGTTTTTGCGTAATAATTTTCCAATTTATTTTATTTTGAAAAAAAAATGCAAATTGAGTAAAATCAGGAATATTAAACTTAGACTTTTAATGTTTTGTACGTTTTAAAGATTTTAAGCTTTCCAACTTTTGTTTTTAAATGAAATTCGGATTATTTGGGCGTCCTTAGCGATTGTTTAAAGTTATGGATTTTTTTGCTTATAAACAAAATGTCTATCTTCACGAATTTTTGATATAAATTTTACTGAAACTATTGTTTAAAAGTACTCGTAAACACGCATCTTTTAATATATCGAAATCGTCAATCCGTCAATTGGTTGCAAAAGCTGCCAAAGTTGACCGGCGCTTATAGCATTAAGTCTATAAACGAAATAAATATTAATTCCTTGCACATGGTTTATATGGAATTAGTTTCTTATTTTAATTTATATTTTACTAATAATATGATTTCAGAGCAAAAAAAATTATTTTCTTATTTGTTTATATAAAATTGTTTAAGCAGTAATTGCTCCCAGCAATAGGTCAAAAAAATTTAAATAATTGCTGAGGGCGCCCAAATGATCCGATTACAATTTTTAAAAAAGCGTTTGAGTGCTTAAGATCTCCTGTATATGTGAAAATAAAAATTCGAATGTCTAGGTTCAATATTTTGTACTCTACGCAATTTGCAAAATTATCCATTTTTTCAAACAAAATTGGATAGAAAATTATTGTTCAAAAACCATCAAACCGATCTTAACGAAATTTGGCATGATTTACCAAGCATGAAGTTAGATATCTCGAAATATGGAGGTCCTTAGAGAAATCTAAGGGTCCAAAAAATCTATGTAAAAAACTACATTGTTTTGGCATTGTTCTTTTGTTTATGGCTATTTTGCAACAAGCGTAATACATTTTGCAGTTTGTAACCAATCGTATCTTGTAGGAAATTTCGTTATGAAACTTTCCTTCCCCTACAATGTTTTTTTAAGACCAATATATACAAATTTATGAGCATTTTAAGTAAAAAAGTTTTTTCGATCCTACCGTTCCTCCTCATATTAGCGAAGCTAAACAACGTCGAGCGTGGGTAGTACTCAGATGGGTGATCATAGAAAAAGACTTCCTGCTTTTGTGGTTAGTAGGTAAAATTTTAAAATTTTATAAAAATCGGCGTGGTGTCCGTTAAGTAAAATTTTACCGTAGTTTCTTTAATAATACCTAATGTATTATTATTTCATAAAAAAACTGCATAACGCAGTTATCATTTTACAAAAAGTGTAGCCAGTATTAGCATACTTTATGTAGATTTAAAATAAATATCACAAATGCTGTAGTTTGGATAGAATTACTAAAATTACCATTAGCATAAAAAAATCTTTTTATCATGTTCTTTAAAAATATGTAGGATATGTTACCTGGATGTGTTTATAGTTTTTACTACAGACGTACCGTTTTTTACCATTTAAGCAAATGTACAGTGACGGCCATTAAATCTTGGGCAAAAAATTTGTCAAGTTTTGACTTTTCTTCGAATTTTTGTAAATCCTTTTTTTTACCTTGTTTTACTTTTAATTACTATGAATAAAGCCAAAAGTAAAAGAAAATATTTATATTTTATAAAAACTAACAAATTAAATTAATTAACAATTTAATAAATTCAAACAAACTTAACTATCCTTCCAAACAAATTTAATATTTTATTGTGGTTAGTTGTGTTTTTTCTTAGACAGAGTTTAGCCTTCCAGGCATCGAATGGACCAAAGCCCGGGCGTAGTCCGGATTTCTTCGTAACTCATTCCACGCCTTTAAAATTTTATCCTTAAGTTCGTTTACATTTTGCGGCCTAAACTCATTTTCCCTATTTATTTTTTTTTTAACTAATAAGCCCCAAACATTGTCCATAACATTTAAATCCAGACTACGTGCGGGCCACGGTAAAACCCTGATACGCTGCTCTTCCTTCCATTCATCGACTTGCCGGGCCGTATGAACGGGGCACTTATCTTGCTGAAAGATAAAATTTCTGTCCGGAAATCGATCCAGTACAGAAGGAAGCATGATATTCTGTAGTAGATCTATATATACCTTCGCATTGAACCTTCCTTCGATAAATATACACCAAGTCCTTGTGCACTTAGCCACCTGGGTATATTTTTCATCAAATCGTATTCCTTGAGGCCTGTATCACACAGCACACAGCCCTACTTCACTTAAGTAGGGCTGTGCCTGTATACTTTAAGTATCCCATTGTAGCACGACTGAAACACTTTTTCATCGTTGAATATTATATTTTCCCAAAAAATCGGAGGTTCCAAGTAATTGTAATTGTAATTGTAGAGCAAATCCAATGCGTTGTTCTTTATTTGCATTTGTTAAAAACGGTTTTAAGGCTGCCTGGTGGCAGCGCAATTCGGATATTTGGTTTATTCTTCGCCGTGCCGTTCTAACCGATGCTGGGAAATTGCTTTCCGTTTTTGCTGTAACTACAGATTTAAATGGTTGGTTTCTCAAAACATTATAAATTATTATATATCTTGTTCTTGATTGGATAGTTTGGAGCGACCACTTCCAGCTCTTTTCTCAAAGGAGTGTGTTTCCTGCCATTTTTTTTTAACAAAATGAATAGTACTCTTTGGGATGTTAAGCTCTTCCGCCACATCCCTTTCTGGCCAAACTTTCTGCTCAATATAATAAAAAATTAATACTTTTTGATCCAAAGTTAAGTTTGGCATTTTAAAAAATATTTTTAGACACTGAAAACGGACACTTATTTCTTTATTAGGTTTTTCAACAGGTATTCATATTCAGTAGAAGGTGGCATAAGCCTATTTTACGAAAGGGAAAAAGAATTGCCAAGATTTAATGGCCGTTACTGTACCATACATTTTTCTTTTGCCTGTTTTAAAGAATTCTACTTTAAGAATAATACAGTTTAGTATTACTTTTAATTTGTCCTCTTTTTCCAGGGTACAAACTTTTTTCATTTTTTCGACCTTATGACAGTGTAAGTGCTTGCGTTAGCAAGAGCCTTTTTTTGTTTGATTCAGTTAAACCTGACTTTTTTGGCCTTTAGTTACCCTTAGGTCCTCTATCAAATTTATCTGCTGTATTTACTTTTCCCCATCTGCCAATTCGTGCATTGATTTCTTTGACTCACTATTAGCAAAAGTTGATTATGGTTGGTTATTATCTACAAAAACTGACACTAAAGGGAGAGCATCTGAAATCTTTGCAGTGACTCATTCGCTCACTAGTCTGATCAAGGAACCTCCCTACTTCTCTTGCGTTTTTAATGATAATTATAATCCGCTTAATTTTTTTTTTTTTGACTACCAACCCTAAACTGCATTAAACATCAGTAACTGTTTCTTTTGATCGCTTAGATCAGGGCTTAGTTACTGTGTCATATAACGCACATTCTGAGGCCACGAAACGCAGCTGCCATGGTCTACGAAATTTCTTTGCAACCTACCTTTGGGACCCTTCCTACTTTTCATCAAACGATCCTTCTAAGATGTATCTACAAATCAGCGAAATAATTTATCCAGACCTATATTCCACCTATCAGTGAGAACCCCTAATCTTTAAATCATAAACCGTGGTTTTATGAATCTTATGATAAAGTTAGACTTCCAAATATTCAGATTAATAAAATATCTCCTTTTTGATAAGAAAACTTTACCTCTTTTCACAAAATTATCAATGTCAGAGAGTACGGATTTCGTTACAAAAGATCTATACAGGTATAAGATATTCATTCTTTTATTTTGCATAACTGAAGAGTCACTTCTGAGATCCTGGGTAAATATATGCGTGCATAAACAAACTTCCTATCCACGGTCATTCCTTATCTGTTATTATAGATGGCCGTTCTTCTAGTTGTCACCAAAACAATGAAGAGGTACCCAAGGCTCAGTTATTTCCCCAACTTTGTTTATTTTTTACAGTAAAGGTATTCTTCTTTAAGCCAGATTCTAAGTAAGAGATTTAGAGAATAGGTTAAAGCCCTAAGTCCAAATTCAATAAAGGACACTTCCAACAATAATTCTACAGAAATTGCACTTTGTAGAGTAGTTTAGTTGACCACTTATCTATTTTAACTAGTACTCGCTTTTATGTCTCACCTCAATATATGTACGTCATTGTCGACATTTATTAATGACGTTACAATCCCTGTTTTCCTTAATTCGGTTTAATTTGGTATTTAGTTGTAAATTTTGGTTCTTACTATAAGTAAACTATTTCTAGACTTTAGTGTTAAAAATATGTTTTATACGTCAATTACATGTTTTAAAACGATCATCGTGTAATAATATTTATATTACCGAACTATAAATAACAAACACATTCAAGATTATAAATTATAACAAATGTTTTTTAAACTAAAACACATAAGTATTGTTTAAAGTCAGTATTTTGGTATATTTTAAGTCGATTAATCTGATTTTTACACAAAATTTTACTTTTTTATAGGATGGCTAGAGACCATGACCTTTTTTAAATGATACTTAAAATAAAATTAAGATACCTATTATGTCCCTAATATTTCTGAAACTTCGTTAGGTTGGCAACAATTTTAATAAAACAATAAAACTACACCAGAAACGAATATAAAAGTAATATTAATTATTAAATAGTATTAAATAATTATTTTTGTACATTACACAAAATAATTTAGATGATTTATTAAACTTCAAAAAAAACATAGGATTCAGCAAAATTTCGACCTATACACCAAATATTATCTGTTTTTGGTTGGATGTACGTGGTGGTTTTTGCTGATTTTTTTTTAATGTGAAAAAACGAAAAAACTGCTTTTTACTTTAATAGATTATAACTTTGTAATCATTGATCGCAGGATATGATTGATAAAATTGCAAAATGCATTATACACCGTCAGCCCATTAAAGAAAAAAGGGACCAATCGTACCCAGTATGCCCTTTTGGATAGTGAATATTAACTATGCACTGATCAATGCTCGATAGGTATTACTGGTTGACTGCGGTTTAATAAATAGAAAATACACCTAAAGATGCTAAAAATATAGCAATCTTGAATTAATTATACTCAATATGCCATCCCTAAACGAAATTTAATTTAAAAAAAACCGTATATAAGTGTCGGTGAAGTCTTAAGGGCCAAGTTCTACCTTGGCTTTTGTTAAAAACATGAGGAGTTTGGGAACAATCGTACTCAGTATGCCATTCGTCCTGAATTAAAGTTTTTGAAAGGCTATTTTTTTTATCTTGGGACAGTCCACGAATGCTAATGCCTAAGTACTAACGTACCGTGGGTGTCTCAAGTGTGATGATAGGGAGTTTATTCACACGGGACCTAAATATTTGGAGATTGGGAGGAGAAGGGCAGTAGGTTCCATAGTCTTGACACTCTAGGGATAAAGGAACAAAGAAAGCGGGAAGTTCGGGGCCTCTCTAACTGAGCTGTAAAAGGATGCATAAAAGTTGCACTACGTGTTGCTCTGTTGGAAGCTGCCAGAGAATAAATTATACTGGCCAACTCCTCTGACCGGAAGCCGTGAAAATACCTATAGAAGATCGACAGATCCCCTACAGCTCGACGGTGGACAAGAAGAGGAAGCCTTTCCGTGAGCGTGGGATCATTAATAAGACGAACGGCTCTTCTTTGAGTGGAGCCCATAATGCTAAGTGTTGTAGGGGAAGCCATTCCCCAGACATGAGAACAGTATTCCAAAGAGGATCCGATTTGGGATACATACGGAGTATGCAGATTGGAAGAAGAGAAATACTTTTTGGCTCGAAAGAGGAATCCAAGCTTTTTTGAAGCTGCCGAGGCTATGGATGTAATGTGTTTGTGCCAGTTGAGATGATTCTCAAAAGTAATGCCGACAAGACTAAACGACTCTTTGTTCTGCAGAACTTGGCCGCTCATATGTAACGGATGAGTATTGGCAGACTTTTTTCGCGACAGCAAGATCCAATTCAAGATAAGTTTTAGGTCTTGTAAAAGAGATATCTGCATTGACCTGCCCTTGTTTTCAACTCAGAGTTACATGGTGGCTTAAAAAAATTAATACTAGAGTGGAGGGTAGTATCGTCAGCAAAACTATGAATGGGATTGACTGTGGAAGAGAAAATATCGTTAATGTGTAGAAGAAACAGCGTGGGTGTCAGTACTGAGCTCTGGGATACCCCAGCATTAATTTGTTAGAAGCTGGAAGAATAACCAGCTACAGTAACTGATATACGTCGATTAGAAAGGAAACTGGAGACCGAAGAGGAAAGCTTAGGTGGAAGATCGTAAGAAGAAAGTTTGTTAAGAAGCCCATCATGCCAGACCTAATCGAAAGCTTTGGATATGTCAAGAGCAACGATCTGGGATTCACCAAGAAACTCAAGGGACTTGTTCCATTTGTGTGAGACAGAGGAAAAAAGATCAGCTGTGGATCCTCTGTAACGGAATTCATATTGTCTATCAAGTAAGATCTTGTGTTTTTCCAGATACTTTAAGATTTGGGAATAAATGAATTTTTCCATTACTTTGCAACAACAGAAAGAAGAGATATAGGTCTATAGTTAGAAGGGAGAGTATTGCATCCTTTTTTGGGGATAGGTTGCACACGTGCAGCTTTCCAACCCTCCGGGAAAATGCCCGTACCGTAAGAGATTCGTAAGAGGCTAGTTAGGATGGGTGCAAGCTCGGGAGCACATTTTTTTAAGACGATTGCCGGTATGCCATCCGGCCCAGACGATTTTTTAGTATTAAGAGAAGAAAGAATTTGCTTGATCTGTTCACTTTAAAAATGACATCGGACATGTTATAAGACGCATGGTGAACTGTTTAGGTAAAGACCTCCATTTTCGGCCATTAAAAACTTTACATGGCACGATAAAACTTTATAAAAATTTTATTAAAATCGGTTTGATAGTCCTTGCACAATAATTATGCAATCCAATTTTGTTTGAAAAATTGAACAATTATGCACAGTTCAAAATATGGGACTTAGACATCTGATTTTATTTCAAATATACTAAAGATCTTAAGGTTTTTTTTTTAACAAAAATCGGATAATTAGCAATTTCTTAAAATTATGAACAGTTTTTTGCTTCTAAAAAAATTAAATATAACCGCGAATTCTTGATGAAAAATTTTATTGAAAACATTGTATAAAAATACTTAGAGAGACGGTTGCCACATAACAAGCTGTGAAAGTTGACATGCGTGTACGGCGAATATTTAAACAATAGAAACTATCTCGGAAACTATCAACTTTTTACACATGGTTTTTATGGAAGTGCCATATTCTCGTCTCTACCCAAAAAATTGTCCATTTTTCGACAATGGATGGCAAAATTACTGTACAAAACTGTCCAACCGATTCTAATTTTTGGTATGATGTTTTATCATAGCATGAAGTTTTTTCTGGCTTAATGAAGAGTCCTCAGAGAAATTGAAAGGGCCAAAAAATGTCTTCTTTTTTTGATTATTGATATTTTGCTTTTGCGATTTCTAATCAATCCTATCATGTAGAGAATTTAATTACAATAATTTTATCTGTCTACAGTTTTACTCTACGATCGATGCTTACAAAGTTATGAACGATTAAATTTAAAAAAAAAATGCATTTTTCGATTTTTAAAATTGCGTTTAATAAATGTCCCGGATCTTTTTGAGAGGAAGCGTATTTCTAGATTCTTGTGGTACACAATTATCTAAAGGGATTCCAGCACTTGAACATCCAACACTCTTGTTTTTTGACAGATAAAGTCTGGTCTATTAATATTTACTGTCGTAAGGGTGTAGTCAAGGTAAGGTATTCTTTAATTATTTTTTCTGTAGTATTTCTTAACGACATTGAGATTGAATTTTTATTTTACATGATACATTTTTGCTGCAAAAAATCATGTTAGCTTTATTTAAGCGAATTATTAAACATGTTACTTGTTTGGCACATTCACGGGCACTCATACTACGAAGTGGTATGATCGCCTTTGCCGTAGTGTTCCACAGATCTACAAACTAAAACAACTTCTTTAGTTTTTTCATTTTCAAGGAACAGGCTTTTCCCCTTTATTACCTTTTGTGTTCTTTCTTATTCTTACTGCTCTACGAATTTTTCTGTTATGTCTATTATACAATTACAGTTTATTTCTAATTTCTTTCTACTTTAATAACAAGGGATTAACTTTTAGGACCATATTATTGCTCATTCGAAAGAACAGTGACACAACTCCAAATTTTAAAAATCTGAAATTCTTATGAAAAATACTCCAAAAGTCCTGAATTTTCATGTAAAATAACGAAAATTTCTATTTTAATAAATGACCACGAAATGGCACTAGTATCAGTACTCCGATCAAGCGAAATTATACACTGTTCGTGCAACACTGTCGCAAATAGACGAGAGTCTCAAATTTTAAAAATTTGGAGTTGTGTCACTGTTTTTTTAAATGATGCATTTGCTTTTTTAATGCCCATTTTATGCACTTTTATAAAACTTTTGCTTAATCATGCAGATATTTTTGTTATCTTATATGTAGTTATCATTTTTTATTAGTTCTGTATGTTTAGCTTTTGCGTCATTATGTGAACCAAATATTTTTTTTCGGTAACTTAATTTAACTTTTCCTGTTTTATTTTTTAACAATATGCATAATTTGTTAAAAAAATAAAACATATGTTTTTTATTAGACAATGTTTGACCCGCATATCTTCCGTAAAAATAATATTTTTTGTAAGAGGTAATTATTTGTAATAAGTTAACGGGAAAAACAATGAATGTCGCAAAATTGCTATTTTGAAATAAGACTTTTTATATTTCAAACTTATACAAATGGTATAATAAACATTCTAAAAGAATAAAATTTCTATGGCAGCAAGGTACATGTAAAATATATTTATTTATTTATTTAAAGAGCAATAGCAACGAAAGTTTTTTTAAAATTTTTGAAGAAGCCAGTGTAATGTTCGTTTTTATAGGGGAAAACGATGAAGTTCCACGGTTTGACTGGTAAAAATGTTTTAACCTAACTCTTAGACCTTACTACAACAAAAAGTACATTTTATTGAAAATATTTTCAAACTACCTTATTTATGTTATTTTTATTTTTCTTCAGTTAACTTCGTTTGTTACCCACGTTAATCGTTCTTTTAAAAACTAAATTGACAATTATTTATCTCGAAAATAAATTACTGCTTCGAAAAATATCTTCTAAAACTAAAAATAATCAACAGTTCCACTGGAATCATGCTACGCCAGAAGAAGTAGGTCATTAACGGTAAAACTTAAAGCTCAGCATTATTTCCATATACCCTACTCCAACGGTTTAACGTCAGGGCATATATTTCGTAACCCTAGGGGTTTTTCGTGCTGTAAGTATACCAATGAATCCGGCTTACCAAAACCTATATTTTCTATTGATTAACTTATTTTTCCCATCGATTTTTCAGTCCTTTTTTCAAGATATAATATAGGTGTATTTAATTTTTAAATCATAAACATTTCGGCTGGATGAGCCGCTTTACTACTTTAAATTTCGGTGCGTTTATAGTCCAGTCACTAAAGACGAAAATAGGGTATTACTTCCAAAACCTTTATAACTTCATCGATTTTTTTGAAAATCGGAAATTAAGCTTATCTTATCCTCCACTTCAAAAGTAAAACACACACAGGATAAAATACTGCTAAGTCTTTATTTTTCAGGTAATAGAAGTAGCTATGAATAGTTAGGTTATGTAGCACTACTTTGCTGTTATGTGCAGGACAAAAATGTTTTTAAAATAGTTAAAAAATATACTTTTTGCAAGCCTCTGTAAAGTGGGCCATTGTAATTTGACAAATGACAAGACGCGAGTGCCAGCAATTATGATTTACAAAATTTGTTTTATTTAATAAAAAATAAAGTATCTACTACCTACCTTCAGCTGTTATAACAGATGCTCAAAATAAGTAATATTCCGTAATATATCTCTGTTTCAGTTTTGTTTTTTTGTTTGTGCACTTAATTTAAGAGTTTTATTTCCTTGACATAACTCTTCAGTTATCGCATAAAGCTCTTTAAAAGTTTGTTATTGTATTTCTTTTATTTAATTCAGTTGCTTTAAGTTACTTTCTTTTTTTCTTTTGTGTTTCACTTGTTATCAGTTATCTATTGTTCTTTAATTTCTTAGTTTGGGGTTTTGATGTCTGTTGATGCTTTCTTTTGTATATTTTTAGATAGTGTCGAATTTTTTTCTTTATGTATATTCTTATTTAAACGGTTTTATTTTCGGTATTACGTTTTTTATAAGAAGCCCGTTTTTCTGTATTGACATTTGTTTTTTTTTATTAGATCATGTTTTGATGTTCTTAATTTTAACCGGGGTTCGTGAAAAAATATTATGACCTCGTTCTTGTCTAAAATATGTTTTTAGATTTTTAATAATATTTTTTTATTGAAACCTAATCAAAATAAAATCAGTTTGATTACTGTATCTTGCTCTTATATAGTGATTTCCAAATAAAAGATGACACTTTGCTCTGGCGTTTCTAATGCCGAAACCATATTCAGTTTCCTGTTTATCGTAGCCTTCTTTGACGTATCTAGTTCTTAGACTTAAGGCTTAAGATAGTGTTTGGAAAAACGGAAACTATAAAAGATGCTAAAGGGTTAAATTGGAACAAAATCGGGCATTTATGTAAGTAATAATGTATTGTTTATAAAAATTGAGACTCCCCAGTATTGCCGGAGATATCCGAGAGCAACCGAAATGTTGGAAAATCGTTTTATATTTTTTAGCTTCATTTGAAATTATAAATCCCGAAAGTATACAACCTCGTAGAACTTTGTTTGAATAATTGGATAGAAATGTAGGTAGGAAAAATAGAACTAATTTTTCAAAATTTCTGATTTTTTTCGTGTACCAAAATTTGTAACCAACTTCTTTAATTATTTGTGAAATTCTTTCGGCGGTCTTTCAGGTTAAGTTTTCTTTTTCGGGTGGTTTCGGAATTACTCGGAATTTTAAGACACTTTAAAAACTAGATTGTTAGTCACATAAATCCGCTACTTTGTACCCACTTAACCGTCGCCGTATATTCTATAGTTTATCAGTGGTGAAGGTTAAATTTAAAACATCTGGTATGTGTGTATGTATGTATAATTTCTAAATTACATGATAATATGGTAAAATATCAGAATAATCATTTATGACATCAAAACTCTTTATCTCAATTATATACAAATGTTTATATAAAAATAACCTTATCTTGCCTCAATTTTAGTTAGTTTTTCTCATTAATAACTTTTTGGACCTACATGTTCTAATATAAATATTTACATTGGTGATATTTGATAAGCTCGTCAAAAAACTATCTCTAGTTTAATAAGGGTCATTGGGCAATTGTCGAGCAGCAACGCCAAAACCAAGCAAGTAATTAATAAGGGTTGCGACAAAATAATACTAATATTTTTTTTCTTTTTATAATAACGCAACATTATAAGTTGGCAAACCTTATTGTCAAAACAGCAGTAAATTTGAAACTGTAAAAATATTGAATAAAATTGCCCGCAAGAAAAATTGCAGCGAGAAAAAATTCACCGATAAGAACTTTTAAAGTGTAAAATCAACTTTGAGAAGTGCTTCAATGATTTTGACAGTATTTTTTTGCAGCTGTCCGGTTATTTTGGTAAATATTTTTAGTAAACCGTGAACCTAAAGGCACGTGATAAAAATTTAATTCCTTACAAACGTTATACAAAAAAAAAACATTAAATATAAAGTAAAATCTACAGTTAGAACAAACATGTAAAAATAAGGGATCCTAACTCAAAAATACAACGTAAATTACTTTAAAAAGCAAAAGTTATCTGGATTTATTTATATTAAACGTTTGTTGTTAAATCTATTTATGTTAATTTATTATGCTTGGATTAAAACTAATTCATTTTAAGTTCGGGGGTTTATTTTTTGAAAAACGCTTGGACACGTCGATTTTTATTTTTGGCTGCTGGTTATTTTATGGTAAAGTCATATATAAAAATAAACGACCCACACCAACACCATTTTTTTTTAAATGGAAACACCTATTTTTTATTAAAATTTAAATATCTGCATCGAATTCTAACTATGTTTAATATACTATGTCCTGTACCTAGAGTTAACAGTTATCGAAAAATTACCAATGAACATAAATAACTCCATATTTAAAAGTTTAGAGAGTTAGGTCACGTAAGAAACAGTTACATAATCAACCATCTCCCCCTTCCAAAAGACGTTGAATACGATTTACAAGAAAATCTCATAAAGCCGCCCAAAAAGTAGCTGTAGACCAGTCAGTATGTAAATCTTCAGTTTTAAAATATTTACACAAAAGCAAATGGCATCCATACAAAATACATCTAGTTCAGACACCTAATAAAGATAATTCGGGCCGCAGATTAGAATTTTGCGAAATAATGATGGACAGATGCAATGCCAATCCGCAAGTTAATACTTTTTTCTGACGAAGCTACATTTTGTTTGTATGGTTCAGTAAACTTAAAATATATAAAAATTATCGATATTGCGCACCAGAAGATCCACACTGGAGTATGGAATGTCATACGCAATTCCACCAGAATTTAAGGGTACCATTTTAATTGAGGTAACTTTGAGAATTATTTAGACCTACTACAAAATTACATAATGCCCACTTCAACCACTTTAACGGTGCTTTACCCAAGTGGTGCGAACCCAAATATACCGGCAGATTTGATATAGTTTCAACAGGATGGAGCCCCTCCACAGTATTCGTGAATAGTACAAGATTACTTTAACAATATTTTTCCAAATAGATGGATCAAAAGCAGAGGTGTTAACGAATGGCCAGCTAGGTCTCCAGACCTAACCCCTCTAGATTTTTGTAAATGGAGTTATATGGAAAACTACTTAAATAAACTGGGAAAAATTGAAGAATTGACGAACAGAATTAGAGCTGAAATACAACAAACCCGGCCACAAACCTTAAGTGGAGTATTACATGAATTTCAAGATCGACTTGCGTATTGTTGGAAAGTTAATGGTGAAAGATTTAATAATAATGTATTGTTTTCTTGTTTAATGAATTTCCAAAAACCAAACCCCTGAATTTTTAACGTGCTACGTGTCTACACAAATTTAGTAAGAAATCAATAGTACATTTCTCAATAAATGTTGATTTTACATGACTTTACCGTGAAAAAAACCGCAGCCAAAAATAAAGATCGACCAATGATCGATGGAGATATATACATTTTTGGATCGACGCATATTTTTCTAAATGACAAAAATATAGATATCAAGCATAATTTCTAAAGAAACCTTCCACCTTTACACTTTGTGTAAGAGACTCCTTCTCGAGATGTATTTTGCCTTCATATTCGACGTCTGTTGTCAAAAATGGAATCAAGAATATTTTTAATAAAATTTACAAAATTTTTCATTTAGTTGACACCAGAAGATAAAGTTTTGTATGTTATTCGGATTAAAAACGATCATTATGATACTAACCGTAAATATTATCAGACAAGCAGTTAGCTGAAGCTGATAACACGGCGTATTTCGACCTTTATTATATAAAGCACTGTTATCGCAGCTGTATTGAGGGACTATAATATCAAAGGTCATTTCTCAGGGGATATCTTTTTAAAATCTTGGTTTTAAAGTAATAAAACCATAATAATAATTATGTTACATTTAATATGGAGATTAACATCTTTAATTTCTTGCCTTAATACTGTTATTAGTATAAAGTTATTTCCCTTTGTAATCAAGATTAGTTGTTTTGTTATATATCCTAATTTTTACACGATAAACTTTTTTTTATTTTCTGCCATTATGAACTTTGTTGCCTTGGCATGACCGACATTTTGGAAAATGTTTTTGCTTTTTTATACCTATTGCTACCTGTTACATTCTACATAAAGGGCGCTCAGGTGAAGGCAAAATTTCGAGCGTCGTGTTCGCGCGGGGCGCAAAGCGATCAATAGGCACTCCGCGTGGTCCTAACGGTGCAGGACCGAATTTAAAAGGCTAATAATAACGAAAACTAGAAACTGTACAAAAAGATTTTTTTAAGGAATTTTTTAAGTGATATACAACTTTTTGTTTTAAATGATTATCTGAAAACTTTTTTTCAAGCTATATCAAGTAGATCTGCTTGTCACTTATGCCAAAAAAGATTTTTCTCTTAATTTAAGGATTGCAGTTTTACATTTCCTTAATATAGGCATCCTGGTAGGTCATAGAATTTTAATGTTTAAGTGGTAAAACTGATGTGAGTCTGAACTCTGAAGGTGTCGTTCCATCGTCTGGCAATTTTTAGAAACTTGCTGCTGATATTATGTTCTTCCTATCTAAAGTGACCAATCACATTTGGATATAACTCTTTTTATAAAAATCTACCTTTATATTATTTGTGATCCGTCTTTTTGGCGTTCGATGTTATCAGATAAAGAAGGGCATTTGGAATGTTACCAATAATTTCACAAAGTTAAACCTGATCAACTGAATGATGTGATTTGGAATCAGGTGGCAGCTATAATTGAAGTTAGGATCTTTTTAAATTGATATAAGGAATCGTGAATTTTTCGCCGATAAACTTTGTAGATATTTTTTTTATCTTAGTACAGTCCACGAAGGCTGATGCCTAAGTACTAACGTACCGTGGGTGTCTTCAGTGTGGTGAGAGGGAGTTTGTTCACACGGGACTTAAATTTTTGGAGATTGGGAGGAGAAGGAAAAACTTCTGCGGGCAGCAGGTTCCACAGTCTTGACACTCTAGGGATGAAGGAACGAAGAAAGCGGGAAGTTCGGGGCCTTCTAACTGAACTGTAAAAGGATGCATAAAAGTTGCACTACGTGTTGCTCTGTTGGGAGCTGCCAGAAAAGGAATTATACTGGCCAACTCCTCTGAGCAGAAGCCGTGAAAATACCTATAGAAGAGCGACAGATCCCCTACAGCTCGACGGTGGGCAAGAAGAGGAGGCCTTTTTATGAGCGTTGGATCATTAATAAGACGAACGGCTCTTCTTTGAATAGAGTCCAGAATGCTAAGTGTTGTAGGGGACGCCATTCCCCAGACATGAGAACAATATTCTAAAGAGGGTCTGATTTGGGATACATACAGATTGTAAAAATTGGAAGAAGAGAAATATTTTCTGGCTCGGAAGAGAAATCTTTTTTGAAGCTGCTGAAGCTATGGATAAAATGTGTTAGTGCCAGTTGAGGTTATTTTCAAAAGTAACGCCGACAAGATTAAACGACTGTTTGTTCTGCAGAACTTGGCCGCTCATATGTAAGGGATGAGCATTTGCAGACTTTTTTCGCCACAGGGAACATGACTGTGTTTTCGAGGCATTAAACTGAACAAGATTTTTGGCGCCCCAATCCAAGATAAGTTTGAGGTCTTGTGAAAGAGATATCTGCATTGACCTGCGCTTGTTTTCGAAATCAGGATTACACGGTGGCTTAAGAAATTGAATACTAGAGTGGAGGGTACTATCGTCAGCAAAACTATGAATGGGATTGATTGTGGAAGAGAGAAGATCGTTAATGTGTAGAAGAAACAGCGTGGGTGCCAGCACTGAGCCCTGGGGCACCCCAGCATTAATTTGGTAGAAGCTGGAGGAATGACCATCTACACTAACTGATATACGTCGATTAGAGAGGAAACTGGAAAGCCAAGAGCAAAGCTTAGGTGGAAGACCGTAAGAAGGAAGTTTGTTAAGAAGCCCATCATGCCAGACCTGATCGAAAGCTTTGGATATGTCAAGAGCAACGATCTGGGATTCACCAAGAAACTCAAGGGACTTGTTCCATATTGTCTATCATGTAAGATTTTATGTTTTTCCAGATACTTTAAGATTTGGGAATTAATAAATTTTTCCATTACTTTGCAAACAACTGAAAGAAGAGATATAGGTCTATAGTTGGAAGGGTGACTTTTGGATCCTTTTTTGGGGACAGGTTGCACACGTGCAGCTTTCCAACTCTCCGGGAAAATTCCCGTGTCGTAAGAGATTCGAAAGAGGCGAGTTAAGATGGGTGCAAGCTCGGGAGCACATTTTTTTAAGACGATTGCTGGTATGCCATCCAGCCCAGACGATTTTTTAGTATCAAGAGAAGAAAGAATACGCTTGATCTGTTTAACTTTAAAAATTATATCGGACATTTTATGAGAAACAGGGACAACTGTTGGAAGGGGAAGATTAGTAGGAGGATCAAGCGTAGAATTGGCAGCAAATTGTTTGGCAAATAGTTCGGCTTTTTCTTTGGAGGTAGAGACAATTCCATCTTCAGAGATTAGGGGTTTAAAAGAATTTGTGCAAAAGTTCTGACTAATATTTTTGGCAAAGGACCAGAAAGCTTTACTGCCATTTGAGCAAGAGAGAACTTTATCTTTTATTCGATTGTTAAAATGGTCTTTTGCTTCTGAGATAGTCTCATTATACTGATTTCTCGCTTCGATGCTAGCCTGTCGATTTTCGGGACTGGGGTTTTGAAGAAACTTTGAATTTTTAAAAGTCTGGCTTTGTCACAGGATTTAGAAAACCACGGTTTGTGATTTGAAGTTATGGGGTTCTTTTTAGTGTGGGGAATATAGGTCTCAATGCCTAGTTGAATTGTTTCGGTAATTTGTTTACAAATTTCGGAAGGATCGAAAGTAGAAAAGCATGTAGGATCCCAAGGGTAGCTGGCAAAGAAATCTCTCAGACCATCCCAGTCGGCCGAATTGTAGTGCCAGACGGTTCGTGGTGGCATGCTTTCAGTTGCCTCAAAATGAGTGGAGTAAGATACGGTGACCAAACCATGGTCAGAGCGACCAAGGGTAGCAGTTACTGATGCTTGATAGAGTTCGGGGGTGGAAGTAAGAAAGAGATCTAGGGGGTTAGAATTATGGGTGGGAACCCTAGGAAAGTAGGTAGGTTCCATAATTAGATTGGTGAGCGAGTTGCTGATTGCGAAATTTTCTGCTGCTCTGCCTTGTGTATCAGTTTTTGTGGATCCTAGCCAATCCTTATTATGAACATTAAAATCCCCGAGAACGATTACTTCGGCCAATGGAAACTGGGAAATAATATTGTCGATCTTTATTGAAAGGAAATCAAAGAGCTCGTTGTAGGAATTGTCGGACGGGGACCGGTATATACAGCAGATAAATTTGGTAGAAGATTTGAAAGAAAGTTTGAGCCAAAGAATATCAGGCCTACCCGATTCGAGGTTAGAAACCCTAGCACAAGCCAGGTCGTTGCGAACGTAAGCACAAACGCCGCCATAGGGTCGAAAAGATGAAATGAGTTCATAACCTGGAAAAAGGAGGTGGTTGGTTGCTGTTTTGGGAAGATATCTGGTTTTTAACCGAATTTATTACTATTCTAAAAACAAATAACACAGCCCCACAAAAAATAAAAAGTTGAAGGTCCGTTGAGGGTATCTTTATCTTTTTGGGGTCGCTGAATCCGTGGTCAGTTTCCCCATTAAATTTGGTTGCGATTTGACCTCGAAATGTTCTTGACCCTGACCTGATGGGGTCAAACTGCTCCGTATTCGGATTCAGCGACCCCAAAAATACAAAGATACGATGGTCAAGTCTTGTTGGGCATTTTAAGGCGAAATCCCATCCAAATTTAGGTAGGGTCAAACTGACCACGAATTCGTATTCAACGACCTCAAAAACATAGGTAGACACTATTAAAATTTGGTTGCGATTAATTTTGCAGATTTGACCTTGAAATACGCTTGACCCTGACCTAATGGGGTCAAACTGACCCCGGATTCGGGTTCAGGAACCCGACCCCAAAAACATAAAGATACCATGGTCAAGTGTTTCGGACCTTCAACTTTTTTTGTTGGGCTGTGTAATTATTGAAATTCATTGGCTTTTGAACGTTCAATAGTTTGGTTTTTAAGAGTCTACTATTTTTTTTTTAATTTAAAATAATTCTATTTTCGGTAAACCAGTTTGTTATTTTATCGAAAATACTGGGTTTAATAACAAGCTGGTCAATATAACTAACGTACTGTAGTGAACTATGCCAAGTTCCGGCCTGAATCACGCAGTGTGTATATTACACGAAACGAAACGTTTTAATGTGTTTATAACTTCGTTATCGTTTCCCATAAAGGTATGGGATTTGGTTTATAACTTCACATACATATTGTTATTACTTGTGAAAAAACTGAGAAAGTTCTGTCAAGTGGTTTCTGGAATATTCGATTTAAAATATCGCCCATACTGACTGACTCAATAACTCATTAGAATTATGGGGAACTTCCCGAGGGAATAAAAACTTAAAATTTGTTAGGTAAGTAAGTCTTAGGATACAAGTAAAGAAAAAATTTAAAAAATTGCACATTTTTACTCGAAACGCCCTGAAACAGGGGCGGTAATATCGTGTATTTAGGGGGTGTTTTAGAAGTTTACAATCTGGCTGAACCGGAGTTTTCTAGTTCATATTTATCTTAGAATTTAAAATGTGGGCGGGATTTTATTCACTTAACAATGAAAATTGCTACATTTTTAACAGACTTTAAAATACAAAGGTAATTTTCTAACAAAATAAACCGACTTTTTTTGATAAATTAGGGGCCAGTAATTTTTTTTAGGTTGGTGCCAGCAAAGCCATCGTTTTTATTTTGATTTGGTTTTACATTCGATGGATTTGCTGGCGCAACCTCAAAAAAAAGTTGTCCTCTAGGTTGTTTTGTACCTACTTTTGATTTCGTTTTTGTTGGTTAATTTAGGGTATATATAAAAACGATTATTTCATAGTTTTGAGTTAATTTTTTGGTCGGTTTTATTTTATTTAAATTACCTTTTTATTTCATAACTAGATGAAAAGCCTGTCTCCGCCAGGCGAGAGACAATATTAAGTAGCCTCTGTCTCCGTAAGACGCCTTTCGTACGGCTAACGGTAAAAAACACTTTTTTGCTTCTATTTTTGTCCCGGGGGCGAAATTCAAAAAACGGGCTTCGTTGGGTTCTAGCCACTGCTAAAGACTACCACTGTGTCAAATTTCATGATTTTAGCTCAAGCCATAACTTCAGAATCACGTGGACAGACAAATAACTATATATACCTACCTACATATAAATATATCCACTTTAGCAAATTAAATATATATATATATATATATATATATATATATATATATATATATATATATATATATATATATATATATATATATTATTTATATATATATATATATATATATATATATATATATATATATATATATATATATATATATATATATATATATATATATATATATATAATATATATATATATATATATATATATATATATATATATATATAGAGTTTATTTTAACTAAAAAATTATTTTTTTTAGTAAGTAATAATAGATTTGTTATAAATATTTAAAGATTTTGTTAAATTTGACCAAGGTCTTAAGATCTTTTCCCTTTGTCACTACACCGTAGCGCGTGTCAATAGGCCAGGCCGTTACACCTACACGTATTAATCCATGTCATTAAAACTACTGAACCGATTTTAATAAAATCTTTAATGTTTCCTAAGTTGAAGTAAATGTAAACCAATAAAAAACAATGGTCACAATCCGATTATTAGTTCCAGAGAAATGAGTGGATAAACATACACCTATAAAGTTTTGTATATTTGTTTGGAAGCCCTAATAGATTATCATATGTAAATATTTTGCAATTCCAATAACTTTACATACATACATGTCGAATTGATAACCCTTTTTTAAAGTCGTTTAAAAAAGTAAGATGTTAATTCGACACGTATGTATTTAATATTATTGGAATTGCAAAATATTCACGTATGATAATCTCTTGGTGCTTCCAACCAAACATACAACATTTTATACGTGTATGTATGTTTGTATGTATATTTGTATGTATGTATGTTTGTCCACGCATTTTTCCGCAACTACTTATCCGCTTGTGGCCATTCTTTTTTTTTATTAGCTTAGAGAATAGTAAAGATCTCATCAAAATATGTTCAATAGTTTTTGTGATATGGACTAATACGTGTAGGTGTAACGGCCTGGCCTATTGATACGCGCTATGGGTGTGGTGTCAAAAGGAAAACATATCAAGACTTTGGTCAAATTCTACAAAATCTTTAAAAATTTTAAATATTAATTACAAACCTATCAGTACTTATTACAAAAAAAAGTTTTTAGTTAAAGCTTAAATTTATGAAATAAAAAGGTAATTTAAAAAAATTAACTTAATTTTGAAATAATATTTTATATATATACCCTAAATTAACCAACAAAAACGTAATCTAAAGTAGGTACGAAAAAAATAGGGGGCCTATATTTTTTTTCTGAGGTTGGTGACAGGAAATCCATCAAATATAAAACTTAACTGAAATAAAAACGACGGCTTTGCTGGCCCGAACATCAAAAAAGGCCCCTAATTGGTTTTGTATCTGCTATTGATTTCATTTTTCTTGGTTGATTTAGGGTAAATATATATTTATATATTAGATTATTTGAGCGGAGATGGCGAAAAATGACCTCCACCACTGCAACCTTACCAGATTTATTGTGGTTTCTCCTATCGTTCTTTAGAGTACCTTGTCCAAGCCCGTCTTCTTAACTAGACTCCAGAGTCTCGACACTGGCCCTCCATATAACTTGCCGGTGTTGGCTTCTCCTCCCAAGCCTAGTAAACCTAAGCCTGCATAGTGCTTCGCAATGGCACCACACATGTAAGGCTGTTTCTTCAGCCTCCTGGCAGAACCTACCAGGCTATCCTCCACCAGGTTTATTCTTTCCAAGTGCTTGTTGAGTTTACAATGTCCTGTAGTTGACCTACCGTTATCCTTACGACCTTACGGCTGTGGCTCAGTAGGTCCGATGTAAATGGCCGAGCGGGTCTTAATGCTTTTGCCTGTCGTTGTCCCGGTGTTTGTACCCACCAGCTTTGAAACTGTCTGTCTACCCAATTCTTAATAGATGCTTTGAAGAGACCTGCCGAGATACCGCGAAATGGCTCCGGGCCTATCATTTCCGAGGCTGATCCTCTTTTGGCTGGGTCGTCGGCCTCTTCGTTGCCTGGATGGCCCTCGTGGCCTGGTACCCAGGCTACCGTAAGTTTGTTTGCCAAGCCGACTTCTTCCAGGGCCTGTATACGTCCCCGACTGTTTGGAATTAACTTTTGGTGAACTGATGGTTAGGACCTTGGCTTTTTTTTTATATATATATATATATATTATATATATATATATATATATATATATATATATATATATATATATATATATATATAGAAAAAAATCTGAAACCAGAGTAGTGGAAATGCAGTCAATTGAAAACCACTTTAAGTAATTAACTCTTTATTGAAAAAGTCGAGCTTTCGGAAAAACTTTTTCCCATATCAGGACAATCTAAAAATAAAAGAAAATGATTCTTGTTAGTGGAACCAACAAAAATAATTCTCTCTTTTACAAAGTTCTTACCATATGTGAGTTGAAAACATGAAACAGGTTTAATACAATGAAGAACAAAACTTCATTACATTCCTCTTTAAACTACATTGACTTTAACTTAGTTTTTAGCACGTAGATCGTTGCCACCATGTTACTAACAAGACTTTTACGGAGTGAAAGAAATATAACAAAAAAGCAAAATAATTTATAGTAAAACTTACAAAAAAACAAGTACGGTTTTAAAACTTAACGACCAATGAGCTGTCAGTTGAACAAGAAATAAGAAATTTTATATAATGATTTTAAAAACCTTGGATTTTCCATTTTTAAGATTTGGACATCACAGATCGCATCATGCAGAACTGACAAGCCATCTGTCGTGGTACTAGGTAATTATTATACACTGCTCACAATTGGAGTTTGCAGATGCATTATTGTTTTTGAAAATGAATACCATTTACAAAGGTTTAAAATTAATAGATTGTAATATGTATGTCCACAAAATGCAAAGTTCAGATGCTTATTATTGAATTTAACGAAAAATTGTTATCGTTTTTTTACAAGAATATAATTATAAATGGAGCTAAGTTTTGGATATCCTCCTTTATTCATAATTTTGGTTGTAAGTAAATATGATTTTGAAAGTTTTTTGTACATTGTCGTCTATCCAAAATTATTGCATTCTGCCAGTCCATAGCGTGTCCAGCAGTGTTTACATGTTGAGAGAGTAAAAGTCTTGTTAGTAACATGGTGGCAACGATCCACGTGCTAAAAACTAAGTTAAAGTCAATGTAGTTTAAAGAGGAATGTGAATGAAGTTTTGTTCTTCATTGGTATTAAACCTGTTTCATGTTTTCAACTCACATATGGTAAGAACTTTGTAAAAAGGAGAATTATTTTTGTTGGTTTCACTAACAAGAATCATTTTCTTTTATTTTTAGATTGTCCTGATGATGGGAAAAAGTTTTCCGAAAGCTCGACTTTTTCAATAAAGAGTTAATTCTTAAAGTGGCCTTTCAATTGACTGCATTTCCACTACTCTGGTTTCAGATTTTTTATTTAACTAGTCAGTCACGACTACCCTTCCTCTCTTTTTTATATATATATATATATATATATATATATATATATATATATATATATATATATATATATATATATATATATATATATATATATATAATATAATATATAATATAATATAATATAAAATCATAATTTTAATTTTTTTTGAAGTAGGTTTGTTTTTTTATAAATTACCCTTTACACCTATCAGACCACAAATCAGGCTGCAGTGCAAAATATACTGCAGAAAAAGAGAAAAGATCCCACCAAAAACATTTATGTAAAATAAAGACAAAGTTTCTTTCCAAAAATCTCGATCTTTAAAGTACGCCACCTGGCGGGTTTAGGAAATAACACCGACTAAAAATGTGACGGGTTTTTCAGAATTTTCGTTTTTATAATTTTATTTTAATTGAAATAAAAACAACAAAAAAAAACAATTGTAATTTTTTTAATTTATATATTTTTATAAACACTAAAAATTATTATGATTTATTCTATAATAATATTATGCAAACATCAAAACGTAAATTACAATTAGGTAATAAAATTCTAAGAATCAATTAAACCCATCTCTTTAACTGCAAGAAGTACTAAGAAACAAAGACGGAATTGCATCCTGTTTTAAGGTAGATTTATTTCTGGTTCCACCAACATACCGAGCTTCTGGACTTAAATGAATAGTACAAGTAAGGTATGACTTTCGGACTTTTCCATAGACTTCACCTTTAAGTCTTCTCGACAAATTGCATTAATCCAAATATCATACAGCTAAAACAAAATTTTACTTTTTGAGTTTTCTACTACAACCCACACTCAAGAAGAAAATTTTAGGGGGAAACGAAAATAAGTTGGGGATAAACACTGGGCATTTTAGGCCAATTATTTTAACAAAAATTAAATATTTATTAGCACAGGCATGAATGCTAGGATATTTTTTACTTACCCCTTGATCTTTGGACAAATATGCATTTGAGCATCCTTATTATAATTGTTACAGCCACTAACACAGCAGTTAAAAACCGTGGCGAAAAAAAATCACAATTAATAAAAAAGTACAAAAAAACGTTGGAATTTAAATAAAAATCAAACACTAAACCCAATACAAATCCACAATAGTCAAAATTCAAAATCAAAAATGTCATCGAGTGGCGCAACACGCATTTGCGATAATTTGCGAAGCTTTGTTGAGCCCTCTGGTGAGTTTAGGAAAAAATAGTTTTTACCATTTTTAGTAAACTGTTACGGTAATTAAAGTTGGCATGAATTAGACCAAGTTCTGTCCACAATTTTGTTCCACTCATTTTTGACTTGCATATTTTTTAGTGATCTGTATGTATTAATGAAAACACAACATTCATTAATACATTCAGATCACAAGACTGATCAGTAAAAACATGCCAAGTGAAAAAAGACTGGAAAAAAACTGTGGATAGAACTTGGTCTAATTTTAGATCTCACTAACTTAAGGTGCCGACATTTTTGGATAGGAACTTGACCCTTATTTTACATAAGTGTTTTTGGTGGGATTATAGTTTACCTTATTTCGAAAACCCTCCTTTTTTCAGCTTAAGACATTTATGAATATAATAGATAAGATATGTCTAAATACACTAGCCTTAAGGATTGCGAAATATAAATTTTCCTATTCTTAATAACATATAATTTTTGTTGCTTTTTATTAACATATATTGTTAACAATCTATAAGCATACCCTACCTTTTTTATCCAAGTATCCAACATTTCATAATTTTTTTCAGTTTTGAACACCAACATTTTCAAATAATTTTGAAAAGTCAGTTAATATACTAATTACCACTGATTAGTTCTGGATGATCTTTTTTACACAAAGGCTTTTTAAGGACTATTTTTAATTTTTTAGAGAATATTTCATATTTAAATGAAATATTATTTACAAAACCAATATAAACAAAATAACATTCATAAAGTATACCAATAAAACTTTTTAAGAGGTTTGGCACTACGGATACTAAATGTTATTGCATTTATGTCTTTAGGATTTCCCTATTTTGGTATATAATATGATCTAACATTTGCCTTATAAGAACTAACCATTTAGTCATTCCCTGTAATACTTAGGCAAAAAATGAAATAAAAATGGTTATTACTCTATTTTCCTAAAACAGATTTAGGCATTACAGGAAATAACTAAATAGTAAGTCAAGAACTGTAATAATAAGGCTACTACACTGTTTGCCAGCAATACATGTACTGACCAGTAATTTCAGGAAATGACGGATTTCAGTGTTTGACGCTAACATACATTAGCACAATCTTATCTTAAATTACACATTTTTTTTGTTCGGGAGAATGTGGGAAATCTCCCGAATATGAAAAAAACACGTAAGAAGAATACTACAAGTTCATATAAACTTTTTTTTGTATAGGCCTTCTTCTCAGAGATATTGGCTCCCAAAGAGCTCCAACAGATTCAAGTTTTTTAGATATAATTATTGAAATGTATATTCCAGTTTTATTTTAATAGGATGTAATACCAAGTAAAATTGTTTAAATTTCTATCAAATGAAGTGTTGTGAATTACTCACTGCTGCAGGGACGGACTAGCTCTGACACTCATGACCCCTTTTTTTACGCCCTGTATTGATAAGAACTTTGGACAACGTTTTTTACAAACTATTAACTATTGACTAAAAATTAGGTACCCTTCATTTATGTCGCTAATCCTAACTGTTTTCGAAAAAACGTTACTTTATTTACACTGTTAGTCCTGTAGGGTTGAATATGAAAAAGAGGAATTCTCTCAATTCGTCTTGCTTGCAAGTGTATTAGACTCCACGGAGCCCATGTTGAACCGTCTTACGAAGTTTTTAACTAAAACCTTACCTTTTTATCGAAACTATTATGTTTGTAACATGAGAAAATTCCTCTTTTTCATATTCAACCCGACAGAACTTAGGGCTAACATTGTAAATAAAGTGAGGTCTTTTTCAAAACGGTTAGGATTACCGACCTGAATGAAGAGTACTTAATTTTTAGTTAAATTTTAAAAACGTTTAAAGTTCTTATTAATACAGGGTGTAAAAAAAGGGGGTCATGTGTGTCAGAGCTAGTCCGTTCATGCAGTTGTGTGGCAGAGCAAAGTGGCTGAAAGGGCCACAATGGGCATACTTGAGGACTTCCTGTTTGAGACCGGTCTGCCGAACGAGCAATTCGGCTTCAGAAAGAAGCTGAGCTTGGTACTGTTGGTGTCCAGTGTCATACAACACATCCTGGACAAATTCAATAGAGGACAAAACACCGTGTTGTTGTCACTGGACATCCAGCGGGACTTTTACTCAGTCTGGCATAATGGCCTCATATGGAAGCTTCTATAGGTTTATGACCTTCCCACTTATGTAGTAGTACTATTGTACTTCTACATATCGGGCAGAACCTTTTCGGTAGGAGTTGGCAATTCCATCTCAAATCCCAAACACATCCATTCCGGCGTCCCTCAGGGCTTAGTCTCGAGTCCAAAAAAAATTAATTTATACCTTTCCGACCTTCCTAAATACCCATCCACAAATCTGGCTTTATTTGCCGATGACGCGCTGGTCTATGCCAGTTCGTTTTTGGCAAGAGTAGCCAGATCTCACATCCAATACCACCTTTAAACTCTTTTAACCTACTACAAAAAATGGAAAATAAATATCAATAAAAACAAATGTGAGTGTCTTATCGCAACGCGCAAGTTCACTAATAATCGATTACCCAAACTCATACGAATCGATGACACTCTGATATTGCCTGCTAGACAGATCAAATATCTTGGAGTGATCATAGATTCAAGGTTAAAACACTACGCAGTGCGTAAGGCATTCACAGCGCAACAAGCTCTATATTTCACTTTTTCCCCGATCCCCTCTTTCCTCACATAATAAACATATCCTCTACAACACAACTACATTGTTTACTGTTTATTGGAAATAATAAAGAGCTTTTTGAAATTGAGTGTCACAGCTAGTCCGTCCATTCAGATGTGAGTAATTCACACTTCCTATGATAGTAATTTAAAGAGTCTTACTTGGTATTACATTTTATTAAAATAAAATTAGAATATACCTGGTGGTTCAATAATTATGTCCAAAACACTTGATTCTATTGGAGCTCTTTGGGAGGAAGAGGAGGCATATACGAAAAAAGTTTATATGAACATGTTTTTTTCATATCTGTTCCCACATTTTCCCGGCCACTTAAAATTGTGTATTTTTTTATTTTCGGAAGAAACAAGGCTCTTACTGGAAAAAAAAACAGTAAGCTTTTCGGGCTATCATTAATTTTTTTATTGTTCCTCAGGAAGTGTTATATTTTTTTGCGTCCACTGTTTTTCCAGTATTCTGTTTTAATTTTCCACTAATCATTATATGCTCGCATTAATCGTATTACACATAGCTTGTTTTTTAACGAAATAAGTTAACCTTTAATCTAATAAGTGGTAGAGGCAATATTTACTATTTTGGCATTAAAATCTTACAAGTGTACAATGTATTTAAATAGAGTAAAATAGGAACAAAATCAATATTTTTGTACTGACTGACATTTAATCCAGTGTATTATAGACATAGTTATATTATTTATGCATTACGTACTCAACGAAAACCCGTTAGTCAACACCATGGAATAGGCAGCTACGTAAAATTTATGGCGAAAATTACCCCAACTTTTTGATATAATTTTTCATAAGTTTTTTCGCAATAGTATAATTTGTGTTCCATACCATTTCATTACAACTATTTCTTTAATTTATTTAATACTCGGACGCACACACGATAATATTGTAAGCAGCTGTCAATGGATTAACATAACATATCCTGGAAAAAATTGAAACTTTATAAACAGAAAAAAGCTTCTTGTGATCTTTAAATTATGTCAGATGTAGGTGGATACAAGGTTGTTGTTACTTTTGGGCGTTGGCTGTTTTTCAGTTACTTGTTTATGGTCTTATATAAGTAGTGGATAAAGGCGACTATTAAAAGAATCGGAAAGCTTTAAATAATTTAAGATTGGAACACCAACAATCCTGTCCACTCGAATGTCTCAAAAATATAATCATATATGCTGTCGCGAGAAAGTCAACCATATCTAATTCTTTCCTTATAACGAAGTTCTGAAGAACTAAGATTTAGTTAACCTTATTTGCCATAAGTATAATATATTCATAGCTGCAGCAGCTTTGAAAAGGCTCGAATTCCTTTTTTGAGGCACAAACTATCTTTCTTCCTTTAATCTGTATACATTTCATACGTCCCAAATTAGACCCTGTCTGAAAATGGTGTCTTCCAAAACTCTTAGCATCCTTGATCCACCATTCTTAGAAGGATTTTGCTCACCTACGAGCTATGGTATTTTTACTTCATTTGCTTCAAGATATTAGCCAGTATTAGTTAGCGGCTCCCAGTAGAATAACACGAAGTGATACTGTCATGAATCTCTTCACAGTTCAACTGGACAGGCCCCAAACTTCTCACTATGTGTTCCTTTATTCCTAGAATATCTAGGCTGTGCAACTTACTGTCTGTAGAAATATTTTCTTTTCCATATTTTTAACTCTCGTTTCAAGAAATTTCCTCTTATACTTCTCCCAAGACATCCTTGGTACGATAGTATTTAGGCATTTATTCTTCGTGGTCTTTTTCAAGTTAAAAAAAAAGAGTCAAGTGAATTGTCGTATTCTTTGCGAAAGGTCGCGTTTGGTTCGAATGAGTGTAATACGAGTATAGTTGAATTTTTTCGGATATGCAGTTCCGACATTTTTTTGCATCCTTAACTGATACACATTTGCAGAGAGAAACAATAAAGTTACCAAAAAAAGTCATATGTGTTTTCTTATTTCAACTATTACTTAATGACAAATTCCCAAGTTTAAAATTTTGCATTGTCAAAAAAAATCTGCGTGCGTCAAAAGTAAAAATGCCGAAAAAAATAGGAAATAAGCGACTAAACGAGCAAAGCCAGCTTATTATTCTAAATGTATTGGCTTTTTTTGAGCTAGAGAAGCAACAAGAAGCTGCAGGAATTGCCTTGAACTTTCAAAATGTGGTGAAAAGGACAGCTGTCGCAACGAAAGTGCAAGAGCAATATTTAATTTAAAGATTAAGGACTAAAATCGGACAAAAGTTTTAAAGAAGTATCATCTACAAGAAATAAAGAGCATATCAAAATTACTGACTACTTAAAAAGCAAGATCCGGAATACCATTTATCGCATGTATGCACTTAAAGAGCATATTACTTCTTGTTGTTTGTCTAGCTCAAAAAAACGCCAATAAATTTAGAATGATGAGCTGTTTGCATTTTAAAGTATTGTTAAGAAAGCATTTTTTGTACACTTTAGATTTTATATTGTTAAAAAAACTTTTATTTTTTCTTAAAAGTATGGAAAATATGGCCTTTACAGTTCATAAAAAAATCCAAATTATAAAGAAATATATTTGTAAAAAAAATTAAATGAAACATTTATAAAAGCATTTGTCAGATCCATCTCCAGCGGGTTCGGAGCGAAAAGTTCTTACGGTGTGAACAAATGCGCAAATTGAATATACAAATCGAACGCACCTTTGGTATGTCAATTGTTAACAGATGAAAAGATGTTTTAAAATAAATAGCGCATTTTATTTCCAATTTTTTTTTTTACCAGATAACGTAATTAGGTTTTAAGCTGAAAAAAACATGTTTACTTGTTAACAAAATTTAACACTCTTAAAACCACCTCCAAGGGCCAGTCATAAATATTGAATATTATTTCGTATTTTGACCAGGTTTAAATCCGCCCCTGCTTTGCTCAAAATCTAGCAGCACCAGCGATGCTCGCTCTAGCAGCAGGATAATAATCGCAGAGGAGTAGTCGCAGCCACGGGCAAACACATAATTCCTCAGTAGAACGCTCCCGTCGCGTTCCGGATTTAAAAGTACGTCAAAAATTCTCCTCTTAAAATGTTTTTATAACCCAAAAGCACTTAAGTGTAAAAATCAGCAAGTAAATAATTAATTACAGTAATTCCTTATTACTTGTGTAAAAACTTCGTTACGGACTAAGGTTAGGTGAATTACTTCATATTTGTATGGTAGATTGTTTTTACCAAAAGGACGTTTGGGCTTGATGCCTTATACGGTTTTAAGGGTAAGTTGAAACATAAAATACATTTACTTACATTTAATATCTTACAGCGGTTGACTAAAAGTGACGAAAATCGTAGTCAACAGAACAAAAAAAAAATCGGATATATTATATACATTTTAAATTGTAATATAGTTCAAACCCATTTTAAACTAATCCCATGCATATTGTAGCTCGGTTTATATTGATGGAAAATTATAAATATTCAATTATTTTCAATTCTTGTAAAGGGTCGTTTAGTGTCTTTACGGCGAATTACACTGTTCTTAACTGTTTTTAAGTATGTGAGACATTAAGCTAGGCTATTTTCATAAAAACCTTTATGATTTTTTAGTAGGAAATGAAAAGAAACCTTATAAAAATAAACCGCTTGACTAGAATTATATATAGTCCCATATTTAGTGACTAGTAAATATATGCGATGAACAAAGTGTTTTACTTTTTACAAATATTTTAGGGTTTCTATCGTTTCCGGTTAAACCAATTCTTTTTACAATTTTCAATTTTACGTAAAATGTCTTAAGAGTCGTTAAAATACTTTAACATTTAACTTCGTAACACTTTTGCCACCAAGATGACTTAGCTTTATAATATTTTCTAAGCGTTAAACTGACAACTAAAAAAAAGTCACCTAAGTTTTAATAGTATACAATCTAAGGTAGGAAAGTCATATTATTTTTCTTTTTAACCTAAAATAAAATTAGTACAGGAAATGAAGCATTTTGGCTCGGACTTTTTTTGTACTGGATTTACCTGAAGTTTTCACAGAAGGTAGGAAATAGCCCAAGGATCAAAGTTTATATCATGCCGAGGGGTGCTTTTATCCTGGGGGTGGAAATTTTCTATTACATTTTAATTACAGGAATCGATAAAGAAAGTAATTTTAAGTAAAAAATGTTACATACATTTTTTACGTAAAACCAATATTTTTTTAATTATTCGCGATTGAAAGTAAACATTTTTCGACGAAAAAATCAACGTTTTTAATGGGTTTTTCGCGAATAACTTAATAAATATGCATTTTATCAAAAAAACTGTGAAAAGTAAAATTGTAGCTTATAAAAAAACTAAAAAAAAACTACCTATTAATAATTTCTCTACAACCAATACGGACCGAGCTACGGCTTGTTAATGCTTAGCTTTTGTTCGTCAAATGCTAAATTTGAAAGATTCAAAGTCAAATAGCGGGAAAACTTTGCACTTTTCAAGGAAAACATGAAAGGTCTTTTTTAAAGTATATAATTAGACCGTTTTTTTTTTAAAGAAAAAAAAGTTTTTAGCATAAAAATTGAGCGAGTTATGATAAAAATAAGGTTGGTCCTAACTTTTTTCTACGAAAAGGTCATTTAAAACAACCCCCTAATTCCCCTCCTAATTAAAATTGATCTTTACCCTTCTGCGAATCTTTTTATACATGTACTAATAATACATCCTAAAAGTTTGACCATTTTAAAACGCTTAACTTTGGAAAATTTGGATCTTAAAGTGAAAAACGATTTTCCGCAATTTCGCAAAAATAACCATTTTTTTTCAAAATAACTCCAACAATACTGGAGATACGAAAAAAATGCTTAAGTACCGAATTGTAGTTTTTTTTAATTACAAAGATGTTTTATTTATTAGATTTTTTTGTACAATAAATATTTGGCGAGATATGGCCGTTTAAAGCGTCTATTTACCAGCGAGCACCACGTTATTCGAACCCTTTAAACTCATCCCATTTTAAAACTAAAAAATCTAAAAGGATTTTTTTCATAACCTTGTAGCTCTTAAAAAACCCTACAAAATTGTTTTAAAAAAACTTTCCATCATTCAAACTAAAGCCCACTTCGCAGCATAATAATCTCTAAAACCGGTATACTTTATACTTGTACCGGTATAATTTTAGTATGTTATTTTTTTTATATTTATACCTATTATATTGGTTTATAAGAATTGCAATGTTGTAAGGGGTGGTTTTTAAGGATTGAAAATTTGCTAAATAATGAAATTGGTAATATTTCAGGCAGTAATATTTTTAATTAATAAATCTGTTAGGCTATTCAGTTTTTTGAAAAATATTTTTTTTTATTAAGCTATAATAGGGGTTGATTTATGAGGGTCGAAAAGTTGCAAAATGAAATTAGTACATATTTTAAACAACATTATTCTAAAATTAAATCACTATAATAAATTAATTATTTTTTTTAGGTATTTAAAAATATATATATATATATATATATATATATATATATAATATATATATATATATATATATATATATATATATATATATATATATATATATATATATATATATATATATATATATATAAAATTTTTATATATATATATATATATATATATATATATATATATCGGTAATTTCAGCCAAATGTTGTAATTTAATGTTACTGTCATTTTACTCAAAATATTGTTGTACCCAGTATTGGAAAAAATATCTGCTGGAGAAACTCTATACCTTTCCCTCGCAATGGTAATTTTAAATAAATAATAATAATTTACAATAAAAATTATTGTTTGGTGCCACTTTTTCCTCTCCATGGACCGTTACCACACCCAATTACCACTACAATATATTAAATTTACAAAAATTTACTGCCCAATTCCGAAATTCAGTTACAAAAACTAATGAAACGTAGTCTGAGGGGCAATATTTTAAATACAATATCCTTGTGTTTTAAAAAAGTACCCATGTTTCGTTAAATTTTGACATGGTCACGAAAAGTATTGTCCACTCATGGTCCAGCCGGTTTCATCTAAAATTTAGTATAGAGGGCGCTTTGAAATAGCTTCAAATTTGTAGAACGACCGTTGTAAGCGTCAGTAAGCAAACGGCAGTGGAAGTGGGTGGATTACCGTTTGTTGTTACGTGATTAGTGACGGAAACTAACACAGATCAGGTAGGTTTTTTTTTAATATTTCAACTCCATGGTCGTTCTTATATATACTTAAATCTTAATAAATGTTTATAAAATTCTATAAACAAAGTTGTTTTATGTGCATGTTATCACCTACAAAAATGTATTGTGCTATGTTATTTTTTGCCTTTTATATTAAACAATTTGTTAAAATTTGTCCACTCCATGGTTATCCACTCCATGGACTTTAACTGCCCGTGGAGTAGACAAGTGTCCCCGGAGCTGACAAAGGCTAACGTGAAAATCATATTACCCTTATTTAGATATAACTGTTTTTAGGAAAGATGGCCTAAAATAAAATGCCAACCTCAGAAAAACGGCGTCAACAAAAACGAGACTCTGAAAAAAGGCGACGAGAAAAAATAAGATCAAATCCTGAGCTTTACCAAGAAGCCAAAGAAAAAGAAAGGCAAAGGTACCATCAGCGCAAAAAACAGGGAAAAATTAAAGGTATTTCCGATTTGTCCCATCGAAAACAAAGACTTGTAAGACGTCAGTGGAGACAAGCTAAGGCAAAAATCAGATCAAGTAGCAAAAAACAACTGTGTTTTTTAAAATCAATAGAGAATGATACTCCCCCTTCCATTCCTCTTAATGAACTTAAAGGTCAAAATGAAGATGAACACCAAGCCATTCCATTTACATTAAGAAAAAAATGCGGAAGAAAAACTGTATTAAAAAATAGGTCGAAAACCTATAAAGATCTTATAAAAACACAGCAAAGACTAAAAAAACGGAAAAAATAGTTAAGAAATACAAGATGCGATACCACAGACTAAAAAAAGAAGCTCCATCAAAGTAAGAACTCCAAAAATAGTCCTATGTCTAAGGTTGAAAGGGAGTTAAACGGGGAAAATGTTTCTAAAACTGTAAAAAGAAATTTAGTTTTCGCGGAAGCCCTCAAATCTCAATTAGAAATTAATTTTCGAAGTCAAAAAACACACCAGCAAAAACAACACTTTGCTAAAAAGGGTCACAACATGACTTGGAACTCTCCAGAAAGTGGACATGGGAAGGGGGCACCAGATGGTGTGGGAGGCTGTGTAAAAAGAACAGCCGATCGCTTAGTTGCCCAAGGTATGGATATTAATGACATAAATAGTTTATTTCTTCACCTAAAGAAAAGCTGCCAAAATATTGATTTTCAAATTATAAAAAGCGATGATATTGATTTTAATTAAAGGAACAATGAACGTAAGACAACTATACTGGACTATGAGTCCATATTAAATATGTATTTCATCTAAGAAGAATGAGTTGTTTATATTGTAAAGCCACCAAACCAGTGTACTCATTATCATTTAGGTGAAATGTTTTTTTCGGATATTCCTGATGTTGGCGGTCGCTTGAGATATTCAGACGTATATTCAGAGTCTGACTGTGAATCAGAAAATAACAAATCCACTGAGATTTTTCAGAAAAATTACTTGGAAAAAATCGAAAACGCAGAAGAAGAGACCGCACAAGTTAATTTTATGAAAAGAATTTTTTCTTCGAAAAAACTTAATTTTGTGTTTATATGGCCCGAAGAACTTGATGCAGAAATTGTCAATATAACCGAAATTAAAAAGATTTTACCAACCCCAAAAGTTTTAAGGCGAAACAAGTTTTGGATTGCAGATGAATACTTTTTAGGGATTCAAAATATAAAATAAAACAAATATTTTTTTGATTTTACTGTAAGTTTCTATGATTCTGTAATTTAACGTTGTTTAAATAAGAAGAAAAGGATCTCCAAGACCTTAATTTTACTTTTATAATTTTGTATTAAGAATATCTTATTAGTTTAAATAAAGTCTTAGCACCGTTTCACACTAGTTTTTGTTTAAATGGGATGATTTTAAAGAGACATTATACAAAAGGTATCCTCCATGGTCAAAAAGTCAACTCCATGGACACTCAATTTTTAATTTTGCTTAAAATTTTGTTAAAAGGAATGTTCGATCTCAACTTTGGTTACAAATCAACTCCATACATTATTTAAAACTGATTATCACAATATATTTCAAAAATTATTACTTTAAATTTTATATGTAAAAAAAGTGTGATTGCTCCTATTTCACTGAAATTACCCATATATATATATATATATATATATATATATATATATATATATATATATATATATATATATATATATATATGTCTTGAGTCAAGATTGTAGTATCCTTAAAATTAAATTCGTGTTTTTCATTTTTCTCGTGTTTGTGCAAAGCAGTCAAGGCATTTTTGGTGTATTTATGACCATTAAGGCGGCTATCCAACAACTCAGTATTTGTACCCTTAAAAAACAAACGGCGCACGTCATCATGAAATGGAATTGAATTAAGTAAAGAGTTAGAAGCTCCTAATTTCAAATTTTTATGGAAATCGATGCAGGACACAAAATTACGAGGTTTTGCCATTTTTTAGCATTATTTCCGGAACTCTAATTATGTATCATCAAATTGTTTTAATTTGTCAAAAACTATTTTTTTTTATTAAATCTCATGAGGGTTGGTTATTTAAGGGTTAAGTTATTGTAGTTAAATATTTATTATACCTTTAACTGTTAAGATATTTTTTCTACAATATAAGCATAATTAAATAATTTTAAGATGAAAAAAATTTTTTTTTTGTAATTTTGTTTTTAAGGGTAATTTTTAAGGGTTGACACGTTACAAATACAATGTAAGATATTACTCACAACATAAAAAAATATTCATTCTACATATTTAGCTATGATTTTAATTTACGTAATGTCTATTTCTATGTTTTTTTTTTAATTTTTAGCATAAGGGGTGGTTTTTCACCCCTAAAAATAAAAAGAACACTTTATATATATATAAACTTTAATCTAGAGGGTGACAGCAACTTAATTCCAAATTTTCATAAAAATTGGAACTGTACAAAAAAATCCGGAGGTCAAACACCTTTTTTCTCCCCACAGACTGTACTATGTTATCATTTAACATAATTGAACATGACCATATTTGTGACTTTTCTTATATTAAAAAAATAAAATAACTGTGTCTTTTTTTTAGCAGATATCTCTCAAAATTTTATAGCAGTTTTTTTAAAAAAATGACCACCATATAAAAATTTGAAAGTATTGTCTTAAACCCAACAATTCCATCATTTAAACATTTGTCATTAAGGTTTTTTTAATAAAATATTTAAGTGCAAATAAAGCGACTATCTGTTATTAGAATGCAGATGGGTGCAAAGTCTTCACCCTTAAAAATGTTATCTACCCCCCTGCAAAAGTGTATATCCAATTTTCAGCTTGCAGTGTTACGTGTTTTTATTACATATGTTTGTTATCAAAACACGTATGACCTTTAAAATAAGTCGGCGAACAATACAATTATCATTAAATAAGAACTACAGAGTGTACCTAATTTTGTAATATGCTTCTGATGTTAAAATATGTCTATTTCAACGTAAGTGATCTGAAATGACTTTATTTAGCTGGTAGATAGCGGCAAATATTTTATAGGCTATTGACTGTATAAAAAAAAGGGTTAAAAGGAACTAAAACGTAAAAGGAGTTTTATTGTTTTATACGTTCAGTTAACCCTAAAATATGGAAAAACCGCGGAGTGCTACCATTTTAAGTTGTGCATTTTATTTATGAGTAACATCTTATCGAATTTAACAACAAGAATAATAAAGCTAATAATTAAATTCCTCATGAAAAATAAAATTAAGCTATAGAGCTGCTTCTAGTTTACTTTTTTTATGTAGTCACTCTTTACTAACTTTAAACCTAAAGGGTCTCACCGAGTTTCCATATGAAATCTGCACTGGCGTCGTTGTTGACGTTAGTGCCTTTATTATGTTGCTAGTTGTTGGAAATAATATTTGGCCAATTATTATACTCCTAGCTTTATTCGTTTTTGCAAAAAGGTGTTGCAACCCCTAACTTTCAAATTGTTTTTCTACGAAACTGTGAGAGATATTTAAATGAAACCAAAGCGACATGGAAGCTAATATTAAGTATTTCATATCATATTCTTTTCATAATTTTTTAACCAATTATAAGCCAGGAAACCAAAATGTAAAAAATTAAGTGTGTTTTTTTTCAGGCTAGTTCTCGAGATACACCAACCAAAAAACTTACGTATTACCACTAGGTATTCAACTATACCTTATACCAGTAACATGAATGTGCGACGGGTGGAACATATTGAATAATAATAACAATGAATTTCTATGTAGGTAGGCACATAGTGTATTTTAGCCCATTCAAAACGCGGGTTCTGGTTGCCCAATTTCGCTGCAAGTAAGGACTACCTTCAGAGTATGTTTTTTGGTTCGCTGATTCCAAATTTCCGCAGCTCCGAAATTCTGGCATCACCTCTAAAAATCCAAAAAACACCCTTTTTGGGAGTTGTTTTTATAAAAATCTATGAATATGTTCTTTAGGCAAAAGAAAAAACGTTTTTTTCGAATTTGGGGATCCTGAAACCCTTGAACCCCGGGCACATCCCTAAAAGCGCAAAAACATCTTTTTTAGGGTTTTTTTTTTAAGAACAATCTTATGAAAAATGTATAGAAATTATTAAATATTAACAAAAATTTGTATTGGTATTCATTGTGATAAAGCAACCCCCAATCATCCCTAAAATATCGTACAATTTAACAAAATGCAAACAAAAAAATGTTGTGCTTTTTGCCTAAAACTTTGGCTAAATAGCCATTTTACGACCAAAAAAATATTTTCTTCCCCTAAGGGATTATAAGTACCCCTTTCACTCCTTTTGGAGGCTTAGAAAATATCTAATTCGAATTTAAAGGAAAACAAAGAGTTAATAATGTTTCTTTTGTATTTTTCTTTATAATACCAAGAAATTTGCTTTAAAAAATATCACCAGTAGGCAACAATAATCATTCTAAAGTAATTGTTATAATTTTGATTCGAATCGGATATTTTCTAAGCCTCCAAAAGGGGTGCGAGGGGTACTTATAATCCCTTAGGGAAGGAAATATTTTTTTTGGTCGTAAAATGGCTATTAATCCAAAATCTAAGGCAAAGAGCAAAAAAAAATTGTTTACTTTTTTTTTAATTGTACGATATTTTAGGGATGATTGGGAGTTGTTTCACCCCCAATAAATTACCTGAAAATTAAATTTAGCCTCAGACCTAGAAAAAATACCTAGAAAATACAAATTTTTATCAATATTAAATAATCTTTATAAATTTTTCATAAGATTATCAATAAAAAAACTCTAAAAAGGGTGTTTTTTTCCCTTTTGGGAGTGACGCTGGGGTTTAAAGGTTTTGGGACCCCCAAATTTTGAATTAGCGACCCAAAAAACGTTTCCTAAGAGTATTTTCTAGGTGCCTGAAGAACATATTCATAGATTTTATTTAAAAAAAACCTAAAAGGGTGTTTTTTGAATTTTTAAGGGTGATGTCAGAATTTCAGAGCTGCGGGACCCCGAAATTCGGAATCAGCGATCCAAAAAACGTACTCTGAAGGTAGTCTCTACTTGCAGCGAAATTGGACACCCAGAACCCGCGTGTTGAATGGACTAAAATACACTATGTGCCTACCTACATAGAAATTCATTATTATTATTATTCAATATGTTGCACCTGTCGCACATTCATGTTATGTTACTGGTATAAGTTATAGTTAAATACTCAGTGATAATACGTAAGTTTTTTGGTTGGTGTATCTTGAGAACTAGCCTGAAAAAAAACACTCTTAATTTGTTACATTTTGGTTTTCTGGCTTATAATTGGTTAAAAAAATTATGAAAAGAAAATGAAATGAAATACTAAATATTAGCTTCCATGTCGCTTTGGTTTCAGTCAAATATCTATCACAGTTTCGTAGAAAAACAATTTTGAAGTTAGGGGTTGCAACCCCTTTTTTTGTAAAAACAAATAATGCCAGGAGTATAATAATGGGCCAATTACTATTTCCAACAACAAGCAATATATGAAAACTCGGTGCCACCCTTTGAAAAACAAATTAGGTGAAATGGACTTTAATTCGCACAGATTGTATTTCCCCAAACTCGGGCTAACCACTCTTATTTCTTATGTAATGGCTTAGTGACGTCCCTTTGTTATGAACCTTTACTAATAGTCTTTACCATTAAAAACTATTGACAGCACTTACACATAAATAAAAAAGTTAAACAGTAAACATGGAGCAAAGTATAGTTCCAGGATATGACTCAAGTGAGACACCTGGAATATGCCGGCAAATTGTTTCTAAAGGGGAAAAAGCCAAAAATCAAAGCAAGTAGGAACTTTTACACTGATACTTCATTAATAAATTTGCTAACGCATTACAAGATTTGTTTCAGATACAACTCCTTCCAATAAGAATACATAATACTCTTATATTACAGTTTGTTAAATATATCTGCTTACATAATGATAAATTTGCTTACTCGCCCTTTATTACAGAACATTAACTTCTATTTTTAAATTCTACCTAGATTACAATGAACTTTAAAGCAGTCCAGTAAATCGCCCAGAGTACAAAAGGAGAGGCGAAAAAAAATCGGAAAATTATGAAGATTTGTAAAAAGTGTTGAAATTAAGCGGCGTTTACTGTTTCGTGCTCGAACAATTTCCGTATTTATTAACATGCCAAATAGATACGGGTATTAATTAAATAAAGTGATTAATAATTTTAAAATGACTACAATAAATTGGTGAATAGTAAAGTACAGAACTAAATAATTTGTTATTTTAATTAGTTTTATTAAAACAATACTAAATCAACATTTGGTAAACAAAAAACCTTTAAATAAAAAAATGAATATATTACGCCAGAAATATCAGACTAATTGAATTTTCTGAATAGTTTTTTGTTAGTTTAAATGTAATACCGCTTTATTACCCGCAAAATATTACATTAATTTGACTCTAGATTATAAAATAACAAATTTTAAGATAAATAAAAGCAAAGTATTTGCTTGCTAAATATTTGCCTTAGCATTGATAGACATATTTTTGTTACCAATCACACGTGCTGTGGTATATGATGGAGAATGTAAACTACTGCCAATAATACTTCTTAATTCGTTTATATCGCAACTTAGGGGTCGACTATATTTGCAAGGGGTCCGATGGTTCAAGTGCTCTGTAAAAACCCCATTTGAACTTAATGATTACGAAAATGAAAATACATGATAAGTGGTCCCGAGAGAAAAAAGTTTGAAGACCTATGATTTAGCAGCACGACATTGTGGCCGCTAAGTTTCCAATCGGACGCTCGAATGGCAGTAAATCCTTCTGGTTGTATGCCAAAATCATTTGTCAAAACTTTTGTACAAATTCCTTTCCACCCCTAACTTTCAAATCTGAATCAGTTGTTTGTAAGGTAAAGGAAAAATTCATTAATTCCCTTATTTGGAAAAACACGAAATTTTACATGAGAGACAGTAAAAATTTCGTCAACAAAGATCCACAGCAGATCTTCTTTTCTTTGTATTACCCAACTGGATCAAGTCCCTTGAGTTTTTTGGTGGATTTCAGATTGTTGCTCTTAACATTTTCAAAGCGTTTGACCAGGTCTGGCATGATAGGTTCCTTAACAAACTCCCTTCTTAGGTCTTCTACTTAAGCTTTGTTCTTGGCTCTTCCGTTTTCTTTCTAATCGACGTACCTGTTATGGCAGATAATAACAGTTCTAGCTTTCTTTTTATTGTAGATGTCATTCTTCCAGCTTTTACTAAATTAATGATGGGGTGCCTCATGGCTCAGTACTGGCACCAAAGCTGTTTCTTCTTTACATCAATAATCATCTCTCTTCCAGAACCAATCCTATTTATAATTTTGCTGACGATAGAACCCTACATTTTAATATTCAACTTCTCAAGCCTGTATCTAACCCTGATTTGGAAATCAAGCGCAGAGTAATGTAGTTATCTCTTACAAGGCCTTAAACTAATCTTAAATTAGGGCGCCAAAAATCTTGTCCACTTTAATGGCTTCAAAACACAGTCATGTTCGCTGTCGGGAAAAAAATCTGCCCATACGTTATATATGAGCGACCGAGTTATGCAGAACAAAGAGTCGTTCAATCTTGTTGACGTTACTTTTAAGAATAACCTTAACTGACATAAACACATTACATCTGTAGTCTCAGCAGCTTCAAAAAGCTTGAATTCCTCTTTCGAGGAGTATTTCTCTCCTTTTTATCTGTATACTCTGTATGCATTTAAAATTAGACCCTCCTTAGAATATAATGGCATGTTCTGATGTCTGGGGACTGGCGTCTCCTACAAATCTTAACATTCTTGATTCCATTCAAAGAAGAGCTGTTTGCCTTATTAATGATCCCACGCTTACAGGAAAGTTTTCTTCCCTTGCCCACCGACGGGCTGCATGGAATCTGTCGCTCTTTTTCAGGTATTTTTACGGCTTCTGCTCCGAGGAGTTGGCCAGTATAATTTCTCCTCTGGTAGCCCCCAATAGACCAACACGTGGTGCCACTTTTATGAATCCTTTCTTAGTCCAACTTCAGATCCTCAGATATCTCGCTTTGTTCGTTCCTTTATCTCTAGAGTGTGACTATGAAACCTCCTACTTGCAGAAGTTTTCCCTTCTCCAAATTTTCAAATATTTAAGTCTCGTGTGAATAAACTCCCTCTTACCACACTTAAGGGGGGAGATACCTTTAAACGCTTATATTTTTCTTGATTTTTATTTGTTTTTAATGAAAGAGTCATTATATATTCTTGAAAATTGGCATCAGGTTTATTTAAACATTAAAATATATATTTTTTAATTTTTTTTTTAATTGTCCAAAATGGCGAATGTACAGGTCGCAGCGAGACTTCTCAATAGGCGAGCATTGTAGCATCGGATCTAGTGATTTGAAAACAAAAACCAAAATTATGTGTGTTTATTAATGTCATAATTTCTAGATGAACCTAAAAAAATTTTTTTAAATTGTGGCAAAAAAATTAAAAAATATATAATGAAATTTTCTGAAATTTGTAGGTTTATATAGAAAATAATATCATTAAAAGATGTGTGCAAAATTTCAGAGAGATCGATCAATAACTTTTTGAGTTATCGTGTACGCCAATTTGAAAAATATGGTTTTGAGAAAAATGCGTTTAAAGTTTGAATACATATAGAATAGGGTACACATTTTTGGAACTATAGCAGAATATTACGGGCAAAGATAAAAAGACGACAGTTTTATTTTACTTGATGTCAAACTGACTTTTATTTACATAACTGGTTTTACCTTTATTTTAAATACAAGGTTACTAAAACTTAAAACTCAACAGCCTCTCTATTTAAAATAAACTAAACTTGCTTTTTCGCATACATCTTGGTCTTGATCTTGCCTTGTGTTTTACGATGTAGCCACTTTCATCCTTTTTTGTTTTAAATATCCATTTGTTATTTAAAGGCTTTTTGTCACCAGAATATTCTACTAACTCCCACGTTTGGTTGTCAATCAGAGCAGAATATTCTTCCTTCATGGCTGCACGCCAAAGGTCACTGTCAGGTCTGCTAAGAGCTTCTTCAACAGTCACTGGATCTGCCTCATCAACCATAGTTACAAAACTGACCTCATAGTCTTCTAAACTTCTCGGTGCTCTTCTTTCTCTCTCAATTCTGCGTAAAGTTTGTGTAGTTTGGTTTGATGAAGTTGGATGAATCAGATCAGATGGCTCAAAAACTGTATTGGTCATATATTCGTAGTCAAAGTCAGGTGTTTTAAAATTAGGTTCTATCTGAGGAATAGCTTCGCCTAACGCGGTATCTGGCGCACTCGTAAGAGTCGACGATGCTTCTTGAACTTCTGTAACACTTCTACTAGGTTCAGTTGTTACTTCTGCTTCAATTTGTTCTTCTGGAAAAATGAAAAAATGCTTTTCATTTTTCTTCTGATCCTTTTTTAACAGTAAACTGTCCTTCTCGTTTTCAAAAAATGTCACATCTCTAGCAATAAACACAATCTCGTATACATTATAATATTGATTACAATAAGTTTATGAATTGGTGTAGAGCGAAAGGTGTTGCTGGAAAATATACCGAAAATATATATTTCTTGTGTATTTTGAGGAAAAAACGAAGATTTGGAAAGCATCATCGTTATGATCGACTTATTCGGTGATCAAAGCTATGCTACGCATAAACAATGACGTGGATATCAGTAAATTTTGTAAGCATTTCGCTTATTTAAAGCCTCAAGGAGAAGGATACCAGCCCAAAAAATCAAAAATTCTAAGCAAAGCGCAAATTGACCAGTTTCTGAACTGTGCACATTTTTGGAATTATAGCAGAATATTACGGGCAAAGATAAAAAGACGACAGTTTTATTTTACTCGATGTCAAACTGACTTTTATTTACATAACTGGTTTTACCTTTATTTTAAATATAAGGTTACTAAAACTTAAAACTCAACACACATAAAGAATAGGGTCGTCACGGTTTACCCTATATAATATAAGAAATACTTAAAATTATGTTCTAAAAATTTGGTGACGTATTCTTAAACAAACTTACATTTACTTAACATTTTATGAAAAAAAAATTTCAAAATTTTACAGGTAATCCCTCTCTTAAAACACCCACTCGACGTTAGTACTTAGACATTTAACCTTTGCTCAAGATAAAAAAAATGCGTAGGCAAAAACAAGTGAAGAGGTCTTCTTATTGATCAGTTGCTGTTAAAACCATGGTTACTGACTTTTTGGACCAATGCAGTATATTTTGATTTAGTTGTTTTTGCTTTCGTCACTCTCCAATTATAAAAACGTGAAATTTGGCATGCAGGTAAAGTTTTTTCTAGAAACCCTAAAAAATTTATTACTTTCAGTCCTCTTAAAACAGAAAAAAAACTATTTTTTCTTGATAACATTTGGTAAATTACCACTTTAAGCATATATTTGGCAGGACTAAAATATCAAAAACTGCCTAAAGTGATGACACTGGCATATTTTTTATCTTTATGACGGCCCACGAAGGTGTATGAAGCCTATAGCGCGAATACTCATTTTTCCCCAGTTTCGTCAATGATGTACCAGTATCGAAACATGCAGATATTGTATTTTACGGGACCTTTTTAGACTGGGTAATGTTATTTAGACGGGACCGACAGTTTAACGTGAATTCCGAACCATGCACTCCAGCATGTGGCCTTCTGGCAATGTCACCCATCAGACTACTAGCTTCGCCCGACGGTGCATAGGTTGACAAAATTAAAAATATAGTAATTGGCGAGTATCTATAATGAAAAGCTGGCCAATCGCTATCTTCTTTGGTGGCCAAACTTCTAGCTTAGCTACTTTTCAAACAAAGATAACAGCCCCACAAAAAAAAAGTTGAAGGTCCGGAAGGCTTGGCCATGGATCTCTATGTTTTTGGGGTCGTTGAATCCGAATCCGGGTGTCACCCCATCAGGTCAGGGTCAAGGACATTTCGAAGTCAACTAAATTTGAAGAGTGTACTGACCCCGGATTTCGGTTCAGCGACCTCAAAAACATTAAGGTACCTTGGTCAAGTCTTTTGGACTTATAACTTTTTTTTGTGGGGCTGTGTAATTTGCTTAGCTCTGTCTGCAACATTATTTATGGATCTGTTGCAGATGTTTAAAAACTAAGAAATGGTGGTGAGTTGTCAAAATAAAATTAAAAATTAGGCTTTTTGTTTTCATTTCAATGAGATGTCTTAAGAGTCCATTTGCGCCGCGAAAATTGGATCCAATTTGGGGTTCGGGGCATAATATTTTTCTCAAAAATGGTATAAGTTATCGATAATTTTTAAAAACTATATGAAAGCCAACACTTAAATCTAGGCTTCTGCTATAATAGTTTTTTAAATTTGGATTTAGTTTTTAATATTTCCTTGAGTGAAAGTCACCCTAAAATCGTTATGTTTAGATACTATTTTCTCTTAACTCGATTCATATTGCAAAAATCTGTTACAGCAGAGGCATATATTATTTCCTTACCTTTAAAATGGTGTATAATTTATGTCATTTAAGTGAAAAATAGTTACCGAAAAACGTTATCTCCTGTAGGCTTGCAATCGGAAACAACATCGCATATTGCATCGATAGACTGAATTTGGGAGAACCTAAATAAAATATAATATAGTTTAGTCTCCGCCCACCGTCTCCGCGTCCTTTCGCCCGACCCCTAAGGTCTAGCGTAAATGCACTCTTAAGAGATTTCATTATATTAAATCAGTAATAATAGATAATATCAAAAATTTTGATTGCTTAATTAAGTTAGTCGTTTAAAACTCCCGTTTAGTAAAAATGTATATTTTAAGTATTAATGTATTCAAGAACTTTCTTTGTGTAGCACGTAACTTAACACGACATTATTCGAGCTTAGAGCTGGGACGTGAAAGTTTCATGTATTTTTAATTTTTGCCAAGACGAAATTTGTACTCGTAACCGCACTTATGTCGGCAATGAAGGTAGAAAATAGAGATAGGTACTTAGAAAAACTAGGTTAAACCATATAAGCTTTTTAAGCTCGGTTTTAACGTTTATCGTCATGCAATAGATTTTGTCTTTATTGTTTTGTTTTATTTTCTATATGTATTATCAGTATATAAAATGTCGTCCTTTATTGTATTATTTATACTAAAAAGACAAGAAAAATGCCGGTAATTGTGTAGAATCGAGGGCTCCACTTTTTTGGGATGTAAAATCAATATGATTATTATTAATTTTTTTTGAGTTGTCAAATATGTTTATTCTTTAAGTTCAATAAAAATAGAGTGTTTAAAAAAAAACAAAAATGTCAATTTTTCGATTAAAAAAAAATATATTTTTGAAAAATCCAAAAATACCCATTTTTAAAATAAAAATTAAAAGCAAAATTTTTTTTTTGGGATTTATCTTAAAAGATTCGTAAATCCGCCGTAAAATGGAATAAAATAAAAAAAAACATGTCAATATCTCTATTTTTCGATTTTTTTATGGCCAAAAATAGGTGGTGTCGCGATTCTAAACAAATACCAAAACGCCCTATTGTATTGTATAGTTGTTTTATTTTTATCTTTAGTTAATAAAAGTGTCTTTTATCTAATTAAGAAACAAAAAGATTTTTTTTATCGTTTGTGAAGCGAAATATTAACAATCAAATTATGCATAATTAACATTGTCGATATCTGTCATGTATGAAAGCCATGCATTCATTTCGGAATATCTCGAAAACGGTTCTTACGATATTTTTAAAAACTAATGCAATATAAATCAAAGTATATATTAGGAAATTTACAAAAAAAAACTAAATTTTTGACCGTTTTGTTAAAAAGATATAGATTTTGGAAAGTTTACTAGATCTGTTTGTTATTAAGAAATAGTGTACACTATTTTTTATTTTTTTTACGTAATTGCCCTTATGGAAGATGTCTACTACAAAAATTATATTTTCAAGCATTGAGAACCTTTAATTTTTAATAAAGCGTATTCGGAATATTTGGAACAGCGCTTAATTTGGGGTTCATTTAAAATGCTGCATCACAAATAAACTAAAATAGGAAAAGCCCAGAATATCTTGTGTAAAGCATAGCTACTAGATACCGGTCTTTTAGATATTTAATCCATTTTTCCTCGGTTCCATCAACGATTTCCAACATACAGTTACTGCATTTTGTAAAATAATCGGATTTTTATCTTAAAATCATCCAGTTAAGAAGTAACCAGTTTTAGAGGGAGGATTTACTAACTTTTCGTACGTAGGTCGGGCAATTCAAGCTCTCTGTTAACTCTATCACCACTATTATATCGGGTGGTGCGTCGCCGAGCCGAACATAGGAAATCCCATGTAAATTTTAAGGGGGTCAATTATTGGCTCACCTGTACATTTTACAGAAAAAAATGTAACATAACTTTTTAAAGAGACAAATCTGACAAACCCTTGTGCTAAGTTTCAAAAAATTTTAATAAGCGAATCTTAAATTATTCAATTAAATGTAATTGCAAAATTATCAAATTTTCGGTTCAGGTAAAACCAAACAGACACCAGCCACCAACAAACAATTTGTTATAAGGCTTTGTCAAATCTGACGTACAGGGAATGTTTTTTTTCGTTTCATTAATCTCACAACCATTACATTCAAAGTAAAAGACACGTAAACATTTTTTTATAAAACCTTTATTTAATGTAACAATTCGAATTGATTGCTAACTTATTTTTGTGCATTTAATATTTAATTTTTAAAAATAATGTTTTTTATTTTTTTCCAAGTTATACTTCTATTACTTAGTAAGATTGTGTAACTATATGTAGTTCCGATAAAAAAAAGCTTGTTTTTTATTTGCAAAATTTGCAGTATCCTGCGAGAATGGGAAGAAAACAAAACAGCCAAAATGGAGTAGTCCTCGCGGGCAAAGTCGCGAGCGAAAAGCTAATCTAATAATAGATCTAATAACGAAGAAACTAGGGATTTTTGCAAAAAAACTTCAGTTTCATAATCAACGCCCCAAAAACCCATGTATGACAAATGTCATTAAATCGAGAATGGGCTCGGTTAGTAAAAAATGATTTAAGTGTTATAAAAGATAAGGTGCGAAATTCGAAATTTTTCCCGGTAATGGTTATTATATCAATGATAAATATACAGTTGTAATGTTTTTGATCTGGGTAGATCATAATAGTACTATGAAAGTTTGAATTTTCCTGATACGTGTTTACATACCAGTGGGAAAACCTCAATTTCCTATGACAGTGTGCTTCCTGGAACCCTTTATTATGCTTAATAATCATTATTTCACAGATAAAACAATAAAATAAAAATTTACTATTATGTTGTATTATCCTTTACAACACGAAGCAGCGTTCGCATTTTGTCTCTCTCGCTCTCAGTCATCCAGAGTGGGGGAAATTAATTTAAAGTGTAGAGAAAAAATCAACTTTAAATTGATGTTTAATTTACTTAAAAATTACCTACATGTAAATAATTTACAATATGATAGCTGTTTACACCTAACAACCCATAAATTGCGGCTGACTTAGAGCTGGCAACCATTTTTTTCTATTCCCTACATTATTTTCTTTTAAATGGCGTTGGATATACTTAAAAACGCGTATGTGGAATTTAGTAACAAAAAAATTACAATATATTTAATTAAAGGTATAGTTGGATCAGCATAGGAATGAAAATTCGGTTCTCTTTCAAAAGAAAAACAACATAAAATGTATGGTTGGATCGGTATAAAAATAAATATTCTGTTCTTTTTAAAAAATAATATAAAAAGTAGCTAAAGAGGTTTGATTTGAACTGGGGCCGCTTTTGCTTTTTATAATGTGGCACTTCCCGCACGTGTCTGTAAAAATTTTCAAAGAGCACCGAATTTTCTTTTTTATACTGATCCAACTGTAGTTTAAAAGGTTTAATTTGAACTGTGGCCGCCTTTGCTTTTTATCTTGTGTCGCTTCCCCCATGTGTCTATAAAATTTGTCCATATAAAAAGCAAAGGCGGCCGTCTATCCAAATCAAACCTTTTTAGCTACTTTTTATGTTTCTTTTTCTTTTCGAAGAGCACCGAATTACACAGGTTTACAAAAGAAGAAAGTCATGCCCTTTCAAGAAAACTATGTGATCCTTAAGTATTTTGCCGCGCTGAACACGAATCTGAGGTCCGTTTGGCCCCATGATGTCACAGTTTTTTTAAACAGCGGACATAACATCAAATTTCATGATATAAAAAATATTAAATTCAGTTGTTGTAAATTTTTTTAACTTTAACTTTTTTTGCTGGAAATTATTTTTCGAAGTATCTCGAGTGTTTTTCCAGTTAAACGACAACTTTCTCAAGCGATTTGGGTCAAAAAACATAACCTCAAAAATATCACATATCGAAAATACGGTATTCCATTGCTAAAAGTGATGTCCACTTTGCATATTTTGATGGGATTGGACATTTTGAAGAGTTTCTATTGTTTCCAGTATATCCCCCGTCCGATGATACTCTCCTGATGAATTTGGACCGAGAATCATAACCTCAAAAATACATGTAATCGAAAACTTAGTGTCCTTTTGCTAAAAGTGATTTCAGCTGCTATTTTTTGTTGAAACTGCACACTTTGTAGAGTTTCTATTGTTTCTAGTATTTCCTCCCTTCAAAGGTACCTTTCCGATGGATTTGGGCCGAGAAACATTACCTCAAAAGTACGTGAGTGCGCTAACACGGTATCCAGTTGGTATAAATCAGTCTTTCTCAAAGTGGGCGATAACGCCCCCTTGTGGGCGCTGAAGGCCTAGAGGGGGGCGGTAAGGGACCCAGAAAAAAGTGGGGGGCGCTGATGTGATTTTGGGGGGCGATGGGTGATTAGTAACTTCAGCTACTTCACATTTTAAAATTTACTGAAATTAAAATCCTTCTACTACACAACATCCATTTATTAGTTCATATTTTTATCCTATTTTATTGTATAAATATAAATTAAAAATATACTAAATATTTAATATTTTTAATGCGTTCACAACGCTATTGATATTAAACACTGAAAGATATTCGTATCTTCAAGTGTCGCAGGTGAGGTCCCCACCTTCGAAGACACCTATTAAAAATATGTATATATTGTTGCGGCCAAGCAGAGCACTAGCCAAACGCGGGATTTTTTTATGTATCTAGTAAAAATAAAGAAAAAATAAAATTAAAATTAGAAGGTTCAATTATAATTCACGTTTGGCGCGAACAAATATTGTACGCTTTATTTGTGCAATCCTGTGTTTTAGTCTGTCAACGTTCGTCGGTCCGTGTTTGCGGAGTACAGTTGCCCAAATACACAGCCGCGGCTCGCGACCGTCCGGCGACTGACGTAACTAGAGGTGTGTTGTTCGCGAACGATTCATTTAAAAAGAACGAATCAGTGCACTGATTCGAATAAAATAATTTCCTGTTTTCAATGGTTTCCAATCTTTTTGAGCCACTTGCTCGATCGCTCTGCGATGAAAAACGAACCTAGTTTGGATGATTCGTTTCGTTCATAAGGTCACTAAGTCAGAATCGGACTCGAACTCGAAGATTCGGTATTCGGTATTTTATGACGGCAAATCGATCGTTTTTGTGCTACGACCTGGCAAGTGGCGAGCGGTCTGTTATATTTCGATTTTGCTCACATTATCGGAGGTGTATCAGGCAAACAATTTATGCGTATTGTCGGTTCGAGTCAATTTTGACTATATACCTGGCAATAAAGAGAACTTTTTTTTTGTTTTAACTATTCTTTTAAACAAACACTTAATTTGGAGTTACATTTGTAGGTTTTATTAATTATAGTTTTTGAAAGTTTTATTCCAAATATATTTTTTAAAATTATACCAAAATGAAATAAATGTAAATAATTTCTTTATTTAAGATAACTCTCACATTTTTTGTGGAATTCAAAACCGACCGAGTCCGACCGGCATCATAATAAAGTGAATCGGTTGCGAACGAATGTTTTCAAGTGAATGAATCAAATGAATCGATTCAGTAAAAAGATTCGAACTTCCCACCTCTAGACGTGACGTTCCGCCGCATGCAAGCATCGCACTCGATCGCCCTCCCGCCAGTCCGCCCGCTACCCCGATACTCTTAATATTGTAAAGTTGAATTCTATTATTATTGCTCAATGTTGATTATTGTTAATTTTGAATAAAAGATACTTATAATATTGTAAAGTTTCATTATTAGTGCTATCTCTGGTAAAAAAAGTGTCGTTTAGAATATAGGTTTAATTAAACTCCAGGCTAGACTAACATGTTATTGAGATTTTTAGGGTGAAAAAAAAATGGGGGGCGCTACAAAATAACTGATTTTCAAAGTGGGCGTTAGACCAAATAAGTTTGGGAACCTCTGGTATAAATGATGTCGACTTTCTTATTTTTAATGGAAAGCGCAGTTCAGAGTCCCGTAAGTATTTTTATCCTCCACGGACACCCTAGCAGTTGGTAAAGTGCTAAAAACATAAACTCAAAAGCCCGTGATAGCGATAAAACTGTGCTTGTTTTGAGTCCCCTCGCCTTTCACTATGTCTAATTTTTAAAATTCATTTTTGGCGCACTCGCTTATGGGATCTAAATCTCTCGCTAAAATTCCTTTTTAAGGCCTTTCTTTTGTGTTCCACGAGAGGATCCCTTTGCAGATTCCAGCAGTAATCCGCCAACATGTTGATGTCCCAAAGACATTGATAACGTCTCACCATTTCTTTGATATCCTGAGGGAACCTTTCCCCCTGCTCCTTACTGTAGTCTTCCAGATTTACTGGGAATATGTCTACATGAGAATCCAAAAAGTAAATCTTGAGGCTCATCAAACACCCTATAGCTTCGTAATTCTTGATTAATTCCTTTACTATCTTTTTGTAATTTGGATCTTTGTTGTTCCTAAAAAACTTCTCACAAACATCAACAAAAACTCCTCCAAGCCTTACGGCACTCTGAACTGCGCTTTTCATCAAAAATAAGGAAGTACCACCTGGATACCGTTTTATTGCTATCACGGTCTTTTGAGGTTATGTTTCTTGACCCAAATCCATCGGGAAGGTACCTTCGGAGGAAGAAAATACAGAAACAATAGAAACTCTTGAAAGTGTGCATTTCCAAAGGACACTGAGTTTTCGATTACATGTATTTTTAAAGTTAGGTTTCTCGGTCCAAATTTATCAGGAGAGTATGATCGGAGGGGAGAAATACTGGAACCAATAGAAACTCAAAAATGTCCAATACCATCAAAACATTCAAAGTGAACATCACTTTTAGTAAAGGGATACTGTATTTTTGATATGTGGTATTTTTGAGGTTATGTTTTTTGGCCTAAATCGCTCGAGGAAGTTGTTGTTTAACTGGGAAAACACTTGAGACATTTTGGAAAGTAAATTCTAGCAAAAAAAGTTAAAGTTGAAAAAATTGAAACTAACTGAATATCATTTTTTTATATAATGCATTTTGAGGTTATGTCCGCTGTTTAAAAAAACTGTGACGTTATGGGGCCAAACGGACCTCAGATTCGTGTTCAGCGCGGCAAAATACTTAAGGATCACATGATTGATGAGGAGATTAAATGGTACGGATCTCGTACTATTGTACAATTTCTGGCTTATAGTATTGATCTTTATTTTCTTTTAAAACCAAGTTATTTGTTATTTTTAAGATACGGATTTCATTTTCAGCTATCTTTGTTTAGAGGTTTTACCCCCGAATACAATTGTTATTTTTATTGTTCTTTTTAATTTGTTTTTCTGTGTAATTTTTCGGAGTTTCAAAATTATGTAATGTTCTAAATCAGTGTACCTAATGTCGGCGAATGCCTTTCATTATTTTATTAGGCTTTCTAATTAGATTTTTTAAACTATTTATTTAAATTATTATTTAAAAATAAAAGATTGTTTTTTGCCCCCTATAAATTTCATGTCGAGAGAAACTCAATTACACTTTTTGGATTTTTTTTTAAAGGAGCATACACAAAAGAGTTGTTTGAAATCCGCAACAATAGTCATATTTCATCCAGCGGAAATCTTAGAGGGTTTAAAGTTTTGGCATTGGATTCTTGTCGTTTGTGTGGAATACTCCCGCAGGCAAATATATTATAATGTCAAATTCCCTTTAAATCTATGTATGTACACGAAATATTTTTAAAAGTTTGCCCAGATATCTGTTTGAATTTTAACAATCCATACGTTAAGCATGTACTTTTGTGCAAAATACATTTTATTAGAGTAATAATTGTTTAAATCTGTATCAATCTCTTAATATTTTTAAAGCAGTTTAAGGCGATTATATAGTATCTACGTAAAAGGAAGATAGTTCGTAACCACTATAAGCAATTTTGAAGCTTTTGTCGCGAAAGAAACGTTCAAACGCGGTAACTAATATTGTTTTTCTAGGTATATTAATAAGGGTTATGTTTTCGCCAATGCCCTAAACGGTTTAACTATCATTTGATCTTGTTACGTTTTTCAGAAGTAGGAATCTTATACTGGTTATGATTAAAACTGTCACCATCGTTCAGTCGCGAAAAAAGCTTATCGTTACAATGTAAACATATTATTTTGGTATCATGCAATACCCGCTATACTGGTTATTTTATTAAATATCAAAAAAACCGCATGATTATGAAGATTTTAAGCTTTTTGATCTACTTACTTGTGTCTTGTTTGGGTGTTTATTTTTATTTTATTTGACAATTTAAAAATGACTAAATGTTTGCAAGAATCAAAGCAATGTCAGATATTCTGGCTGAATTTCTTGATCGATCCAAGTGTTCTTTTAGAAAATCCGCGTTTTTTTAAGACGCCAGTGGTATTGTCAGGAACTTTCCTGTTCTGTTTAGGGATATCCTTGTTTTGTTAAAACCAGTTTTGTGTGAGGAAATATAATAATTAAACTGGCTAGGTATTACGACAGTAAATAGTTTCTTTTAGTTTGCCGTTTTAATATAGAACTTTTCCAAATAATTTGTAATACAACCAATAAATACTGAATCAGATATTAAATAATGTAGGGAATAACACTTTTAAAATTTAAATTTTTCCTAATTTCTGATAATTTTATTTGAGTGCATAGTGACTAAATTACAGCTCTTCCCTTACTAAAAAAGATATTACATTGAAATTTGGCATACATATATAGGGTGTAAATAGACAACTTGCCATCGAAACAGGTGTAATATAAAACTTCTACTTTACCCGGAAGTGAACCCAAGTCAATAATTTTAAATGAAACCCTGTAATTTTTTTTTTTGGTTTATATTTTAAAAGTCACATAGGTATTAAAATTGTCTTCTCAATGATATATTACGAATTGTTGTTTTTAAAATTCGGCATGGGAAGCATTTTGCCAAATTCAATCTGTCACTATCAATGAACTTGTAACAGTAACTTACTAAGAGCATTTATTTTCTGGTTTAAGCAAAATAAACAACTTTTAATTTTTGACAAAATGTTAAATATTTTACTTTTTATTTAAAACGCCTTTTTTGACGTAACTATTCTTAAATATTTGTAATAAGAAGATGACCATATTAAAAATTAGAAATATTAGTGAGTATGCACATGATCTTTAGGTAAAAATTTAATTTTTCATCATTTACATGTAAAAAAACTAAACGAGGTTTCTTATTGAGCCCCTGCTAACAGTGGCAATATTGACTGCAAAAGTGTGGAGGGGGGCAACTGTTTACTTAAAAAATGTAATGCAACATCCGAGGAAAAAAATTAAATTATTCATATATTTATTTACTTTGTTCCAAAAAGTAGGGGAAAGGGCTCCCTCCAAGCCTACGCCACTGCCTGCTAAGCTGTATAATATCTGACTTCCAATTTTGACCGTTTTAATTATTGAAAAATAAAAGTAAGATTTGGAATTTATAATTAATTAATTGTAATATTAATTTACGGAAACCTTTCCGGTGCCTAGGATATAGCCGTACCTAAATGACATTGGAAATAACATTTGTTATTTTTTCAGTATCTATATATTCCGAAAAATTTTATTGATTTACTTATTGCTTTCAGGTAAATTAGCGCCCTGGGCCCTAGGCTAAATACGGGCCCTGGCCTGGCAATTACGTAGGCCGGCCCGGGGCCCTCGCCATGCTCATTAAGGAGTACCGGATCCCGCTGCCGCTCACCGTGGAAGAGTACCGGATTGCGCAGCTTTATATGATTGCGGTAAGTATAATGTGGCATGAAGCTAAGCATATATGTAAAAAATAAAGGAAATGCAAAAGACTTAGTAGTAACGGGTATATTGCAGTACAGTCTCGAACACAGGAAAAAGCTTTAAGAATCACCCTAAGATGTGAGAGAAACACCCGTGGCAATTTTAGAAGGAAGGAATTTAAAATCGTAACATTTTAATTTAAGAATGACAAAAGCAAAAACATATAAAGAAAAGGTCTCTCCATTGGTTAATTGCATGTGTAACCATGGGATCTGACTTTGTACTAATGTGATTTATTTGGTTTAGTTGTTTTTGCTTATGTTACTCTCATATTAAAGTAGCCCTATTATTACTTTTACAGCATATTTCGCTCTTCAAAGAGTAAAACAAAAATCGTACTATAAACAGCATATTAAGCGGTTTAAAGCATGTGCGAGCTTTTAAACAAACGCTTCATGACAGTTGTATGTGGTATTGTTAATTTGAGACAGTTTTACACCTCTAAAAAAAACCTTTTTGTATTAAATTTTTTAACATTCCTTTTGTGATTATAAAAAGCACCCCATCAACAATATTCTTAATGCGTGAAAAATGTAGGTACTTTGTACCTGTGACAGACGGATAGATATCGACGTGCATGAGTTGCTTACTGTCTTGGTGTCCAGTGAGGGTTCGTTTTATTACCTGAGCACCATAAAAGTGATACATTGTTAAGTTAATGCCCAGTTAGGTTACATAATCAATATAAATACAGAATATTTACAATTAATATACATAAATGTTTCTTTACAGTTAGTTTCATATTTTATACCGGGGCAATATATTAATATTAAAAGTTACAAAGCAGTTGATAAGTGCAATACAGAATGACAAAACCAGTTCAACGAACTTTCATAAGAAATCTCGATACCCTAATATAAAACACAAAGTAACCCTATGATAACTTGTTCTGAATAATTACACGAGCACACAAAAAAAATAAAATTGTCTGAGCATTTAACCAGACCCATCCATCATGATGCGCTGAATCCAAATCCTAGTACCGTTTGGTCCATACACTCTCAAAATTTTGAGTAAATTGCGAAAAACTGCTAAAAATGGTTAAAAATTTAAGTAAATTGCAAAAAAAACGCTGAAAATGGCTTAAAATTGCAGGTATAAAAATGATAAAAATTTAATTAGTATCTTGCAAAAAAGTGCTAAAAATGGTTAAACATTCTAGTTGAGTTCAATATAAACGATTTTTTTTGTTGAACTCGATCAAGTATGTTTTTTATGTATTTGAATACGCTGAATCCAAATCCGAAGTTCCTTTGGCCCGTACATCCTCCAAGTTTTAAGTAGATTCCAAAAAACTGCTAAAAAGGAGTGAAAATTTCGAAAAATTGCGGTTATGAGAAAGAATAAAATTTTCTTAAACAGGATCAAGTAGGTTGCTTATGTATTCATTCGCTAAATCTATATCTGAAGACCATTTGGCCGTATGCCCTCTAAATTTTGAGTAAATTACAAAAAACTCCTAAAAATGGCTCAAAATTGCGAAAAATTGCAGTTATGAAAATGAAGAAAATTTTCTTAAGCAAAATTAAGTATGTTTCTTATGTATTTTGTTACGCTAAATCTAAATGCAAAGTCTGTCTGGCTTGTTTTCATACATGTAATATTTCGCAATTTTTAGCAGCTTTTCGCAATCTACTCAAAATTCGGAGGGTGTTCGGGCCAAACAGAGTTCGGATTTAGATTCGGCATATTAACATACTTGATCGAGTCAAATAGAAAAAGATTGTTTTCATAACTGCAATTTTTAGCCATTTTCAGCGTTTTCTTGCAATTAGGGTTCATGATTTCTCGAGCTTATCAATTTCTCGGGTCTCGAGAATTCTCGAGGCTAATTTCTCGGGTCTTCTCGGGTTGTCGAGAAATTTACAAATTGCGTGTACTACACTTAGCCCGAGAGCTGGCAGTAATTTTTGGGTAGGTATTTGAGGCAAGCTGAAAACTTGTCATATACTTCTCCTATTAAACCCCAACGCGGAACTGCAGACCTGGCTGGTGAGTAGCGGGGCTAAATCAACCCCTAAATTTTTATTTATTTTTTTTTCCAAAAATGTATTTGAGGCAATATGCGATTTTTATATGTTGTAGTTGAATGGTTTAAAGAATTAAAAAAAAATCCGTCAGACGATTTTGTCGGGGTTTTAACCTTGCAAGGCGCGTGCAAAAATGATTTGCAAAAAATATAAAAAATGTATTTGAGGCAACTTGAAATTTTAATAGGGTATTATTTATAACTAAAAAATAAGATTCTTAAAAACACAGATCATTTTGGTGGGACTTTCCATATGCCTGGTGATCTAAAAAATGATGTATAGATGCGACTGAGTAGCGCTATAGACAAGCTGCTGTAGTGTAAGAGAAAACGTTTATCGGCAGCTGTTTGCGTTCTTACTTACCCCGTTACTATTAACTATAGCCATGAGGTTTCTAGTCGTAATTTCGGAGTAAAAAAATAAAAAAAATTGTGAATTTCTGCTAAAAATGGTTTAAGTAAAAATCAACAATCAGACTACAACATATAAAATTGCATATTGCCTCAAATACATTTTTGGAAAAAAATATTTTTAAAAATTAAGGGGCTGATTTAGACTCGCTACTCACCAGCCAGGTCTGCGGTTTCGTGTTGGGGTTTAATAGGAGAAGTATATGACAAGTTTTCAGCTTGCCTCAAATACCTACCCAAAAATTGGTGCCAGCTCTCAGGATAACTTTGCAAACCATCTGAACTCAGTTAGAGTAGAAACACGAATGAACGTGTATGTATTACCTACTGTATTGTATCATGTATAAAACGACGCCGCCAGAGCGCCTGCCGCGCGCGAGCCTCGAGATCAAAATGTACCACTGCGCTTTGGCCCGTGCCGCCCCGCTGCCGCGCGTTTAAAACAAACGGCAAACGCAAATAGTTTTATTTTACAATTTCATAGACTCAAATATGATTTCTCGAGTTCTCGAGTTTTCTCGAGTTTGATTTCCCGGGAACAAAGCCCAACGATTTCCCGGGAATTCTCGAGCCGAGAATTCCCGGGAATGAACCCTACTTGCAATTGACTTAAAATTTGAAGTGTATACACCCAAACGGACTTCGGATTTAGATTCAGCGTATCGAAATACATAAGAAACATACTTGATCGAGTTCAATAAAAAAAAATCGTTTTTATTGAACTCAACTGAAATTTTTAACCATTTTTAGCAATTTACTCAAAAATTTGAGGGTGTATGGGCCAAACGGATTTGGTTTCGGCGCATCAAAATACGTATAGATGTATGGGTCTGGTCAAATGCACAGACCACCTTATTTTTTTTTGTGTACCGGTGTTATTTTTCCCTTTTTTAAAAATCTCTCTATGACATGTCTTTTAAATGTTTAGATATTAAGTTAATAGTTTCGACTCCTTTGGAAATTTGATTCAAAATACCGTGATTTGTTCTACAATTTAACAGATGTGTATTATTTTGAATATGTACTTGATTATTAAGAGTTATCGACGTGTTATGTTTTAAATCATTTGACAGTATTTTGTAAACTTGTTTCCACTGGTCAAGCTTTAAGATATACCCTATCGGATTTAAGTTTAGTTCTCTATTAGTCTGTTTCGTTCGGAAAAAAAGGTCATTTAATGATACAAGCAAACCATTTAGCACAGTTGTTAAAAAATTTAAAAAAAAACAGTAAAAAATGGAATTTAACAAGGTTTTTTGATTTTTTTTATTAATAATTTGAAGTTATTGGCATAAAAGAGTATAATAAGAGAATTAAAATACGTAAAAAAATATAATTATTTTAATACAAGTTCATTTATATGACCAGAGTAGTCAAAAAAATTAAAGCAAAAAATCTATTTTAAAACCTTTAAAAGTTTAACAAATTTAAATTTATACAATAAGAAAATTTTATATAAAGCGACTACGAACGTCTACGAAGCATTCCCCACCAGAACCAACCTCGGTTTTTACCAGGAGTCGAAGATAGGACCTGGAGAGTGGCAGACGCGTCGTAGTGAGCACCAGATGCTTTAACAGGATTGACCCACCACCAGCAGCGATAAAAGCAAATAGAGATGTGACTACGAACCTCTACGAAGGATTCCCTACCAGAACCAACCTTGGTTTTCACCAGGAGTCGGAGAGAGGACGTGGAGAGTGGCAGACGCGTCGTAGTGAGCACCAGATGCTTTAACAGGGTTCACGGACCACCTGCAGGGATAAAAGCGATTAGAGATGTAATTACGAACCTCTACGAAGGATTCCCCACCAGAACCAACCCTGGTTTTTACTAGGAATCGGAGATAGGACGTGGAGAGTGTCAGACGCGTCGTAGTGAGCACCAGATGCTTTAACAGGGTTGACTGTTGACCGACCACCTGCAGGGATAAAAGCGACTAGAGATGTGAGTACGAACCTCTACGAAGGACTACCCACCAGAACCGACGTTATACAGTATGATATGGATCGTACTACTGATATTTAAAATTAAACATTATTTTCCCATTTCTTAAGTTGATTTGAGGTTTAGGGTTTTTTTAAATTAGTTGGGTCACTTAAAAAAATAAACATTTATCCAGCTTAGGTAAACGTTTTACTGAAACTTACTTTTTATAGTCCTTAGTGTATAAATTTAAATTTGGAAACATTTTTTTAATTTTTTTTTAATTTTACCTTTTTTGAGTGGTCTATATTGGAGCAAATAAATTAACTTGCACCGCAATAACTCTTTTTTTAACGTATTTCAATTTTCTTTTTTTATGCTCAATAAATTATGTTTATATTTAAAAAAAAAGCATCAATTTTTTTATTAAATTTCGTTTTTACTCGTTTTTTTAAATAAATATTTTGAAGGTCAAATAAGGTCATCTTGTGCAGATATAACAACTTTAAGCGATTTTTCGTCCGCCATTAAAAAACAATGGCGAAATCTCGGGCCCCAAGGGATGAATTTATGCGCCTCGAGTAAAATCTCTTAAAAATGTTGTCGTTAACAACTGTGCCAAGTGGCTTGCTTGTATCATCAAATGGCGTTTTTTGAAACTTTTTGCCCGAGCGCAAAGGACTATATGGAGTGTCTCAGTAAATGTATATTTATAGTATCTAAATATTTAGGGTAAAACCTTTACTTATCCGTTTCGTAAAATCCAAAAAAATATCAATGGTTATATTTTATCGTTCAAGGTAGGGGCGGCCTCAGAAGGGCAGACACCGGTAAATTTACTATAATGGGGAACATGTTCATTTAATCAACCAGAACTAACCAGAACAACAAATTACTGTGAATCATTTCACGCCAAATGGTAATTTTTATAAAACGACCCCATCACTGTTTGAGTTTGTAAATGTTTTAAATGATATTCAAACTAAAACTTGCATTAAATTACAAAGTTTTCTTTTACATACTAAACAACCATGAATTTTTGCTGGGGTCAATTAGTATTAGAACCATTTGCAGCAATTCGAGGCTACCCACGGATATGGCGAAATTATAAGGGTTTTTCGGAATCCTAAAAAAAGAACAAAAATTAAGTATACTTCAATATAAAGTGTTTGCGGAACTTTTTTCTAATTGTTTTAAGTAACCATAGGCATAATAAAACTGAAAATAAATAAACAATGTAACAAAAGTGCAAAATAAAGCTGCACTGGTTAAATCGCTTTATCACATTACAAGTGTATTTATAAAACATGTCACTTTACCACACAGACAGTACCTTAAGTCTTAAAGTTTTATGATACTTTTCGGTTTGAAAATCATATATGTTTTGTTTAGACTACAGTTATTACAGCATTTACAAAATTATACACTTAACTTTTACCTAATTTTCAGCACAAGGCTTTTAAAACTTTGCATTTTAAACCTTGATTTATTATAAGTTCGACTTCTGCTTTTAATAGCAGCTACATAATTTATTTAGATTATTACTTTAAATATTTAGATAAGTATACATACAGTAAAAGTGTAAAGTAAAAAAAAACTACCTTATAATTTTTTGGATAAATAATCCATTATGATATAAAATAATTCTAGTTATTATACCTTACAGCAAACTTTATATAAAAAAGTAAAAATATTTTACTTCTGTCTTACAATTCGACCTTCAACCGACAGTGACCTAATATAGACGGAAAATCTAATAGATTTCCCTAAAAAATACGATTCAAAAGAAATCGTATAATTAAAAAATGTAGTAAAAAGTACAAGTTTTCATTTAATATAATAATAAAAAATATTTATGGTTTTGATCTTTATTTTTGTTTTTAGAAAAAAAGTCGCCAAGAAAGTAGTGGGCAAGGCAGCGGAGTTGAGATTTTAATTAATGAACCATATAAAGATGGACCTGGAGGACAGGGACAATACACTAAAAAAATTTACCATGTTGGGAGTCATTTACCAGGTAAAAAGAAATAAAAAATTATATTTGAATTCTCAAAGTTCAAATATTATTTTCACATTTAAATATGTTTTATATTCATACTATGCATTTAAACCAGTGATTAATTATGGTATGTCAGTATATATCTAAAAAAACCCTTTTCAAAACTAAAAATTAAGACGCATACAGTGCGTCCCCTTGCCTTTTTCCTTAAATAGTATTACTAGTAAATATGTAACTGCTTTTTTAATTTAGAAAATCAAATCTCCTATCAAATGTTGTTGCATTGTTAACATTTTTTTTCAGTTATTTAGTTTAAGGTCATGAGGGTTTTGAATCATTTCCCAAATACCTGCCCTATAGGGTTATACTTAGTCTGTTTGCATACTTTGAACATGTTCTGAGTCTAGTTACTTAAAAGCAAGGGACTCCTTAAAATTAAAAAGAGGTAGCTTTCAACATGCTGATCAAAAGAATCAATGGACACAACCACCCAAACACCACCCTAGATCCTTCACGGCCCATCCAAGCCGCCAAAGTGCACTTTCACGGCTATCGATTGTGCAACACATCACACTTACATTTAATTTTTTAAATTCACCGCGAGAATACACTTTTACAAGTATCGATTTGCAGTTGTTTTTATTAAACTCCTTCAAAAGGTTCCTTGTACTCCTTTGTCATCACTTTATCTCCCAGACCCCCATGTTTATTCAAAGCCTCCATCGGACATTTTCACAGATATGGAAGCATAACTGTTTCTATTATACTTCAAAGCATTTGCTTTCGCTTCCCACTCCTTTGTCAACTTCCTTCTACATGAATGGCAATAAAGAAATTTAATTGAAGCCGTTACAGAATCGGTAGCCATGAAAGTGAATGCTGTGGGCTTTGGGGGGAGGGTCTGGGAGGGTAGAATGTAGGGATGGGTCTGGAAAAGGGGCGGGCAGTGAAAGCAAACGCTTTGAAGATTAATTGAAGAGTATAGGAAGGGATTGATGACAGGGGTTGACAATAAAAGAAAATGGTTTAAATAACTTTAATGTATGTGTAATGTGTTGCAAAATCGATACCCATGAACTTTGGTGGTGGTTGTGACAATTGAAACTTTTGATCAGCATGTTGAAAGCTATGTCTCGGAAAAAATTCAGCGAATTTAGCCGGGAGCTAATTTCCATGAGGAGTTTGCGGGGTCCTTTGCTATACCCTATGTGCAGTTTTTTAAATACTACTAGCTTTTTTGGGTTTAGCGGGTCGGTTCAAAATTTAACGGAGTGGTGTATTATATTAAGCTTAGTATGCCGATTTAACAAATAATTCTGGCTCTTATTCTGGTTTTTAATAACTCTGTGTGATTCCCTACCTATATGACATATATTTGATTTGAAAATTGTATGGTTTTTCTTTGGAGAAGGGGTTGTCTTAACATGATTTCTTAAATCTCAGAATTACATCAACTAAATCGGTAGCTATAACAAATTTTTCAGCATTTAACATACTCTAGAACTTTTTAAATAGCATATAGTACTCTATAACAGATAAGGTTACAGTCATCTAATTTATATTAAAATATTTCATTTCAAGTAACCACTACAGCTCCAATACTAACGTTTGAATTTTGTAATTTATTACCATTATTTTTTATACTGAGTTGATGTGAGCTTTTAAAATTGAAAACGTGACTATTTAAAAAAAATGTTTAGAATGAGCAAATGTAATGTTCATTTTGGGATTGTTGTATTTCTTTAAAGGATGTTTAAGGTTATATTCAGTATTATTTTTAGAAACTGCCCAGTGTGTTGATTTAATAATTTACTGAATAGTAATGTCCACAATTAAATAAGGTTTCAACCATAATTTATTAAAAGATATATTAAAGATAGTTTACACATTATTAAAAAATTGACAAATTCATTTATTTTGTATGTTAAATTTACCTCCTATTTATACACAATTGATGTTTAGGTTATTGCTTATTAAATAGAAAATCAGAAAGTTCCGGAACATTTGTTAAATAAACATAATGTAAAAAAAAATGGTAATAAAAATCAGGTTTTTTTTTACTTTAACCACATTACTTTGTAAGAATTGGTCATAGAGAATCTCTTACGCTTTCAATTTATTTATTAAATTATCAACATGTTTTAAAAGTTATGAAAAAAATTGTCGCTTATAAACACATTAACTATCTCTGCGAACTTTCTATGAAAAATTTTACCGAAAATATGGTTTAAAATTACTCGTAAAGATGCTTCTTTTAAAATATCGAAATCAAATTCAAATATTCTGGACCCTACTTAATTTGCAAAATTGTCCGTTTTTTAACAAAATTGGATTGCAAAATTATTGAACAAGAACTATTGATCTGATTTCAACAAAATTTGGCATGATGTTTCACCATGGCATGGCATGGCATGGAAGTTTTATCTGGTCGAATATGTGGGCCCTCCCAGAGAAATCTAAGGGTCCAAAAAATCCATGCAAAAACCACATTTTTTGCGTTCTTTTGTTTTATGCTATTTTGCAACAAGCGTAACACATTTTGCAATTTCTAACTTATCCTGTCTTTAGGTACGAAACTTTTATCTTCCTACATTTTTTTTCTACGACCAACACATACAAAGCTATAGACAATTTAAGTAATAAAAATTGATTTTTTTTTCGTTTTTTTTACATTTTGTCTATTTAACAAATGTTTTAAACCTTTTTGAGAGGAAGCATATCTCGATTCTTGTTATACACGTGCGTTTGTAGGGTTTTCAGCAAAACCATGCCGTCACCTCTTATATCCAACCACTTTTTTTACGGATGAGGCTTGGTCTACTAGTGTATTATTAAACGTATTAGGGCCACTTCTTTCATTTCTTAGCAGAAAATTAAATAAATTCACTTTTTTATACATAATAGCTATTAAATCTTTTTTTTAGGATGGATTAAAGGCATCCTGCCTAAAACCGCCCTGATGGTAGAAGAAGAAGCTTGGAATGCATATCCTTATACAAAGACCAGATATACTTGCCCTTTTGTGGAAAAATTTTATCTTGAAATTGAAACTTATTATTTTCCAGATAACGGGAATCAAGACAATGTTTTTCAGTTGACAGGAAGTGATTTAAGAAATAGAATTGTAGGTAAGTTAATAACTTAATGTTGTTAAATAAAAGCCCCAATTATAACGCGAACAAGCGTGCGAAAGAGAAAGGAAAATTGAGATAAACATTTCTCTCTTAATCTAACATGTTGATTGTACGGTGGGACGAGTATATATCCCGCATAGCGTGCTGATTGGTGGGCGGGCTAAATACATCTCCTACCGGCCAATCCTCACGTTGGAGCGCAAGAGGAAAGTTATAGTCCGATTTTTCTTTCTCTCTCCTACACTTGTTCGCACTGCCGAGTGGCAGGGTATAAGCTCGAAGGTTGAAACCTTAGTAACTGACTTTTTGAACTAGTGCAATACGTTTTTTGTTAATGTGTTTTTGTCAAACGAAAATAAACAGATTCAATAGTATTCTACTTCTCAAGTAAACAAATGAAAATGGCACTTATCCGCTGATTGAAAATCAAAAGTGTTTGAATCTCCGGGTTAGTTCCGCATGGTATTTAATTCACTGCACTTTCATCCGAGCTGTATATTGGAACTTAGCCCCGGTGGCCTCTGTCAATCAGGCATTGTGAATATGTGTGGTTAGTGCGTTGTGACGTGCATATCGTTTTCGCGGGAAGGTTTTATATTTGAACTTTAAATGCTTGTAACGCTGTTAAAAATTTTCTTTTAAAAAAATATTTGGCAGAAAATATGTGCTAGGCGCCTATTGTGTTTATTTACTGCCAAAACTAGTATTGCTCAAAAATTATCTATATGCCACTTTAAATACAATTTATTTAGGCTTATAGTAGTTTTTTGCCCATAGATGTTATTGATTTTGTAAAAGATCAGTTATATGGAGCAGACTACGTTCGAGAAGAAGATCCTCTTATCTATGTGTCAGAAAAATCGGGTAGGGGCCCATTATCAGAAAACTGGGTGGAGGAATATTGGGACGAAGTACAAGGGAAGTCCCAGCCCACAGCATCAGGAAAAGCATTGATGTGTGCCTACAAGTTATGTAGGGTTGAGTTTAGATATTGGGGTATGCAGACCAAGATCGAAAAATTTATACATGATGTTGGTAAGTATAACTTTGAGGACGAGTACCTTCCTAGTTTTTAATAATTATGTTTTATCTAGCTTCAGCGACGATGTTTTTAAGATAGTGCATTATTTATGTAAAAAATATTTAATGGGTTTCTCGATAGATGAGACTTCTTTGGTTGTGGCCCAAGATTAAAAATTTACATATTTCTTTAAGATTTAAACAACTCTGAGAAACATATTCTATATTAGATATTAAGAAAATATGATAATATTTTAATAAATAAAATCTTATGAAGTGTTATTTATCAGTATTTTTAAAATATCTTATAAAAATTTCTGCTCTACACACATATACAAAAAATATAAAATTTAATTTTCATTTATGTTTTGCGTATCGGATATTTCTTCTTCTTCAAGTGGTGGGTCGTTATCGCAGTCACTTTCACTGCAAGCAATACAAGCCGGTGAGCAATAAAGGCCACTTTTTTTGCAGCCACATGCTGAAGCGCATCCTGTTTTGTAGAAGAAAAGTATGATTTTAAAGACGTTTACAGGTGCTGCTGGTTGTGTCATTTTTACGAGTTTTAAATAATGGTCTTTTTGCCAACCCCATTCTTCAGGGGAAATTAGAGAATTAATTTTCCTTGCTGGACTTTTAAGCAGACTTTTATCAACCAATGATAAAGAAATGTTTATTTTTAACTATTCAAAAAATAATGCCTTCAACAAAAACTATGTTAAGTAGGTATGAAAATAGGCGCGTGCTGGCCCACCGGGATACCGGGTGTCTCCCGGTGGGCCCTTGTAAAGTTGTTTCGAAAGGCCCTCCTTAGTCTTAAAGCCTAGGGCACGGCTAAATATTAAAAAAAACAGTTAATTATAATAATCAGCCCCGTCACAGGTTAACTGGACCGCACCTGACTTGACAACACACACGCCTGATAATCTTTGTTTGCTTTGTATTTTTTTTTTCATTTTATATTTTATGTTTATTTAAACTTTGTAGTATCTAGTAGGCTTAAATAAATTCGTTAAAAAGTTTTCCTATTTGTCAATATGGTTCAGCCATGCCGTATGGGCTCCGCAAGTGGTGAATAGTTTTCCGGGCCCTAAAATTGCCCTAGCAAGCGCCTGTATGGAAATACTAAAAAAAGAGCGTCTTTGATTTATTCATGCATTCACTGGATGTGAAACAACCTCCGCCTTTTAGAATTAAGGTAAAAATAAATTTTGTAAAATTTTTAATGATTATAAAATACGTGCAGCATTTGAAACTTTTATCTTTGAAAATCAAAGTGATAAGGTACTTCTTAATGAAGGTGTGAGTTGTATACTCACAATATATGGTGCTAAAACTGCCAAAAGCTTCAAAAGCCAAAAGTTTAGAACTTCATTCACTACCTCCGACAGTGAATGCAGCAAAACAACATTAAAAGAGTCTACTTACAAGTCCAGCAATAGAAAATTAATTAACGTATCCCTCCTAACGAATAGGGTTGGCAATAAGACGATTATTTAAAACTTTTAAAAATTACGCAATTAGCAGCACCTGGTTTTTTGTATATGTGAGTAAAGCAGAAAATTTTTAGCATTTAATAAATAAAAAAACTGGTAAATATCTTTTATGTCACTATTATATAAAAATATCTTATATTATAATAAAACAGTCCGAAAATTGAGTAAAATTTCTGCTCTCAGAAATTGAAGTTCACGAAACTGTGAAAAATACGAGAAATTATTATGAAGCTATTTGGTAGGAAATTTAATTCTCTACAAAAAATATTATGTGTAAAAGTGACGAAAAGTAATATTTAAAAACTTAGAGCAATTTTAAAAAAATTGTTCGATTTAAATATTGTAAATATTGTTTAAATAATATAAATATTTATTTGCCCCTCCAAACGGTTTCTGATTTTGAATAATATGGAAAAACAAAATTAATAATTTTTTTTTATCAAAATCGGAGATGTTCTTAACGACTTCCAAATTTTGGCAGTTTTATGTATTCATTGACGCTACTATAATATTTCTGGCTTTTAAATAGCTGCAGAAACCAATGGTAGCAGTGAGAGAAGATAGAAGTTTCAATTTTTCCTGATCTAATTATTTAATAAAAATTAAAAAAATAGATAGGATTGTAAAAATTGTTTTCTAAGTTGTACCGATTAGGTAGCGTCACAATTCACACGCTAGCTCTTCTTCTGTTCCCTGGCGACTGTACTGGTGCCTTGGTTTAAGAACCTATTGTTAACATTTCCCATTGAATGTAATATTCAAACAGCCATTTTTAAGTTTTATAAGTATTTTTAGGTAGATATACAAGCTCGGAAAGGTCAATCGACTGTACGTGCACAAGTGTATACCCTGGGACCAGGACCATGAATACCATCTGGCGAGAACCCAAAATTATGTATTTTGAGCTGTGTTTTCTTATCATTATATTATTATATCATTAATCTTCTTAATGTTTAAAAGCAGCTCATTTTTAGCTTTTTATATGGTAATTTTTGTTTAGTTATAAATATTAAGTTTAAATATGCAGCAATTGAGAAATATATTTTAGCTCTCCGAAAAACCATGTTGAGGGCTCATAGACAAGCGTGGGCGTGGCAAGACGAGTGGCATGGCCTTGAAATGTCAGATATAAGAGAACTTGAAAGGCAAACACAATTAGCTCTTAAAAGAAAAATGGGACAAATGGAAGATGGCGAAATTGGTAAGAATAAAAAAAGACGGTCAAGTTGCCTATTTATTTGTAAAAAGTAGTGTGTACATAGTCAGTACTCAGTTTTCAGAAAGTAAAATAAACACATAGTGGCTGAAATAGAAATCTCAGTATAACGATCTTGCGTATTACCTAAAAAAATTTAAAGCTATTGTATTTATTTTTTCTTAATAACATATTTTTTAAGCCACTTTTTCTGCTATATGAAGTTCTTACGATAAATTTTGATCGTGGCATTTTATTCTCGTGGCTTCTTTATTAGAGACATACCTTTTTTGTTGTCATATTAAAAGCTTTGGGTCATTCAGAAATGATAAAAAGTAACCGTAAACATATTTAGTTTTTTTAAATTTTTAATGCAGATGTTGCTCTTTAAAACTAATTTAACACCGTTTTTTTGTATTTTCAGATGAGGATGACAACTTAAACAATAGCACATCCAAAGAAGATCCATGTAAAACTTTTTCAGCTACACTTGGAAGTATAGAGGTAACTGAAGACAGTCCGTTGTTAACTAAAAACTCAAACATTCCTATTATACAAACCGCAACTAGTTCAGATGGCGATGTGTCTGAGGAAGATAACAACTTTACTCTGCCCACTAAGTAAGTTGATTTGAAATTTCTGGCTTCTAGTATAGTATCAGAGGCACTTTATATTAGGTTAAAACTATGAAGGACTAAAGGAAGGAGTTATAAAAATGTTTCCAAGATTATAGCGTTTCTATAAGAAAACCATAGGGTGCGCTGGTTACGATCGTATGGGCATCTGAAACAGTTTTGCGAGACATAACATTAACATATTCAATACATTTTATTTTAGATAATTTAAAGAGTTCTTTTTGTTAAATATATATATTTTTTTTGGACAAAAACTATTTTGTCTGAAAATAAAACAAGTAAAGTTTTTAAAGAACATAGTTTGAATGAAAATTGGAACATTTAGTCGATAATAAAAAGCTATTTGGAAATATTATTTATTAAACTAACGCCACATAACAATTAGGGGTCCGTTTAAACAATTTTTCAGTTGTATAATTTTCTTAGGGTTATGAAAAAAAATAAACTAACGAAAGCTAAGAAAAATTTACCAGACCAATGTACTTCCATAAGGCAATAATAGTTTTTAATTGTCGTCTTACCTGATACAAACCTAGGATTCTTCTATTCATTGAATATTTTTTGGCGAAATCGGTTAACAAAATAATATTAGGTACTAACAAAAATGTTATAATTTTAATAAAATTTTATTAAAAAACTAAAAACTATACTATCTGGGACATTATTAATTCGTATATGTCTAATAGAAGTATGTATGTAAAATATAAAAATATTAAATCTAGTAACATGTGACAATGGGAGTGTCAGGATTACTTCTGGGACCTCTTCTGTTTAGGTTGTTTGATAATAATTTACCTGAGTATATAAGTGTGAAAAAGTTGACCATGTTTTTAGATGATGCAATAAATCGGATCTTTCTGTTAATCTTTCAAAAGTAGGCTATTATATATAATATTTGAGATAAAAATATCATGTGCTTCGAGGGCCTCATACTTTAAAAATTTACAAAAAAAAGAGACACAAAAAACCGTTTTTTCTATCTTTCCCATCAATGAATAAATATTTTTTCATGAGGGGTTACCGCGAGTTATTCTGATTTTTTGTTTATAGTTCGAACGCCTATTATATGCAAATAGTTTTAAAAAGTAAGTTTTAATAATAGTGTGTTTCTTTTCTCTAGACGTGAAGATAAATGGAACCAACCTAGAAATTTACATTCTCCTAGTTCCGCTTCAGTTAAAAGTTTTGATCTGCAAGTGGCTAACTGGAGAATAGAAGCTCTCGGAAGGGATTCTGAATCCGCTTCTGACGAGGAGTTCTTCGATTGTGAAGGTAAACATTAATAAGACTTCTAGTCCCTAACATTTTTCACAATAAGATGCACTAATAATAATTATTATTGTCTCGTGATGTTTCATAAATACTAATTTTTCATTTATTCTGTTTTACCACTAAATACAACTAGATTTCCTAGGTTTTCCCGATTATTTTTTAAAATTAATTAGTAGTTATTCTTAAGTTTTTCGGTCATAAAGTAAAAAATTGCAAAAGCTTACTCCTGACGTTTTTAATTATTAACACTTTTAAACCATTATCAGAACTAAAAAGATATTTCTTTTAACAATAACAAATAAAGAGTATGGAAATATAGATATCTCATACATATAGGCATTTCTTATATTCAAGTAAATTTAAATATTTAAATTTAAAAAAAAAAAACGTGAACATTGCTTGATATTTAAACAGTCATTTATGTATCTATTATTTATTTTTCTGTGAAAAATTGCTCTAAACTCGCATGAAAAGGAACCAGGAGCAGAAAAACTTTAAAAGTGTAATTCTTACAAATATATTTTTCTAATAATCTTCAGTAGAAAGAACATGTATTTTCATACAAGTTTCTTATTGGTGTAATAATAAAAAGGGTTGTCTTTTAGGTTTTTTACTTAATGCTTCTGATTGTAAGTAACCAAAAAATCATTTTGTACTTCATTTTTTAGATTCTTCGTCTCTAGCAAAGTGGAGTTCTTTAGAACTTCTCGCTGAAGAGGAGCTCGATGCAGCTTCTCCTACTGCACTAGAATATGAAAACAGTGGGGGTAAGTGTCTTTTTTAATAATAAGGTAAAATCTCTTGTACTCTTGCATTAAAATAGTACCCCAATTTGGTGTATGGTCATTTTAAGGTAACACAGCCCCACAAAAAAAAAATTCTGTACATTAGACAAGACTACAGCATTCTTATGTTTTGGAGGTCGCTGAATCCCAATCCGGGGTCAGATATACACTTTATACGTTTATGTTTTCAAGGTCGCTGAATTCAAATTCAAAGCCTGTTTGTCTCTACAGGATCAAGGTCAAAATTTCCAAGAAAAACGTAGGTAGAAACAAATGATATATCTAAATATTTTTGATGCTGAATTCAAATCTGAGGTCTGTTTGACCCCATAGGGTCAAGGTCATTTTAAGATCAAGTTTTCAAAAATATACAAAATAAAAACAAATTATACATCTGTATATTTTTGAGGTCGCTGAGTTTAAATTTAAGGTCTGTTTGATTCTACAGCATCAAGGTCAATGTCGTTCTAAGTATAAAAATATAAGAAAACTCAAGTAGAAGCAAATAGTATATTGATAGGTTTTTGAAGTTTTATTGATATGCTTTTGGATCCAAGTCCAAGTTCTGTTTGACCGCAGAGGTTCATCAAGATCAAGGCAAAATAGAATTCACAAAATTAATTATTTACAGAACGGCAGATTCACCTATATTAGGAGCGTAGCATAGTAGTATTCTGGCCTGTTGACTATGGGGGCATTAAGCTAATTCCATTTTTTATCCCCAAAAATGCATCACCAGTAAGGGCTTTCATTCAAAAGATCTCATTTCAAAAAAGGGATACAATAAAGAAACCATTTACAAGTACTGGTTCTTGAATTTTAATTCATTTTAGTCTTTACCCATAGTAGTGTTGGACTCAAACAATGAGAACTGCTACAAAAGAAGATCTGTAGCATGATTTGCCTTCTAGACATTTATAGTCACAAAGCCAGCGATGACGCACTGCCCTGCAGGAGGACGTTAGGGTCTCTGTAGTGTGTGGGAAGGTATGAAAGTTATCTCTCCCAGGACGTTGAACTTACCTGCGACCGGACCAGGACCCTATCGTGCGGGACTTTCAAAGACCAGGATGATTGATGAGAGATTTTTAGTTTCACATATAGATTACTTTAAACAAATTTAGGAGATTATAGTGATAGGGTGGGAGAGAAGTTTCATTAAAATATATAAGAAATGGAAAAAAATATATCATAGACGGTTGAATACAAACATAATGGCACTGGTCATTGAAGAGAGAAAGTAATAAAAAGGAACAAAGCCTAAAAGACAACCATCCTTAGATCGTTCCAGAATAAAAAAGTCAGATAGCATAAAAAACGATTAATGGAAGAAGCTTAAGTATCACTCAAGGCCTAATTCATACTTGGTAGGGTCTAACAGACATCGAATTTGAATTCAGCAACCTAAAAATATACAGATGTATCGTTTGTTTTAACTTTGTATATTTTTAAAAACTTTACCTTGGAGTGACCTTGACCATGACCCTGTAGAGTCAAACAGACCTCAGATTTGAATTCAGCTACTTCAAAAATATATAAATATATCACTTGTTTTACCTACATATTTTATGGAAAATTTGACCTTGAAACGACCTTGACCTTGTTCCTGTAAAGACAAGCAGACCCCGGATTTCAATTCAGCGACCTTAAAAACATAAAGGTATATCATTTATTTTCACTCAAGTGCATTTTTGTAAATTTGACCTTGAAATAACCTTAACGACGACCTTTTTTTTTTTTTTTAGTAGGGATTAGGAATGCATATCTGAGCACACCCAGAGCTTTAATGATCTAGCGCTTTGGGTAGTGTGGGACTCCGGTCGCAGCCGACCCACTAAACCCTTCCCCTACTGCACCAAAGCATATTATGTTGGAAACCGCTTGCGCATAACTTCAGCATAATATGCGGCCTTTTATTTTGAGTACTATTTCTTTCTAGGTTTATGGACTATGTACGTTACAATGATCATTTTTGTTTTGTTTTTTTCCAGTATTTTATCCTCTGCTCTCTGCCTCTTTGGTTTCGATTATAGCCCTTATAGCTCGATATGCATGATTCCACGTTTGCTCGCCCTTTGTTAGACTCTCCATCATATTATCGGCTGTGAAGGGTTTTCCCGTCTCACGCAGGTAGCCTATTCTTGCTTCTTCCCATCTAAGACAGTTGAACAGTGTATGCTCCGCATCATCTTCCTGACAGCAGTATCTGCAGTTGCTTGTGGTTGTTATTTTTTATGTATAGATACTTTTGGAAGCAGCCGTGGCCCGACAGTGCCTGCGTCAGAAAATAGTCCACTTCACCAAAGGGTCTATTAACCCACCTCTGAATGTTGGGTATTAGTTTATATGTCCATCGCCCATAAGTTCCGTTTTCCCATTTTTGTTGCCACCTATTGATGAGGTTCGATCTGGCTATTTCTTTAGTGACTCCAGGTATTTTTCTCTTCGCTCTTTTATTTGAAATTCGATGGGTGCGAGTCCCGCAATGACACCCACTCCTTCAGTTGATATTGTTTTATAGCCACTGCATATTCTAATTGATATAGTTCTTTGTAACTGGGTTAGTTTCTGCAGGAGTTTTTGTTTTCCACTACGTGTGCCAAGCTGGCGAGCCGTACAGGATCTGGGAGTGTACAACACTTGACAAGATTCTTCTTCTTGATGATCTGGGGCCTCCAATCTTTGGCATAAGCCATGCTAGTGTTGTTGCAGTTTTCTCAGCCTTTTCAATTGCCATTTTGATGTGTTTGGCAAAGTTAGTTTTGTGTCTAGCCACACTCCAAGGTATTTTATTGATTGGCTAAGATTAACCGTTGTACCTGATGTTAAAGCAATTGGCCCTATCTTTCGTTTGGTGGTCAAAAGCACAGCCTCTGTTTTTTCTGGCGCCAGCTTTAGTTGTCTGCCATCAATCCAGTTTGTTATGCGCTGCAGCCCTGTATTTACGGTGTTTATTAGAACGTCCTCAGTTTTTGCTGTTGCATGGCTACGTCGTCCGCAAATCCGATAAGCGTTGTCCCCTTGGGCATGTCCATTTGAAGCAGGCCGTCGTACAATATGTTCCACAGAGTTGGTCCAAGAACTGACCCTGTGGGACGCCACTGTTGACTCTTACACTTTTGGTAGTCTCTTCCGCTTCCAATATTATTTCTCTCTCAGAGAGATACGACGATATAATACTGATAAGACTTTCGTCGATTTTTCTTTTCTTAGTCTTCGAGGATAAGTTGCCACGATGCGCTGTTGAAAGCGTTTTTGACATCCAGTGTGATCATAGCACACAATCTCCGATGGGCATGTGAGTAGGCTGCGGCATCTCTAGCAATATTTAAAACTTGGTTTATGGCATCCACAGTTTGTCTTCCCTCCCTAAATCCGTATTGGTTGTGCGATAAATTACCGGTACGTACCAGTTCCCTCTTCAGTCGTAACAGGAGCAACTGCTCATATAGTTTGCCCTCCACATCAAGGAGACATATTGGCCTGAAGGACGCAGGTTTATCGAGAGGTTTATTTGCCTTTCGCAGTAGTACGAGTCTTGCCCTCTTCCATTCGGGGGAAATGTAGCCTCACTAGCAAGCTTGTTGTACACTGCCAATACATACTCCGATTTGTCCCTTGCAAGTATTTTAATTATTTCAGGTGGCACACACCCAGGCCCTGGAGATTTATTACTTTTTATTTTACTACTTGCAAGATGTAGTTCCTCAACAGTAAAATCCAAAACCTGGCATTGGTATCACACTGAAATATCACCTCTTGGTGGGTCGGGAACAAATGCTTTGTTACTTCCTTCATGGTTTCCATAGGCAGGTTCGGTCTTGGAGGATATCCTAGTATGCTCTTCATTACAATTTGATAACCATCGCCCCATATGTCACCGTCAACTTTATCACAGACAAGCTTCCAGCATTCCCTTTTTTGGCTTTTTTGATCCGGTTTTAGGATAGTTACCAGCTTGTAATCCTCCCAAAGATTTTGGTTCATCGGTGGGGATTTTTCTAGCACTTCGCGTGTAAAGCCTACGTTTTCTTAGACTCTCCTTGCGGAGTTCGGCTATTTCACTGTTCCACCAGTACATTGGTTTCTGTCTTGGGCTGGAGTTTTTCTTTGGCATCGTTGCGTTACATATTTTGGACAGCTGAGAAATTACTAGCAGAAGGCGGTCTCGGTCTACCTCTAATTCCTCAATAATTAGTGCCAATCTTTCTCGGTCGAGCTTTTTCGCCTGCCATCCTTTGGACTTTTGGTCTGTTTGAAGTGCTTGCTTAGGCCTTACGAGATCGAATGTTATGTAGTTGTGGTCGCTTAATGATTCATCATCCATCACTTCCCATTTAATCATACTGGTTCTCGGTTCTGTGTCACAATAGTTAAGTCTAGAATGGACGTATAATCCTGTCGTCTAAAAGTGGGTTTTCTCCTTGGTTTGCAATTATCAGGTCGTTTGCCGCTATCCATTCCGTCATAACGTGGCCTCTCCTGTCGGTTGTATTCATCCCCCACTGCGGAGACTTTGCATTGAAGTCGCCAGCTATAATGGCTTTTTCTTTTCTGGTTCTTACTAAGTTTCCAATTTCGGAAAGGGTTCTCTCGAGGTCTTCTATTTCATCGTTGCCAGAGGTGTAACAGCTGTATATAGTAAAGTCCGCAGTTTCCACGTATGAGAATCCAGGCCCGTGCCCTTCCTTTTTTGTTGTGACACTATTGTCAATGATTTTAATCGCGGTGTCCATATCCTCATCGTATATCCAGTCTTTACGATTTTTGATTGCATTACGGTTAGGCTCACTTACAATAAGTATTCCCGCTCCAATATTCTTTGCAGTAGTCAATGCTAGGTCATGTGCTGGACGACTTCTGTTGCTATTTATTTGGAGGATTTTAGTCATGATTGTCGTACTCAACTGCTGCAGTTGCCTTTTCCTTCTCCTTGTTAGTATTTGCTTGGCATTTTGAGTTGCCGAATTGGTGTCCTTCCATTTTACATTTTATACAGAATGGTTTGTTCTGACAGTTAATGGCTTTATGTCCTTCCTTACCGCATTTCATACATAGTCGCTCCTATCAGGACCTTTGCATTTAGCTTTAATGTGCCCATATTCCCAGCATCTAAGGCATCGCGGTTCTTTTTCCCTTTCCACAATCCTACAGTTTGTCCATCCGATTCTGATTTCCTTCAACTGGATTAGCTTATTGGCATCTGTCTCATTCATTATTAGAGTTGCGTTCTGTTTACTGCCGTAGGCTGGGCGAAGTGACCTTACTTCAATTGCCTCAGGGTTAATCCCAATTGCTCTGACTATTGCTTCCCCGATCTCTCCAACTGTTGTAACTTCGTCCATATTCCTGATGTGTAGTACTTTATTACTGACAAGGTGGGACGTCACTATCTCCGGGACTTTCTCCCTTAATTCCCTCTTAAGTACCTCAATCTTGTCACTACCATTTTGAACCGTAAGAATAAGATCCCCTTTCTAGTTTTCTTTAGATCTCTTATATCCACCCCTATTTCTTTTGGGTTTACCGCAGCCTTAATTGTCCTTAGCAGTTCAGCGTAAGATTTGTCTTTATTCGTACTAGAAGTGCATCTTCCTTTGGTTTGTTTATTTTTATAGCATCAGGTTCGTCTCCTTGCAAGTTCCTTGTGCTTCTTGTTCGGTTTCTGCGTTCGGTCGTATTATTTTCTTTGGTTTCTCCTGGGTCCGGTTTGTATACCAATAGTTGTATGGGCGTATCAGCAAACAGATATTGGAGCATTCTTACGATTGTCAATCCAGACACATCCTCCATGTTCGGAACTGCGAGCCAATTTCTGTCTTGCTTTATCATGTGCGCTTTAACTGCAGCCAGTGATTGGAATAAGAGAACGTCATCTTCCTCGGAGTTGCTAATTCTATCACTGAGGATGGGGTAATATATCCATCTTGTGACTTAACGACGACCTGGTGGGGTCAAACTGACCCCGGATTCTGATTCAGCGACCTCGAAAACATAAAGATAAAGTGGTCTAGTCCAATATACAGATTTTTTTGTGGGTCTGTGTAATCTTTTAAACATTATTTAAAGCTAAAACCACTATTTTTGGTGGATAAATATCTTGATGTTGTTCAATATAAACATATAACACTTACACAACATACAAACTATATAATAAGTAAAGTAGCTAAAAATGTTTTTCCATTGGAGAGAGTCAAAAATACATCAAAGCGCTATGCATTTTCTTTGATACCAACCGATTTGTAAACAAAAAAAGCCAAACTAAATTCATATTTTAAGTATTGGGTTTAATAAAAATACGTTCATTTTTATTTTCAAAATAATTTAATAGCAACGTGAAGGTTGGAACTTACTGAATATTACAATTTCATATTTTTCTTGAAATAGCTACTTAAGTTATGTTCAGTAAGTTTTTCTCATTTTACACGATATATTTTATTTTTAGATCAAGCGGACGACAGTATATTTTCCTCGACCTTCCTTCAGAGAGTGGCTAGTGAGCGAGGTCTTCGCAAAGCGATGCAGAGAGGTAAAGTCAATTCTCTGGATGCTTCGCGGCCTGACTCTCCTAGTGCTGGACTTTTAATGGCTCCATGCAATACTACAGTATTAATGTTAGTACTTCATGCTGGCAGCGTATTAGGTATGTGACTTTATAGCTGGTATAATTTTTATTCTTAAATAATGTGTTTGTGGAAAATGTTTAGTCATTGTATGTAAAGCGTGTTAAAGTAGATTTAATATTTATAGCAAAACCAGCCTTGAGAAATTGCTGGAAATTATTTTCGAGTTTCTAATTCCACCGCTAGAGGGCGTAAAACTAAGAACAAAATTGAAAACACAGAATTTTTAAAAATATGCCATATTAACTTATGTCGTGGATAGTTTTCTCACAAAGTATATAAAATTAGGTTTTTTTTAAGCGTTTTTCCCTAAGCTGTCAAATATAGGTCGGTCGGAGGAGCGAATGTACATTTGAAAAAAATTAAATACCTTTTTTTCGGTATAACCGATTTTGATAAATTAGGTCTCGTTTGAAAGAGCTTTTACCAGGGCTTAAGATAAAATATTGGTGTAGTTAATTTATTTTTTTGTTTTCTTCCTAGATACCGATTTATGTTAAAGTTATATGTTTTGTCCATTTTTTTGAAAAATTTAGGTATAATGGTATTATTATTATTATTATTATTATTATTATATAGACCCATTAAAAAGAGCATAAAAAAGTCAAGAAACCGGTGAAAACCGCATTTCGATATCTTAATTAATTCTCAACTTATTGCCGAAAAACTGCGTTACTCGTACTCTTTCCTATTTAAAGTTGTCAGATAAACAACGCGGCGTTTTTATTGAGAATGCCATGACAACAAAAACCATTTGTTTTTCTACGAATATTAAATAATATCAATATTCTTATTTGTTTATCATCAATTTAATAACAGCATCCATAATTATACGGCTCGTGGATAATAATAGCTGATTTATTATTATCTATGGGCTCTGGCTAATTGTATTTTCATTGTGCTGGAATAGGATGCACATTTCCAGTTTCTCTTAAACGGGTTGCAAAGTCTAAACACATTTTTATTAAAATGCCATCTTCCAGAATATCTTATAGCATATTGTCTTGCAGCAATAAAGGTATTTTAAAAATTTTCAAAATAAACGGCGAGCATATCGTATGCCTCGGTGGTAGAATAAGACATAATTTAAAATGACGTAATAACGATTACCAACACTACTACTTATAATAATAACGATGTACTGCGATAAACACGAACTAAATTTAAAATTATCAGGTTTGACAAACAATGCACTTGTCATTTTTGACGTCCCGACACTCTCGATAAAAACGCCGCGTTGTTTATCTGACAGCTTAAAATAGGAAAGGATACGAGTAATGCAGTTTTTTGGCAATAAGTCGAGAATTAATTTTTTATGCTGATATTATTGGGCTTATAATAATAATACCATTGTATTAGTCTCTAGGGATAAAACAAAAATTAAATTATTTAATTATACCAATATTTTATCTTAAGCCCTGGTAAAAGCTCTTTCAAACGAACGCTAGTTTATTAAATTCGGTTAAGCCGAAAATAGTTATTTAATTTTTTTCAAAGGTACATTCGCTGCTTCCTATATTTGACAGGTTAGGGAAAAACGCTTAAAAGAAAAAAGTTTTCTAATTTTACAAAGTTTGTGAGAAAACTATCAACGACCAAAGTTAATATGGTATATTTTTAAATAATCTGTGTTTTCAATTTTGTTCTTAGTTTTATGCCCTCTAGCGGTGAAATTCGAAATTTGAAAATAATTTTCAGCATTTTCTTGAGGCTGGTTTTACTGTAAATATTTTTTTCCGAAGGGGGGTTTTCAAGATATCGCCGGAGGGCGACCTTATCAGGACACTCTGTACAATTTACAATTAAAACAAACATGAAATGTTTAAAATGTGTACATAGATACAGCAGCTTACAATTAAATATAAAATAAAATCACAACAATAAAATTACAGTATCAATTATTCATATACAAAATAACTAATTAGGTAAAAGAGCAATTTAAACGGGTAGCTATTATATCACATTATCATCATAAAACTCCCGGAGTGTGTAGTGTGCCCTGGAGGCCAGCCAAGGTTTTATGTTTGATTTAAACCTCTTTAATTGTAGATTTCTTGTATTTAAAGATACTTTGTTTCATATTTTTTTTATATAGAGAATCCAACATTTTTTAGAACGTATTGGTATCAGACATAGCTTGTTTGTAAGTTGTCTTTACATATAGTTTCCTATCTGTGCTTTAATAAACACTCTCCCCCCATATATGTACAGATCAACAGAAGTTAAAACTCTTTATTTTTTAAAGATCTTCTTACAGCTTTCTCTTTTTTTCAATTAAAATTCACTTCTAATGCACTGCTTTTGAAGGAACAGTACTCTTCTCATGTTAGATGTGTCCCCCCAAAAGATGATGCTATATGACACCTTTGATATAAGGCATGAAAGGTCATCAAGGTCACAATCTCAGAAGCACAAATTGAACTCTGAGAGCATAGCTATAGCTAACCATAGAGTTATATAGTAGTTGTTCAGTATGATCTCTCCTGTCCAGTCTACTATCCAATGTCATTCCCAAGAACAGCACTGATTTTTTTGCAGTAAATGTATTTTCTTTATTCTCAAATTTTAGATTGTTATCTTCATGACATCTCTAAAATCTTATGACCTAAGTTTGTTTTCTAGATTGTTTCTAGTAAATCAGTTTTTCAGTTCAGGGTTTCCTTTACCGTTGCTTTACATTCATTTTGCGAGTTTTCATTGCAGTGGTGCCATCGATATATAATGAAACCCTCTGTTTGGTGATATTTGGTAATTCATTATCATACAAGATATAAAGCAGCAGATCCAGAATTGACCCTTGTGGTATCTCTCTGATTATTAAACGTTAAAACCACTTTAGTGCCACTTCTAAATGGCGGGGTGAGTTCCCATGTAGTCCACGGAAGGAGTTTTGTGTCTCCCATAGAACATGTTCATTTTTTGAAGGCCAAAACGAAATTCAAGATAATTATTATCTTTTATGCAAAACAGACCGTTTTCTACCCCAATTTGTGCTAGATTACTTGCCGTTACTGGGAAATCCTCTGTATCATGGCATCAACATACAATAAATTTACTTTCTTGGTTGCTGCTGGTTTAGGACTGTGCTTTTCTAGACTAGCAATATTTCTGATATTAGTGCCATGTTAATTTATCACATTTTACCATATTTAATTTTTACTGTTTGTTTTAGATGCAAATGTAGACATGACTGCTAAAAAATCAGATGTTTTAACGTTTAGAGGAGCTTTTGAATCGGTCATGCGTCAACATTACCCTTCCTTAGTGGGACACATAGCGTTAAAGCTGGTATCTTGCTCATCTGTATGTACAGAAAGCTTAGGAATATTGTCCAGGTAAGTTTGCCGGTAAAAGGACAAGTAAAAAATAAAATAAAAGACCATAATAAATGATTAATGGTGGTTTTTGTTTTAGTCTTAGTCCATATAGTTTCGATGTATCGCCGTCATGTGTAGATGTACCTCAGGTAACTCATGATTCTATACCTATTGGAGCAATTCCTATTTTAGCTACGGCTAATTCTGATTATCAAGACGCTGTGTCGCGGACAATCAATGCTGCTAATGCTGCATATCAAGGTAAAATTCTTTAACAGGATAAGTCAAGTCTAAAATATTAATTAAAAAAACACTTAGAATAGGTTTTTTAATCGATTTTATTATTAGATATTTAAAATTTTCAGCTGCGATTGTTTTTAATACCATAATATTTTTTATCAGCACTATTTAAAATTTTTCGAAATAATTTTCGATAATAAGTTGACACACCAATGTTTTTGATTGACAGTGACGGTTACTTCACATAGCCAAAAATTAAAAAAAAAATAAAAAGAATTATCATCGGGCACCTTTTTTTTTAAGTTTATTGTCACCTCTGTTTGGAATATACTTAACAAAAATAAACAAATATGACCAATGGGTATAATTCCAACTACAAATCATGATAAACGTCGCAATCTGTGTCTCTTGTAGATTAAAATGTTAGGGAGTCCCTCTGTGTGGTACATTTTATTTCTTATAATCGAGTGGTCGTAAAACAATATATTTTGTATATTACGCTAGTATGCCGCTTTATTCATTTCTTCTAATAGCACCAAAGTTATTTAACAGTAATTTCAATTCTCATTTTAATCTTCCCAGATAACTACACCAGGAGGAGACAGTATCCAGAAAAAACTGTATTTCAAACTCTACTACACTATAGAAATGAACTTTAATCATTACAAATTTTCTTATATTATCTCGAAAATTAGTTTTTTCAAAATTTTAAACACCCTAATCTTTGTTACCACTTTTTTGTAAATAGCCTTGTTTTGTTTGCCATAATTATTAATAGTCAGTTTAGAATAAAATAAGTAATTTGTAAAAACTAAGAGCTGAAAGACCTCGATCAATGGCCTTTTGGACATTTTTTTTATGTCCAATAAAAATTGTTTAATAAAGTAATATAAATGGCAATTTTTATTAAAAGGTATATATCATTCGATGCCATATCTAATGACTAGTTTCTTCCAATGTATTTTTTTTTTTTGTTAAAATCCTATTTTTCTTTCTTATTATTTCTTATATAAGACTCTTTTATTTTAATAATAATTTTGGGTATTAAATATGTTGACCATAATGTATTTGGCTTAAATTCCTGAACTAAAAAAAATGTGCTAAAACATCTTTTTTATTTTTTACATTTTTGTTTCTTACAACAATAACAAACGATTTATATTATTTCTTTTGACCGACAACAAGTCTAAACTGCGACCTCGAAAACATCTGCAGAAAGTTTGATGAGTGATCATATTGCTTTGTTACTTAGGTGGACAAGAAAGTTTTTAATTTCATTGTTTGGAAAAAACCATAATATTTTATAAAACTCTGGCTTACTATCACTTAAAAAAATAAATTTAGTAAAATCTTGCATGAATACACGCACTCATTGTGAGGAAAGGTTGTAATTCAGATCGTCATTTAAAAGGTACAATCTGTCCGTTAAATAACAATTAAATTGCTTCTCGTTAGAGCGCGGATGTTAAGTCTAAGCCCCTGCGCGCAGTGCGGCCAGGTCACTGCGACCAGTAATACCATTTAATAAAACGATGCAACGCGCCCTACCGACTAGGGCCAATGAGTCGCTGCGACCATCAAAATACACTGTGTTGTGTGGAAGATAACGCATTGACGGCCAAAGTTTTTCAATTTTTTTTCAGTTTGCTATATTATCTACATATTTACAGATTGTGATTTTCGCTTGGCATGGCGTTAAAAAATACCAAATAGTTTTGATACTTAAGAATTAATAATGGAGATTCTTCCATATGGGACCTATCTAGCAAAGAATACAGCAGTAACTTACATCAGCCAACAATCCTCCCCAAAAAGTAATGTGCTAATCAAGTTTTAGTCAAGAGGGTACATGCAACCATCCTTTGGGCCTCCTCTACCTCTTCAGTCAGCCTACATGCTCGCACTGCAGAATCCAGGTCCTTCGATACAGATCTCTGAACAACGTCCAAAAAGACACAATTCTTTGTTTTTTGACGCAACGATCCATTCGACCTTCCGTACCTATTCAGTCAGCCTAGTTTCCCTCGCAACAGTATCTTCCTTCGATACAAATTTCTGAGCAACGTCTAGGGAGCCAAAATTCTACCTCTTCGGTTGAAACAGATATTTCTGTTGCCTCTCCGGAATCTCAACAATGCAGCTTTTTTAATATCGTTTACATTTTGTTTAATAATAACTATAAAAAAATAAATGAATAATCCAGATTTACTTACCTTAAAGTCACAAGTAGTTTTTCTTCTGGATAAATTGATGTCCTTATTTAAGGATCTAAACCTTTTAGGGACTTTTGTAATGAATTTTATTAGTCCAGTAAATGAAGGGACAAAGCTGTAAATAAATCTGTAGTTTCTCTTGTGGCGCAATTCTTAGCTCTTCGGGATGCTTTCGAGCGAAAAAAAAGTTTGTCAACATTAAAAGGTGGGAAAGGGCTAAAAAAGGCCCCTCAAGTCCCGAAAAATAGGTTTCCCGCTAATATCTGCCAAATAATGCGAATTGGACAATTTTTATTTAGACAAAAAATGAAGATCACTTTGTAATCTACAAAAATGGCCCTTATATTTTTTTTTTCGAAAAATCGATAGTTTTCGAGGTACCGGGACCCAAAAGTCCCCTCATTTCAGCTGCCGCTTTACCGCTAGAATGCCGCTTTCTTCATGGATTCACTTATAAGCGGGCGAACGAATTGTTCCATTACTCGGGCAAACATGTACGTTTTTTAATCATTTAAAGTTCGTCGGACTGGGAGAACCCGTATCCATCATTGCATATGAGTTTGGGTCCATTCTAATTTTTCTAGAATTATAAAAAGCTGTCAAAGTATTTTTCATAATATTTTGAGAGTATCCCATTAATTTATTGATATTTTTTGAAGATTTGTTATCAACATTTTTTTATAATGAGACTTTAGCAAGTGTTCAATGATCCCAGAATATTTCCTTAACCATCTTTCTTGCGTTTTGATAAAAAATTGTTTTGCCCATCTGCATTTTTTAGCCGTTTAGCCACATCTATCCAGTGTGAAATGTTATGGATTATTCGACGGCCGTTTTTGCGAAAAATATTAGTGTTGGGAAAAAATGGTAAGGACCATTTTGAGGTGATCTTCATTTTTTGTCCGAACAAAAATTCTCTAATTCGCATATTTTGGCAGATATTCGCATATTGGCAGATTTTTGGGACTTTGGGGGCCATTTTTAGCGGGTTCCCACGTCGGAATCGTGATAAACTTTTTCTCGCTCGAAAGCATCCGCAAAGACCTAAGAATTGCGCCACCAATGAAAAATATACAGATTTATTTACAGCTTTGGGTACTTTCAGGTCTTCAGTTACTGGACTAAATAGTTCATCAAATAATTCTATAGACATGCGTGTATAGTTAAAAAAAATTCATTATATTTCTGCAAACCTTGATGAAATATTTGGGGGTTTACCCATAACTTTTTCTTTTTATTCATAGGTCAACGTTTTATTTACTTGGCAGATTGACTTTGGCAGACATGGTGAATTTACGAAGAAAGTAATGGACCTATTAGTTCCTACTTGTTATAAATATGTTTAAATGTTTTGTATTCTAGGCGTTGTGACGAAATGAAAGATAAACATTATAAGTAAATAAAAAAATTAGTCGAGCACAGGTTAAAAAAATAATAAGTCTATTTTTTTCCCGAAAATTTTCAGTGTGTGTCTTAGAAATATTTGGTATATTGTTTAAAATTAAAAACAATGCATTAAATAGGTGAATCGCCTAGTACGTAAAGGCCGGATAGACGTACCTTCTTGTCCATCAACTTGCTTGCGCAAACTTAAATTGTACGATTTATTACAGCGTTAGTGCTGATAAGTCGGCATCCCTATTAAATCTGTACAGACAATTGTTTGGCTTGAATGAAATCAAACCTGCCAGATATTTTCCTGCGTGTACAGACTTGTCTAGCGATAAGTTGCATTGTGTGGCAGTTCTTTCAACTTATTAATTCCGTGTTCTAGTCTTCTAGAGTATCCTTGTGCAGGGCGCAGGCAGATTTTAAATTTAATCATATACGTCTCATGTCAAGAGACCTTCTTACGGATTTCATTAATTTATATAGAAAAAATCCATGAAGATATTGATTTTCTCATAATGGTATCCATCCTTTCGATTTGAGTCGTTACTAACTGAAGCAATTTCATATAAGTTTCTTGGTTCATCCATAAATAATTAAACCAATCCTCAGGTTCTAATCGAAGCTCAGTCATTAAATTGACATGTGATAATTGTTTTCGCTTAAATAACCATTCTTTTGACCACTTGGAACGTTTTCTCTTATATACTTTTCGCTTTTTTACTACAATAGCAATTGCAGCCGCACACATTAATAGATCGTCAACTATATTGCTTTTTATTAGCTAAATGCTTATTGATCAACAAGACTGAATAGTTAGGCGTCAAATGAGGATTCAGTCTTGCCGTACAATTTAAGTTTGCGCAAGCAAGTTGATGAACATGACGGAACGTCTATACCGGCCTTAAAACCTTTCCTGATCAAACCAGCTACATGTTGTTCTTTTTTTAGAATTCATAAAGTCAGAAGAGGGCCATGGATTTACTGGACAAATATGTTTCGTAGCTGATTCTTTAGGTTCTATTTTAGGATATGACGCACTATGCCGATCTAGTAAATTTAATTCTAGACATGGAAGTGAAAATAGCATATTGGAAAATGACCACAAAGGTACTAAATATAAAAATTTACGAGGAATTTAATATTGTTACTAGTATTTTATTTCTTTTGTAGATGATTATACAAACAGTGACAGTTTTCTGACCGCTCCACCCCCAAGACGAAGATCGTCGTCTACTAGCGATCCGTCGCAAACTAAATTAGAATTTGATGTTTCTGACTTTTTTATGTTTGGGAGCCCTCTTGCGCTAGTGCTTGCATATAGAAAAATATCTGCGCCGGATGAAAAGTCAGGTAAAATGCGTCATGTCGGTCCTATTAATGTGACATATTATAAGTACCCAATAAATAACTTACCTGATAACTTTTAAACTGCTTAATTTAGATTAAACTTTATACATATTCATTTTAGACCGTCTTGTCCTTTTTTTTATATTAATACATCCCGGTATCTCCATAATGCCTTAATATATTGGAAATATAAAACTGATTGTGATACAGATTTTTTACTTAGAGTGTAATAGCGAAGCTAGTTTTTTTAAAGTTCAGTTTAGTACCAAACTTATAGTTTTTTATTATCTACTTTTTAGCATTGTGTCAACCACAAATGATTACAAAAATCTAAAAATAAAATTAATATTTTAAATAGATAATAAAAGGATCACATTAGATACAACACTTTTTTATATTCTTTTATGATAAGTTCTACTCTACTAGGTTTTTATAGTTTCCTAGAGTAACGTTAAAGCTCTATTCTGTTAAACAATATTTTTTTATGAATAAAAAGTAAATTCGCACCCTCATATTTATCTTAAAACTCTTATTTTACGGCTAATCTCTCATATCTGACATTATATACTATTTTTATTAAATATCCAGAAAGAAGGCAACCCGTTGCAAATATTTTTGCTCGTTTAAAATCAAGTTTAGTTGAACACTGATCATTTATTCAGTTGTAAAACATACTAAGGATGGTCGGAACAGGGTTTTTAAAAAAACAGGTACAATCTGTTGCAGTTCCCAAAATACCTGTTTCAAAATCATGTTTTCTCCAAGCTGCTTCGGAACCATACTTGCTTTGAGCTGTTTCGGAACCATACTTGCTCCGAGCTGTTTCGAAACCATACTTGCTCCGAGCTGGTCCGTAACCGTACTTGCTCCAAGCTGTTCACCTGTTTCGTTACATTTAGATTATGGTAAAAAATGCTCCAGTTCCAAACTGTTCCGAAACAATGATCTTGCGATCATTGTTTTTACTGGGTTACTTTCGCTTATATGGCGGTCAGTAAATAAATGATATACAGATATTTTACCTGCTTTTTATTTTTTACCTAGTTTCTCGTGTTGAGCCCCGGAAGTTCCCCTTTGTGCTATTTAATGTGTTTTATTTGCTTAAAAATCATCTTTACATTTAAATAATTTTCGAGTCGTTCACAAAGAACATGTTGTTTTTTTTAGTTGAAATTGACTTTTATTATGAATTCTCTAATAAGCAGTTTATCAATGCGAAAAAAGTATCCCAGTTTGTAACTTTTTTGCAGCATAAGCAATACAATACTCTTTCGAAAAGAACATATCTTGTTCCAAAGCGCCACCGCTAAAAAATACATGAAAAAAAAACAGGATTAGAAAAGAAACAGTTGGGTTATTTCACACAAAAGCAAGAGCTAAATCATCCTTCAGAAAAATAGAGAAAAAAGTGATGTTAATCTGACGCTCCGAATAATTTTAAAAAGTTTTTGTCAGTGGTATTTACAAAAATTCGTACCAGTTAATCTTTTCTGATAATTTGCCGCATTGAAACAACGCTTTCCATGAGATTAGTGACGTTAAGTAATGCTGGGCACGGTTAGTAACTGAATGGGTGACCGCCAGTGAGCACCGTGTGTCGGGTGTGGTTCGGAATCCACATTAATCAGGGGTCTCACACCACATAGATAACTAAAATTTTAGTGTTCGGTTTTATAATAATAGTGTTGGTGTTGCTTTAAAATTTAAAAAAATATATATTAAGTTTTAAAATACAGAAAAATCACCAATTGAAGTGCTGTGAATTTAGTTCATATTTAGTATAATTATTATTATCACAATCTTTTATTTGTTTTTCATAAATTAGGCATAGCTTACTATTGAAAATAAAATAAATTATTAAACATATTAAATTTGTGTCTGATTTTTTGTGATTTATTTACCTAACTTATACGTACAGTTAATAAGCTAGAATTAGGCTTATTTAATATGAATAAAATTATATAAGAGATCTAACATAAAAAAACATAAATTTGTTTTATATTTTAAAAACTAAACAAAAAAATAACTACAATACTAAACTTCGTGTAAAAAGCTCTATTAACGTCCGTTTTGAAAACGTTATTAGGTTAAAGCAAGATTATCCAAATAGGTGATTTAGAAGTAAGTGGGATCCTAATGTGAAACCGTAATATTTTTTGATAGTAACCTCAATATCTTTTAAAAATGTTAAAAATGAGACACTATACATAATTGCAATCAAGACATTACATTTGGAAAAATAACTACCATTATTTCAGTGTTAGATTTTAATGATGAGATCACCTATGTAATGAGATGAATTAATTAACTATTGCTCTAAAGCATTCCCTAATATCATTATTTTGTTATGTTACATCTTTTAGGTACCATAACCCGTCCATCTTGTCTTCAAGTTTACAACCTGTTCCATCCAACGGACCCAGTAGCTTCTAGATTAGAGCCTTTGATTTCTGCAAGGTTTTCTATTTTACCTCCCGTCAACATCCCTAGATATGCTAAGTATCCATTGGGAAATGGTCAACCTTACCATTTATGTAAGTTAAATATTTTAATAGATTTATTAAATTAGTTTTTCTTATAAATTGGCTTACTTTACTTTTTTGGTGCTTTGCTTAAAAATGCAATACCACGGTTGTAGGGAATTTTGCCACTGATAGTTTGACTTTTGTAGCTTTAAAAGCAAGCAAGTATCGTTAGGAATTAATACTCAAAATTGTATGTATCATTATCACTTAATGAAGTCATTCTCTTAATTTTTTTCACCATCAGAATATATTATATTAGCCTGTTTCATAAAACAGTCCACTATTTTACACCTTTATTTTGTAATAATTTTATTAAGTGAGTGAGCAAAAATAATAAGCTCATGCATCATTATTGTATAAACTTTATTTTATAAAACTAAATAGTAATAGAATTTTGAAAGGTTAAAATTTAAAAAAAAAATTGCTATTTTAAGCTTTATTTTGCTTCCTGTTCTATATAACAATGATATGATAATAATAAATATAAGTACATGCTTATTCATTTAAAGTAAACAGGGCTTTATTTTTAAACTTCCCTGTACTTTTTTAAAAAACGAATATAGCCATTTCGTGTATTTTTTTCTGTAAAATTCAATAATCTAATCAGAAAAACATTTAAAACAAAAACAAAAGAGTTACAGCACGAGTTGCGTATTTTTTAAATGGAATACTCCGTATATTTTTATATCAATAGAGATTTTCACGAAGAATTCGGTGATATAGGGGTTGCTGGGTTTATTTCCTGCGGTTCTGCTCCAATTGTCTAAAAACTGCATAATACTATAAGGATAGTTTCACCTGAAAAAACCTGGCTGTCACAGGTCACAGGTGCTTATTTGTCAAAGTCATTTTCATCAGAAGAACGGCTTCAAATTATAACTCTCTATTATAAATGTGGAGAAAACGCCAGGGAAACACAACGAAGATATGTTACAAATTACCACCGAAATATATCAGTAAAAACGATTTTAAAACTGAAGGTCTTATTCGAAGAAACAAAATCGTTACATATTAGAAAAAGGACTACAATGAGAAAAAGAAACCGGGATCGAGCTATTCTAAATTATTTTACTTTGTATCCCATGAAGTCAATTACTGGCGTAGTTAGAGACTTGAGGTATGGCCCTGCAAGAAGAAGAGTAACCTATGCGAAGGTTCAGAGAACACTGAAATATTCTAATTATCTTCCATATCACGTTCTTCCAGTGCAGCATTTAACACGTGAACAAAAGGAACTTCGCTTTTAATTTGTTTCCCAAATTTTAATCCATGAACAAGATAACGATCCTACCCTGTTTCAAACGATCCTTTGGACGGATGAAGCTACGTTCACTACATCGGGAATGTTTAACCGACGCAATACGCACAGCTGGGCAAGACAAAATCCCAGGAAATTTCAAGAGATTAAATACCAAGGGAGGTCTTCTCTTCATGTCTGGTGTGGTGTGCTTAACAATAGAATTGTCGGGCCAATATTCTATGAGGGATCCTTATCTGGAGAAAGATCTTCTTGAAAACGATATTGAGGACATTTTAGAATTGCCACTCGAAACGTATCGCAAGATAATTTGGCAACAAGACGGAGCGCCGCCCCATGCTGTTCGTCAAGTTGTGCAGTATCTCAATCGCCGATACAATCAGTGGATTGGACGTTATGGCACTATTAAAAGGCTACCTAATAGTCCAGATATTACAATTTTGGACACTTTTCTATGGGGTCACTTGAAGAATGTCGTTTACCAAAATGGAAACACAAACACGGAAGAAATGAGAGAAAAAATTGTAAATGAAATTAATCGTCTTAACCAAGAACCTCAAATAGTATCGTCGACCTTAGAAAGGCTAAGGAGGGGTTATAGATCATGTTTCGAAAATAACGGGGGTCACATAGAACATTTAAATTATTTGTAAAATTATAATTTTTTGTTATAAGTGTTCTTATTACCACCATATTTTACCTCGTATTGTATTTTATTTTTTTCCATTTATTGTAATTTTGCTGCTTGGTTTAGAAATAGATATTGTACAGTTTCCAAACAATTTTGCCTTACGTCACAACCCGGCAACGCCGCGGATTAGCATCTGTGCGAACGTTTAGAAAAAGTCTATTTTCATAAGATAAAAGGGGCATAATTGTATAAAATAACTAATTTTTATTTGTAAATATGAAATAAAGATCCACAATCATGGGAAAAACAAAAATAAGTAACTCCAGTGTATTTCATATACATATGACAAAAAAACAATGTGGATCGATTAAAAAGATGTTGTTGCTAAAAATAGGTTAACATTGTTTGTTCTGTTGTAATTTAGAACTAAACTCTTAATATTTTACTAGGTGTGAGAAAATAAAATGACATAAAATACAATAACTTTTTAAAAAATAATAAAGAATTACATAAAAACATTAAGGGGTGCAGTCGGTGCAGTGAGTGAAGAGAATTTGACAAGGCTGCTGCGGCAGACGGCTTTGGGAATCTTCGCGCCAATTTTGTTTACAATTATTTCCCGGAATTTGTAATTAAGGCAGTAATAAAGTGTTTCAATTAATCGGCAGCGTTTCATTTATACAGTCCACTCGTTCAATCCATAAACCCCAACATTTTGGTCCTCTCACGGATTGTGGATTGGCAGGCAGTTTGATAAGACATTTTGGCAGTTTAAGTGGAAAATTCCGGGGTAACGCTTGCATATACGGTTTTCTCCTATTTTTGAATTTTTTGGCAAAATTTTTATATAGTCATATTCTAGGGTCCTCAGGGATTGCAAATATACTGGCGGAGAAGAGAATTTTGCGTTTATTATTTTTTTTAATTAAACAAGCTTAGGGACCTTGGAGTAAATAGGGGTGCTGGGGGGGTAAAAACGTATAGATTAATAATTATTCACTAAAACATGACACACACACACAAAAATCCATTGACAAAATACGCAGAAAATCTGGAAAAACAACTTTAAGTTAAATAAAAAAATATATATAGGTTAGAAATCTAATATCTAATTGATTATAAATTCTTTCTACTGTCAAATTTAAAATAAGTATCAACAGTGTTGCCGGATTTAATAATTTTGGGCACTGTTGTGTTTAAATTTTTTGATATTTCTTTTATGTCTGAACTTTAATTGGGAAAAATAAAAAGGTGCTAACCACAACTAACTAAAACTAACCATGACCGACTAAGGGCTTTTAATTTTGTCTAAAAGGTCGCGGTCATGGTTAATTCTGGTTGGTTAAAACAGGAGCGGCCTTTTTAATACGTCTCCGCATTTTCACGTCTGAAATATAATTGGGGAAAATAAAAAGCTGCTTTGCTAACCAGAACTAACCATGACCGACTAGAACTTAGGGCTTTTGAATTCGTCTGAAATGCTAACCAAAACTAACCATGACCGACTAAGGGCGTTTGATTTTTCTAAATAGTCGATCATGGTTAATTCTGGTTAGTTAAAGCAGGAGCGGTCTTTTTTAATACGTCCCCGCATTTTCACGTCTGAAATATACTTGGGGAAAATAAAAAGCTGCTTTGCTAACCAGAACTAACCATGACCGACTAGAACTTGGGGCTTTTGAATTTATCTGAAATGCTAACCAAAACTAACCATGACCGATTGAGAGCGTTTGATTTTGTCTAAAAGGTCGATCATGGTTAATTCTGGTTAGTTAAAGCAGGAGCGGTCTTTTTTAATACGTCCCCGCATTTTCACGTCTGAAATATAATTGGGGAAAATAATAGGGAAAATAAAAAGCTACTTTGCTAACCAGAACTAACCATGACCGACTAGAAGTTTTAAATTTGTCTGAAATTCGGGGACGTATTAAAAAAGACCGCGCATGCTTATATGCTGGAATATCTTTCTCCAGATAGTCTCTCCTGTTAAAGCGGCTTTTTATTTTCCCCAATTATATTTCAGACGTGAAAATTTGGGGACGTATTAAAACAGACCTCCATTTGGCAACACTGCACGCTGACGTTTCTTGTCAAAGGGGAGTTTTCCATTATATGGAGAAAATCAATGGTAATTTTAAATCTTAAAATCAAAATAAAAAATATTAAAACACATAATTTCTCTTCTCCGCCAGTATATTTGCAATCCCTGAGGACCCTAGAATATGACTATATAAAAATTTTGCCAAATAATCCAAAAATAGAAGAAAACGTATATGCAAGTTTTACCAATTCCGGGTTCGGCAGAGTTTTTGCAGACTTGCAAAAAATAGTTCCGACGTGAACTTGCAAAAAGGGCTCCGACGTGAGTGTTATATGCTTGGTTAAACGCTAGATAATAAGACATTGTTTGGCGAAATTGTTGAAAGACATTTAACAGAGGATTTACAAAAGTTTGATGGCAATTTGGCAGTAATTTGGAGTAGTTTTCCACGACGTTGGATGACGCAATTGGCAATAGTATAAAAGGGCAGTAAGTCAATTTCCTTTCT